>CM021766.1:92503734-92524964 GCA_011076525.1 Nettapus auritus | reverse complement strand
GGGAGGGAAGGGAAGGGAAGGGAAGGGAAGGGAAGGGAAGGGAAGGGAAGGGAAGGGAAGGGAAGGGAAGGAGAACTCTTCAGTTTGTTCTGATTTGTTCTTTCTGGTTTTTACCTTTACACATGATAAAAATGCATTTCAGTGCCAGATTTTTGCAAATTTTTGCTAACATCAGTGTTATCAACAGTATTTCCCTCTTAAATCCAAAACTCATCAACGTATCAGCCACTACAAATAAATAAGTAAATAAATAATTAAATAAATAAATAAAATAAAAATAAATCCATACCAGCTGAAACCAGGACTCGGTTTTAGGTATTTTCTTTGTAGCCTCTAACACTCTAAAAATGGTGAAGATTTCACATGCATGTATTTTCTAATAAGATCTAAATCCTGCATAGGTGTGTTGATAACTGATTTTCTTGCAAAGCTAAAGCTCTTTTTGGCCTGTTTGGCCTCTCTATTTGTACTGGGTCTGGCTGGGATGGACTTAATTTTCCCTGCAGGTGCCCATACAGTACTGTGCACTGCACTTGTAGCTAGAACAGCACTGGTATCACACCAGGCTTGTGTCTGCTGCTGAGCAGTGCTGGCACAGCATCAGGACTTCAGGACTCCAACCACTTCCCCTCTCCCCCCCCAAGAGCCAACAGGCTGGGGGTGGGCAAGAGGTGGGGAGGGGACATCACCAGGGCAGCTGACCTAAAGTGAACAATGGCAAAGTGAACAAAGGGATATCCCATACCATGTAATATCACACTCAGCAATAAAAGGTGGGAAAGGGAAAAGGGGGGGGGGAGGAGGAGGGGGCACTTGTTATGAAGACACCTTTCCTCCCAAACAACCGCTACGCGTATTGAGGCCCTGCTTCCTGGGACATGGCCAAACATTGCTCATTGATGGGAATTAGAGAGTAATTTCTTTCCTTTCTCTCTGTGCTTCTGTGAGGCCTTTGCTTGTTTGTTTGTTTTGTTTTGCTTTGTTTTGTTTTTCTCCTCTTCCTTTTCCCTTTTATTAAATTATCATTATCTCAACACATGACTTTTTCTTCTTTCCAAAACACTTTCTCCTCTCCCTCTTCTTCTAAGAGAGCAGTTGTGGTGGAGTTCAGCTGCCAGCAAAGTAAAACCACCACACTATTGTGCTATAAGAAATCTAAGTTGTATGGAGGGCAGCACTGTCACTTCTGTGCCCCAAGCTCATAGCATCCATAAACTATGGAGTTCAAAGGACCTGATGAAGTCCTCACTCCATTCACAGACGGTTAGTAATCTTATGGCAAGATAAGTTAGCATGGCAAATGGGAAATTTAGTGAGCAGTGAGCAGGGGAGTAGTGAGCAACCTCACCAATTAAAAGGACAGAACAGTTTTCCTGTTTTATTCTGTCTTCCTCTCCTCACGCACTCACACTGGGAAGAAGCCATGCCACAAAAAGATCTGGAACACTTTTGGTTGGACAAATGCTGAGGTCTCCTTTGCTTTTTCCTGAAGTCTGGACATTCTCTAGGAGGGTTTATATCTGGGGAGTCACACTGCTATCTCTTCAAAACTTCTTGACTATGACATTGAGAAGCCATTGGTGGTCCATGCCATACTATGTGAGGTTGGCTCAGGCTCCATGAGGACGGGGACTTTTCTTAGGACTAGCACTTTATGTGCCCATACTGTGTTAATAAGTAACTTGAATGATTTCTTTTTTTTTTTTTTTTTTTTTTTCCCCCAACCATTTCCAAGTATTTCATGTTAAATGATGCTGTTTATATATTTAAACAAAAAGATTCAAGGACCAAATATTTCCTACAGTTACAGCCAACAACTAAAAAGGAGAAAATAATATTCAGACAAAACTGATGTTAAGGTTACAAAAGCAAATAATCAGAATCAGGAAATGCTGCAGTTGAGGTTTCTGCATAGTTAAGGGATGAAACAGGCTGCAGAGAAAAAGCACAAGAAGCTTAATTTTATGATAATGGCATGTCATCACTAGTTGGCATGTAAGAGAATATTGCTTTACTTGAATAAAACCATAGTTTATGCTTCTGGCTTATTATGGAAAAGTGATGTAGGCTTTATATTGATATTGTCTTACCAGGTTCATATCAATATGAAGTTTAAATATTTATTTACTTTAAATATCCTTGAAAAGGCAATAAACAAAATGCAGAATATTAAATACTATTTGTATGTGTTGATGGGACCTCTTTGAAAAATGAATTAATACAGAAAGAATAACAGATCGACTAAAAATTTCCTGGTTGTTCAATGCCAGCTGCTTTTTGTGTACTGATTTATAGACTTCAGTCACACATCTATGGCATGGGACCATTTAAAAATGTTATAGCTATAATAGAAAGTGTGCATTTAGAGATGAAGCCCTTAAATTTGATGACGTTTGCTGCAGAATGAGTACTTTGAATTCATTTTGTGGTCCAAAAGAAAGGAAAGATCCAGAGACTCTCAACCAAATACCTGCATAGCCCTGGGAAATGTTGAACTAAGGAGTTCAAACGTCACTTCTTCCAGCTGCAATTCCCATGCAATTCATTGCCCATCTTATTGACTTAGGCCTTGTGCCCTAAAGTAGATGACATTTAGGAAAGAGCTCTCTTCTTCCCCGTATTAAAAAAAAATAATAACAAGAAGAACAACAACAAACAAAATTATATCAATCAAGATCTCATGGAAGTCCAGTGAAAGACCCAGTCTCAGCCACTGTGGCAGATTAGCATAGAGAGCTAGCAAACCAGGTTTTATCACACTCTTGCTAACAAGGTTGAGAGATAAAAACCACGATTTCACTTTAAACACTCTCCACAGTGTGATTTGGTTCTCCAGAATGCATTTTTCCTTTCCATTTCCTAGTGGATAACAGAAGGCAATACGTATCTCAGCTGCATCAGACATGCATCCTAATACAGTTTCCTTTGTATTGATTTTAGCACGTTAAGCTCAGGAACTTTCCAAAGACATGAAGTGTTTATCAGTCATGTGTGTTGATCTCCAGATAATAAAAATAAAAATAAGATCATACTCAGTGAAGAAGTGAGTTGAGCTCTGTCTATATACAGTTGGGTTTTGGTACATTAATTTTCCGTTATGTCAAAATTTTATATTGATTTTGCATGTGTATTGGTATTTAGGCAAGGATGCATATATACTTATTCAACCGGTAGCAAGAGCTGACCAGAAGAATGAAAGAAAATCATTTTAATGTTTTGATTTTTTTGTGTATTACATTGTGTTTTTTGTTAGTTTGTTTTTAACATTTTCAAAAATATATATATATTATTAATTTACAGATCATAGCCTTGCATTTAGGAGTGATATGAGAAAAATTTAAAATGTGGATAGTATTTGGGATTGCTTTCTTTTTCTTAGCTTCTAGCTCAGTGCCTGTATTAATAAACTCTCTCAACGCCTTTTACTTTATGAGAATCTTTTTGAAATGTTTACATTTTTGCTTCATTAATGCGATTAATACAAAAAATACGATAAACTATGTAGTAGTTTCTATGAAACTACTCTTTTTCTAATACATAAGTATTAGAAAGAAAGAAGGAACTCCCTTTGCTGCTTTTTCTTAAATTATAAGCTTATCTTCCATTAATATTATAACTTCTTTTGTTAACATTTTATGCAGATTGACAGGGTTTCATGTAAAATGATGTGATTTATTGACAGCTCTCAGTTCTTCCTACACAAGGAGGCCACAATTTGCAACTTCTGATCTGGAAGCTGCACATTCATTTATTTCTCTTTTCTACCTATGACAATGTTAAGCATTCATGCTATAAATATATGTTATATTAAGTATGCTGTTCTTATTTTAACTATGTTTCTTACTTTAAGTATTACTTTCCAAGCAACCACTCTGAACTACTATTTTTAAATTCCTGACATGAGAAAGGAGCCATATATGAACAAACATGTATTCTTCCAAAATATGCTATAGAAGAGTTTATAAACATATAATAAATAAGGAAATAAATAAAAATAATACCCAAAGTTGCAATTCCTAAAAAATAATAATAATAATAATAACAATAAAGTGCTTTATCAATATCACCCTCATTTGAACTCATAACAAAGGAAAGTAAGCAAATCTTGCTATTTCCCATAACTCAGCATGATCTAACATATAGCCAAACACCTTGTGTATAACACTTAGTATAAAGTCTAGACAGTATGCTTTACTATATAAAATTATAGAATGTTATAAATATATTTAAAAACTCACTAAGTCAATGTCAATTGCTGAAAAAAAAAGCAAGATCATGTCACCTTATTTTTGTTATGAGTTCACAAATCTTTACAATTTTTTTCAATATGTTTAATATAATATAATAATGGAAACTGAAGGCACTCAGAAGTGCTCTCTTGGGACTCATTCTGAGCCCATTTTCTTTTTCCTTTTCATCATCCAGTCTTTCTGAAGCCCTTGGGACAACCACTTTAAAACAATCTGTGGTGTGATTTATACTTATATATCTAATGAAGCCCATTTTATGATAATTATTCAGATTTAGTTTAAATAACTCTTTATGCATTATCCTGCTAGGGATGGTCAAGAAAAATTGGTGTATGCTTGGCTCTTAATTCTAAATCTGTGGTCAGTTAAAACACACAATAACATGTCATGGCAACAGCATTTTTTTTTTTTTCTTTTACATCTACGTTCTTCTGTTGTTCTTCTGTTTGTATAGTTTATCACCTCCTCCATACAGTTTTAAATAGTTAAACTCTCCTTAAGCATAGCACAAAAACATGCAGGATTAAATTTGCAAGTGATGGAAGCAAGAAGCATTTGCACTGATGAAACTGTGTGCAGAAGGATTGCAAATAGAAGTCTATCTAGGAAAAAAAAAATATAACACAATATATAACACAAAGCTCAGTTAGAATACAGAAAAGTGTTTATTATAGTGATTCACAGAGATGAGAAGAAAAAAATGCTTAAAGCCATCCACAAAACTGGGAAAAAAATAAAAATATCCTTAATCAAATTACTTGGCTTATTCTACATTACTTGGCATTGAATTGTGGGGTGGTTTTGGTACTTCAATTTTGGTACTTACAGGTATTAGTACTTCATTCACACTTGTTACTAGTTTGGTATTAGACATTCTAATGTCTAATTAAACATTCTGAGTTTAGAAAGTGTGTTAAAAATTACATACAATTAAGAATAGGAATTGAAGTCCTGAAAATGTTTGAACTGTAGTATCTCCAGACATCATTTGTTCTTTAAGATTAGCTGTTATTATTATTAATCACTGAAAGTCAGTAGTACACTATCTAAAGAATTACTCAATTTAAATGTCATAAATAACTATAGTAACTACTATACTGCAAAATAAATTGGAAATAAATAGTGGGGACTTCCCTTAAATAAACTGATTTAAGGCTTGCTAAAAATAGTCTCAGAATGTCTCATTTTTTGACATACAGTGTTTTGTGAATCAATTTTCCAGTTTCAATTAAAGGCATGAAATTTGACTATTTTACTCATGTAATTTGTTTTATATACACTAGTAAATAAGCACACACCAGTTCATATGCTGAATTAGACATCATTACCACATACTCAAAACAATGACAAAAAATAACAGTATTTCAAAGACTTGTTTACTGTGGGACCATTTTGACTGATGACATTTAGCACTGATGAGAAAACAGGAGGCTGGCATGACTTTTGTGAACTTACTGAGCAAGTTTTAAGTCATCATGGAATTAAACTCTGCGCAAAATGAAAGCAATACAAAGCTATTATGCACATGATGCTGGAGATGATGACAGTGTGAAAATGGAAGAATAAATACAATTAATTACACCAAAATTCTCTTCAAAGATGATTCCAAATTTTAAAAAAAAAAGAAAAAAAAAAAGAAAAAGAAAGTCAAAATCATGAAGAATGTGAAATAATGATAATATGGGGTGATTCTCATAAAGAAAACCTACCTATGATGGGAAAGAACCCTAGCTCACAGAAGGATGTATAAATACACACATAGCTATAGGACAAGTCAGATTGTGAAGGGAGGAGCATCTCTCCAGAACATGATGAGTCATGTTGGATTCGGTGATTACTCAGGTTGGGTGATGACTCGGGTGATTACTCAGGTTGGACTTGGTGATCTTGTATGTCTCTTCTAACCTAGACTATTCTGTGATTCTGTGATTCTGTGATTCTGTCATAACTACCCACAAGTCTCAGGCCTTTGCTTAGGCCTAGGTTTTAGGCCTCTTCTGCTTGCCAGAAGGCTCTCTGGCAAGAGCAGCAAACAATCCCAAGGGAAACCTCTCAGGACTGACCCTCAGTGTCACCACAATTAAAAGATATTTCTACAGTACATTTCAGGAATACCTTGAAAATTCTTGTTACTTCTTGATATGTGTGAAGAATATATGTCTGACTAACCCACTGCACTTAATTGTTTATTACACCTTCAGGAATGAAACATTGTTTATATCAGGTCACTCCATGCTGGCTTAGTTAATAGGCAAGAATAAGACATTAAAAGAAAAGAATTTTCCCTCAAAAACAACCAAAACCAATCAAAGCTCCTCACAAAATCAAGAAAGCATAAAACACAATAAGCATAATAAGATTATTCTAACCATTCAGAATTCTCTTGGATTGCTTCTAGCACAGTTTGTGCTTCTAGCACTTCACATAGTTTGTGTCTAAGTCGTCTCCTTCTTCCAATGCACATCCATCATGCCTGCAAGATTTATTATGGTTTTGTCTATCTGACTGTACCTTGTTACTAAAGATGGTTGTTCCTTCTTTGTTTCCCTCTCTCTGTTGAGTAGAAGATGTAAGATGGATGCATATGACTGAATACATACATCACTTCCAAGATAGATGTATTTTTCTATTCTTATTTATTCTTAATATAAATACCAGCATAGCTGTAGGACAAGTTGGATTCTGAGGGAAGAAATATTGGTCCAGATTTTCTCTCCATTCTGAGACCTTGCTTACAGTTCATGGTGATTTTTTACTTCAACGTCACACAGAGTAAGACAAAACTAAATTATTTTCTTCTCCCTCATCTTCTACTAGATTGCTTAGTGTCCATTTACATTAAAATATGAAAAATCTATTCTTCTCCTAAGTATGAATATCTACAATTACTATATATTGATAATATTGAAATTAGAGATAAAAGTTTATATTACAAGAAGTTTTAATTTTCTTATAAAGTAAGGAAAAAAAAATCAAAATCAACTCTGAAACTCCACCATCAATTTACAATTTGTGTGTAGGTATTGCTGAACATATCATCAAGTCACATTATTCTATAACCACTGGTACAGAACCCTGCAAAACTGGAAGGTCAAATGGTGATGGTCAACCTTTGTTTGCAAAAGATGGCAAATCAAATTTTTAAGCCTTATTTATTCATGATGGTTGACTTAAAATATCCGGTCAGACTTTTATGAAAATGCAGCCACTTCTTGAGCAGTTATGTATTATGACAAAGTTTTAAAAATAATTTTAAGCTCCAGGTAACTTTTTGTTTGTTTGTTTGTTTCTAAAAAGAACAATAGAACTTCAAACAAAGCAGTAATTTAAACTCAAATGATGTAATCTCTTAAAAAAAAATCACCATTTTTGTTTTTCTATTTTTAGCCATGTGATATTAGTAGGAATTTATTTTTGATCAAACATCAACATTTTCCAATATTTATTGCTGTTTTGTATTTTTTTTAACTGAACGCATGTTTTCTAAGCATTGTCTGTTGCAACATAATATTTTCAAGAAAATGCCTGCTAGAAAGTTTAGACATGGTATTTCAACTGCTAGCTTCTGGGGATATCCACATTGTATTATGCTTGGCTTAGAATAAGCAACTCCTGCTAGATTCAGCAAAAATAAAGCACAATGACCTCTTCAGCTGGACACTTCAGCAGCTGGTCTATAACTTAAACAGTGTTTTGCTTTACGCTTTCTAAGCTGTCCTGGGGATTGAATAGACAACATATAAAAATATGACAGGAAGATGATGGATTATGGTTCATAAGTCTCATTTCAGCCATACATATAAAACATCATGCTTGTGTGTTACGATAATACATTTAATGGACAGAAATTAACAGATGTTGATTGCATTCTAGTGCACACAGCATACCAAAAATCACAGAGGAATGTTTGAAGGATCATAAAGAGACTGTATCATTGGATTCCAGTAAGACAGAGTTCAAGTAGCAAAAACACAGAAAAGACAGTTTGGTAGTTTTCTGGCTTTCGTTTAATCACTACTCTCTGACAAATGCAGTCATTAAAGTGTAACAATAATTGTATACATTTTAGTTTAAAGAGAACAGTAATGTTTTTTCTACCCCTACCTAAGTAATACTTTATAGCTGTCAAAACATAAGGTTGTGGCAGATTCTTCTTAAAATAAAACTTCAAGATAAATTTAAGAAAAAGGTATGAATGAAACTTTGTATTTCCATGATATTTAGAATTCTATAAATTATCTAATATAACATTAAAAGCACAAAGATTTGGCCCTGCTCAGTTACACTGTCTTGGAATAAGCTTTTATACTTAATATGCATAGGCACACAGAGAAATACAATTGAACTCAAGAACTAACTCTTTAAATATTCAGATGCGAAAGCTAAATTTATTTTCAGGAGCCTATGAATGTTACTGATTTGAGAATTCTGTTGTTATTCAACTAAACTTAAAATTTTCAGTTTCTCATCTGACACTGCATACAATAACGTTTCTCCTTGGCTAAGCCCAAGAGACAAAAATAATGTGTATGCTCTGATTTCATTAACAAATTGATGAGATCTGGATATTACTGTTTGGCTTCTTCCCTATCATATAACTAGCCCATCTGTATAAGTATTGTCTGCCATAGATTTCATTTAAATATGGATTTAGAAATGTTCAATTCAATCAGATAATCATGAGCTAATATATGTGGCAAAAACTGCCTTGTAGATATACATAGTATATTGAATTTGTGTGTACTTTACTTGAAATACAAGTATTCTAAGAATCAGATGTGCAAACTACTGTAGTATAAAGATCCTCCATGTCTGCGATGATGATTTTATCACACTGCTTGCCTCATAGTCAATGTAAGCCAATAGAACAGTGTGCAGAGACATAAATAGTCTAGTTCAGGTGGTTCTAGCATTTTAATTTTTATTTTTCCCCATGGTTATGTTTATAGTGAGCTTGACTTACGGTAAAGGCACTTGAGAGATGAGAAGTCCATGAGTCATTACCATGCAACACATTGCAACACAAAGGCCTATTCTACCAGTTTTGTAACACGATTAAAAATGAAAACAAACAAAAAAAAACAGATAGTGACTGTCCATTTCCATTTATTCTTATATCTCATCTCAGTGGTAGATCAGCACAAAGGCAAGTTCCTTGAAGGGTTAAATGTAAGAAGGACAATAGATGGTTATTAACAATGGAGTTAACATTAACAATACAATAACATTAACAACAACATTAACAGTAACATTAACATTAACATTAACAATGGAATTAACAATAAAAATATTAACAAATATTATTAAATAACTTTAATAATAATTTTCACATTTTTTGTTTAGGCTTTTTGTATGAAATTTCTGAATCACACGTAAACACAAGTAGTTATTTTTCATCTATACATTGTTACTTCAAATGTCATTTTGAATCTTCTTCCTACATCCACAATGAGATAGTTTGGTAGAAAGTGACAGGGCATGCTATTGTTTTATTTTCATTCATATAAAACAGAAGCCAAAATTTACAGGAATAGGGGAGTGTTTCTGATCTCATGATATTTCCATCATTCTGTGCTTTATGCCGCAGCTTTGTGCAGATATATAGTGATGTACTGTATTTATTTACAAGTATATACAAATTGTATCCACACATTATAAATTGACCTTACATTAAACCAGAAAGATTACACAGTCATTTGTCTTAAAAGCTGAATATTTACCGTGGGACTTTGTACATTATTTTTCCATTTGCAATCTTAGCATGTTTTAAGATCACCACACTTTTTTATTATTTCCAACATATCATGGCATGGAGGGTGTGGATAGAAATTGGTTGTACATTTAAATATTCTGTACAAATGCAGGAATCTATACAATAAAATTTAGAGAGACTATGTTCAAAACACACAAAATGATGTACGGTATGTAGATTTGTAGTAGATTTGTAGAAATCCTTGCCAAAAAAAAAGATTGTGGACACTAAAGGTTTACAAGATTTCAAGGACAGTAGTTGAGGGTGGCAGCTCCGCCAGACTTCTTGCTCCATCTTGGCTCTTGTCCATTGACTGCAGCTCCTGCCCGGGGCCTGCTGCTGCAGGGGCTCTCCATGGGCCGCAGGCTCCTCCAGGCCACATCCACCTGCTCCACTGGGGGCTCCTCCACGGGCTGCAGTGTGCAGATCTGCTCCATGTGGAATCTATGCTCTGCAGGGGGACAGTCTGCACCACTGGGGGCCTCTCGACAGGCTGCAGGGGAACTGCTGCTCCGTGCCTGGAGCACCTTCTGCCCTGCTTCTGCACTGACGTTGGGGTCTGCAGGGCTGCCTCTCTCTCGTTTTCTCACTCCTCTCTCCTAGCTGCTGAGATACAGCAGGGGTTTCCTTTTCTTAAATCTGCTCTCCCAGAGGTGCAACTGGCATCACTTCTAGGCTCAGCTCTGGCTGACAGTGGTTCCCCTTCGCAGCCAGCTGGAGCTGGCTCTGATCTGACATGGGGCAACTTCTGGACTCTTCTCGCAGAGGCTATCCCTGCAGACTCCCACTGCCCAAACTTTTCCATGCGAGTCCAATACACAGATGGACTTCTAGTCTCTTTTAATACAACCATTCTTAACAATTTTCTGCTTTTCATTTGACCTAGGCTATTCCTTCAAGGCCATTCTCTTTTCTATACTGGAATGATCAGCTCATAGGAAAAAGCTTTTTCAGTTCCAGGATTCTTCCGGTCATTGTGCTAATGTGTGTAATTTGCTGTTCATAGGAGAGTTTCAGAGCATTGCAAGATCTCATGGTGGGTGCTCCAATGAGGTATGTTCAGACTGTTTTCAATGTGTTTATTTTGAAACAGTTCTTTGCACAGAGGAAAAATGTTGTAAAATAAGCAAACATTGCCTTGTGTAAATAAAATCAGACAGCAAATACAGTTGTGAAATTTTAATGATCTATTACTTTTAAGTATTTTGCACTATGCTATATTACTAAATGATAGTTTGAAATTTGTTAACTGCATGCTGAAAGAAAAACTATTCAAGTTCTGTTTAAACTATGTGGAATTCTAAATAAAGAAGGAAAACTCTATTAAATGTAATGAGAACTCAAAATCTTCTCTAGGTTTTAACTCCCTATTTTGGCTCATTCTTATTATGGTAGCCAGACCCACTGACATGCACTATGCTCAATCTCACAGTTGACAATACAGTACCATAAAAATCATTATTGTTAAAAAAAAAGAAAAAAAGAAAAAAAAAGATTAAACATCTTACTCTACAAGTAATACATAATGTCATATACCTCTTATTAAGGAAGCGTATCTTCTGTGACCAAAGAGAATAACCTGATTTGAACTAGAAGAATTGAATAGAATTGTTAAACAATCTTTTGCATTTTAAGCAACATTTAATTAGAAACACACTTTAACCACCAAAATGATAAAAATCGAAGAGATTAAAATTTGAGTGTCAATTATCATAAAATTCATCATTGTAATTCTTATTAAAACTCAGTGTTTAGATAGGTAATGATTTTATAATATGGCAATTTGCATAAGGAGCCCTGAGATGGCTTATTATTTCGATCCTACACAATTACAATTCTAGCTCCATACATCAGAGCTCTTAGCAATGTAAAATCACTGTGCTAATTAATAAGCCATTTACTGACTGCAGCTAGTTACGGTGGTCCTGCAGCTGACCTTACGGAAGATGAGCCATCTCTGAAGTGCCTGTGTGTAACTACAAACATAATGATGTGCCAGGAGGGAATCATTAAAAATAATTTACACAAGCCTTCATTTACAAGATCTTTTGATAGCATGCTTCCCCGGTGTTTAGATCCACAGTGCAACCCCTACCATTTGGAAAGTGCCAAGCAGGAGAGTGAATGAGGATACCTAAGTGGTTAATTAAGAGCCATTCGGACACCACAAGAGCCTCCTGAAAAATCCCTCTGATGTCTGCTGTGTCAAATGTCTCTCACAGGCAAAACCACAAGAGGTAGCTGCCCTAGCAGGCTAATTATTGGGGACCACGAGCAGCTGAGAGTGGCCTGTCATGCAGTGCTTGCTGTGAGCACCCAAGCCCAGGACTGAGCAGAGCACTCTTTTGTGTCATTGGACTTGAGAGATACAGTGGAAATGAGATGCTGTGATAATCAGAAGTGATTGAACGAGTCATAAAAGTGTGTAGTTGTAGATGAAATTATTCATTGTGCTGTTTGATGTATTTTGTAACTTTTTTTACACTGTACTGATATTTCACTTCCAATGTGTTTTCTTAAGTCTTTCATTTTGAATGCTTTTAAGAAAACAACATCTTGCATAGGCCTTATAGATTTCAAAGCATCAAAGATAATGCTTATGACATAAAAATAGTTTCAAACTACATGAAAAGAACTGCACACACATATATATTTAAAATAAAGCACATTTAGTCACACTACATCATGCGGCTATAGAAGGAAATATAAGCATGCACACAGGAGTCTGCTAATTTCACCACAGTCTGAACTAACACTTATTCAGTACAGACCGAACTCAACTGTCATTGCGTTCCTCAAAGCACCTAGAAATAAGTACCATGAAAACACAAAAAAATATTATTTATTTCTCCTTCAGCCGAGTCTCTGCAAGGTGAAGGAACAGAGCCGTCACCTTGTGTGGCACTGGATTAATTTAGTGGCATTCAGTTGGGTTATTGACTTCCAAGGAATTTTTCCAAATCTGCACAGGAGACTTCTACACTTTTTTCCAGTTTCTAACTTACCCTGTTAAGAGCAAGTCATTCAAACTCTTAGA
This sequence comes from Nettapus auritus, assembly GCA_011076525.1. Classification (NCBI taxonomy): domain Eukaryota; kingdom Metazoa; phylum Chordata; class Aves; order Anseriformes; family Anatidae; genus Nettapus; species Nettapus auritus. The sequence goes on along the minus strand of CM021766.1, from coordinate 92,511,925 downwards.
GTGCAGACACTTTCCAAGACTATCTTATACCTTCTATGTTTATTTTCTGAGGTGCTTTGCCACAAATGTTACATGAGAAAGCTGTGTGATCACATGATCACATGTGCTGTGTGATCCTTGCTAGTGTACCATGGCTGAGTGCCAAGTCTGGGACTGAGAAGAATTAGTTTACTAAAGCTGGGGGGCAGCAATACAGTGGTGCTGTGCCTGTGTTTGTGTGTCTGTAGGTATTTGGGAGAGGGAGAGAAACAGGTACCAACTTTTGCTTGGCATCTTATCTACAATATTAACAGGGCTTTTAATTTTACATGTGCAATTTTTGATATATATGCCATTTAGGCACTTTATTTTGGTAAGTTAATAATATTTATTTATTATTTTCTAGATGGAAACGATCCCTTTCAGAATGTCTGTGATGTTTTCTTTTGAAATGTATTAGACTTAGTCTCATTTTATTTTTAAAAGATATTTAAAAGTAAATTCACAAGAATTAGAAAGCAACTACACTTTTATATCCATGTTCCTGTGCACAAGGACAATATTATTTTTCTAATAACACTACTTGTTTTTGAAAGACATGAAAGAGACAACTTTCTATCTAAAACTCTCAGATAATATGCATAAATGAATTAAGTTGCATTCACCTCTTCTCATATAAAATGACTACAAGTAACATGCATTCTTCAGTGTAATAATTTGTCTTCCTTTCTAATCAGTGGAGACAGACTACTTCAACAGGGAAGCGGGTTCAAGTCAATCATACTACACCTCTCATCAGACAAGAGAAGAATAAGCAGCCAGTTTAGTCCCTTAATGTTTTCTAAGTGGTTAAAATTCTTCTTTCGTATACTTGGTCTATAGTCTGTAGAGATGGTGAGAACTGCAGATATGCTTCGCAGATTGGAAGTCATAGAGGAAAAGTTGGAGAAGCAGTGCCATGTACATATAGCTAGATTCTGCTGATCTGGGGGCTTATCTCACTCTATATTGCTGTTAAGTATCTAAAGAATGGGGCAAAACCTCATGCTGTGGGTCCACTCTTTAGTCTCATGGGAAGGCAGAATCACCTGGGGGGATCTGAACCTCCATTGAACTTACGACAGTCGCTATCCTTTGTGACATTATCACCAGCAACAGCCTCACACAGCTTAAACCAGCATTTATTGTCAAACACCATCTTATGATGAAACAACTAACCATCTGTTTAACTAGCTCAGGCACATGCAGTGCTGTTGCAGATTTTTTTTTTTTTTCATCAATTTTTTGTGACTGGTGCACATTGTTGTTAGTTATAGTGGTAAGCAAAATGAGGTAAGACAGTATGCCAATGACTTCACAGAATAATATCAGCAACCAAAATTAGACCAAATTAGTGATTGGTTTATCACCAAGTTAGTACTACATAATTCTATACCACTGAAAAGTCACAATCTCTAATCAGCATGTTCCTTTTTGGATCCAAGAGGCAAAAATAATAGCCAGCATTATCCAGTGAATTACATGCCCTGTAGGTACCACTGAATAGTACAAAGATCAGTAAAATAAACTGTATTTTGAATGCAGATTTCCAATCTTGCAGTCATAAGGGAGAAGAAGATATAATAGCATATCAACTATTATTAAGTGATTTTTTCTGTATGGTCATTGGCATGCATGTCTACCCACATTTGTATGAAAAAGATCTTATAGAGCTAGAAGTTTAAAGATAACTTGATAAATAACTTTGCTTGTTGGGTTATTTGTCAGAGAGACACAAGTGTGGTTAAAAGCTAAATAGGTGACAAAAATCAGCACATCACACAAATGGTATTGTCCATCTAGAGGAACTAAGTAATGCCCATCCAATAAAATGAAAGGAGAGATGAAAAATACAGCACATGACACTTTCATGATACATATAATGAACAGAAGTACTCATCCTTACACATCGTTGTTGCTAAATATGTTTATATTCTTTGAGTCTTTATTCTTAACATGTCTGACAATATAGAGGCAATGAAAAAGAGTTCAGTGCAAAGAGAAAAAACAATTGCTTTATGTTGCAGCAAGGGACACTGTCCTGAGCATAAACTCAGGCTCAATTGTAGTGGCATCCGAAAAAGGAGATAAAAATGATCAGCCATTTCTTCTGATACAGTGTTAATTACCCCAAATGAAAATGATTTCCATACCTGATTTTATAGTTATGTGAGCTTTAACAAGGAAAAAGGGGAAATTCATGCTTCCTGTTCAACAATATTGATTTTAAGGTTTAACATTTTGTCTTTTGTCTTCTGAAGGCCAGTTTACTTGTCTTTATCATACACATAATCCCCCTGAAGCCAGGAGAGATGCTCTTGTGAGTGAGGGAAATCCCATACAGGTTTAACTTTGTGCATCCTGCCAGCCCAGATGTTGCTCTGATTAAAGTCAGCAATAAAAAGTCTTGTTCCTCTGAACAATGCAAGATAAGCCCAGTAGCAAAGTGATGGTGAACCTTTCTCAATTTTGCTGGATTTCCACACATTGTAGATCAGGCCCTAAATTATCTAACTTCATCCTGGCCCCAAGTGTGAAGTCATTCCCTGGGGAAAATCTCCACTGAAATCTCCAATATTTGTGCTTGGGAACGGATTGCAAGAGCAGATGTTAATGTTTGCCTTGAGGAATATCCACATATTTGAGCAATCACAACATATAGTGAGATGGAAAGATAACACCAGAATAAAATAAATGCCTTTTTAAGTGCCTACTGTTCACTGTGTTTGGGTTATCTTATTTAGGAAGAAGCATTGTATTTCCAGAGATCATCACCTGTCATTAAAAGGGAAACTGTGACTGCACACCTTCTTGACTTCAGGGAGAAGGGAACATGTTTGTGCATTTTTTCTTTCATCTGTGTACAAGGGAGTAAAAATTCACTTTCTTTTCTTTCGCTCCTTTATTTATTTATTTATTTTATTTTTTAAGAAACTCAGTATTTTAAAACTCATGACTAATACTAAAGTTTAATACTAAAAGGTTAAATAAACAGAATCTATTTTTATAAACATAGCATAATCTTTCTTGTTTAATGTGACTATGTAAAGCAAAACTTAGTGTGTTTTATTTAGTTAGTATTCCATTCAGGGTTTTTTAATGAGATGAAAACTAAAGCTTCTACATTTAACACCAGGTTTTCATGCTTGCCAAGTGCCAGGAATGTGAAGTTCCAGGAATTTTAGTGAACAAATTCTCCTCATGGATTACCAGAAAAAAAATAAATAAATAAAAATAAAAATAAAAAAAAAAAAAATCCTTGAAGATGGCCATGAAATGTTTTTAAAAAGCTTCCTTGTTGTCACTACCTGAAATTAAAAGCACGCACACACAGACTAACAAACAAACAAAACAGTCTCAGGTCTCAAGCTAACTTCTGCAGTCAACACGAATATTTTCTGGACTTGACAGAGCTTTATCTAGCCTTTAGTTATTAGAGACACAAATTGTACAGTCATTTGACATACAGAAATTTAATAAGGAACCTAAAGGTAAAGCACGTTTTCAGCTTCTCTGCTGCCATTTCAGCTGAAGGGAGAAAAGTATTTTTTTGTTCTAAATGCATAGAAGGAAGCAGTAATGAGTTAAACAAGAAGTCCTAATGTGGGTTGTATGTTGCTGAATCTTAAATATACCTATCTCAGAAAAGAGACAGAAAAGATTTTTCTCCTATTTTTCTACTTTTAAAATTCATAAATACGTAAGAAGTGAATGAACAAAAAAGGGATGATCTTAATCACTTGAAAACATTCTTGTCTCCAGGTAAATATAAACAAAACTTAATTTTCTTGACTCTATTCTATATAATCTATTTTATCTTCCTTGGCAGATGCTAAAGAACTGGTCAACCCTTTTATTTTATAGAAAAAGAAATTATTCATTGTTCTTCAAATGCATGCAGTAACTTTTCAAGCTGTTCTAGCTAGAGAAATAAAAGAAAATGCAAAATCTCTCTCCTTGCTGTTCTCTTAAATATTTCATCAGAATGCAGCAAACTTCTAGACTTAGATTTAAGTTTAGATTTAGATTTATTTTAGATTTATATTTAAGTTTAGAGGGAGTATAAGTGGGTCTATAAGTGAATAGACACCTTAGTGTCTATTACACATTAACATGTGTAAATAATTTCTTGTGTAGGTGGCTTGTTATATTATAGCTATTTACAAAGCACAAATCACTTCCAGTAAGAATGGAGATCTGTCAAAACACATTCTTTCTCCAATAGGGATTTTCTGAATCGTGCTGAGGATGTCTGAACGATAAAAACTTCATCTAAAATCTATAGAAGTCAGCCAGAATGTTTCAGTAGATTTTCAGGCAGGTCTGTACAGTAGTAGTCAGTGGATTATTTGGTCTTGCCAAATGTCAGTTTTCCACAACATAATCAGAAAGATAGAAGAAATTATTTGCATAGACAAATTTATATGAGAATATGATATAATCTCATAGCTATAAAGGAGAGAATGGTAAGTATAACACTTTGAAGAATGAAGTAGCTGATAAGATGAAAAGTTGGTGAATTGTTGCTCTTTAATGTGTTCTGCTTCAATGTATATTGCAAGATATGCCATAACAACAAGAATTGGGAATAAAAAGCATACTGCTTCTGGTTCAACTTTCTTACTCTATGTGATCTGATTGCCTATTTCTTGCTTTATCCTCTTCAATCTGAATGGATATTCTGTCTCCCCTGTTTCTTTTTAGTCTCCTATTCCTGTGGTCAAGAGTGTATATTATCCTCAGATCTCTCCAGCAAGTCATACCAATATTAAATGTATGTAATCATACAAAATTTCCTTGAATATAGTGGCTGCCCACTGGAAAAGTCAACAAAATTATACAGAAATGAAACAGTCTTGGTTTAAAATGGAATGACAGTGTGAAGGACTAAGTAGGTTTGGGTACCAAAAAATTTAATCACAGATATATGAGTAGTGGGTTTTGTAGCACTTAGCATAAGTTTGGCGTAGTTGACAAGTGTTAATATATACTTAAGGTCTATATACATGACCTTAAGTTTAGTGGCAAGGTTTTGGTAGTAGGGGCCATAGGAGTTGCTTCTCTGAGAAGGATCTAGAAGCTGCCCCATGTTTGGTAAGGGCCCCACTGCTGACCAGAGCTGAGCCAGTAAGTGGTGTTGTTTTGCGCCTTTGTGTGAGCATATTTAAGACAGGGAAAAGAAAAAACGCTGCACCAAACAGCAGCTGAGAGAGTGAGAGGAGTGAGGAACAGCCTTGCAGGCGCCAAGGTCAGTGAAGAAGGAGGGGGAGAGGTGCTCCATGCACTGGAGCAGAAGTCCCCTGCGGCCTGTGAGGACCATGGTGAAGTAGGCTGTCCCCCTGCAGCCCATGGAGTACCACGGTGGAGCAGGGCTCCACATTGCAGCCTGTGGAGGACACCACGGTGGAGCAGGTGGACCTGCACCAACGGAGACTGCAGCCTGTGGAAGACCCCTGCCAGAGCAGATTCTGGGCCAGACCTGTAGCCCATGGAGAGGAGACCACACAGGAGCAGGTGACCTGGCAGGAGCTCTTGCCTGTGGGGGATCCAGGTTGGAGCAGTTTGCTCCTGAGGGATGGACCCTGTGGTACGGATCCATATCTGGAGCAGTTCTTGAAGAGCTGCTGCCTGTGGGCAGCCCATGCCAGATCAGTTCAGCAAGAATTTAATCCCATGGGAGGGACCCCACAGCACACGGTACAGAGTGACCAAGAAGGCGGAGAAGTGCTACAGATTGACCATAACCCCCATTCCCCCATTCCCCCATTCCCCTGCTCCACTCAGGGGGAGGAGGTGGAAGAGAGTGGATGGGGGGGAAGGTGCTTTTGTTTTTTTCCTTTGTTTTTCACTTCTCTAGCTTGTTAGTAATAGGCAATAAATCTTACTATCTCCCTATGCTGAGTCTGTTTTGCCTGTCACAATAATTACTGCACGATCTCCCTGTCCTTATCTCAACCCCTGAGCCCTTTTCATCCGTTCCTCTTGGTGGAGGGGAGTGAGAGAGTGGTTGTGGTGGAGCTTGGCTGCCCACCCAAGTAAAACCACCACAATATGCAATTGGATGAATGTCTTGCCTTTTCTGTATTAGAAACAGTGTAGTGCAGGAGAGGAGTGGGCAGCACAGCCATTGCAATATATTCCCTTTAGCTAGGAGTACCTGTATTCTCTCAGGCGTCTCCAGAGGTCAAAGAGATGGTTCTTAATCTTGGTTCAGTGCTCAGGGGTCCTCCAGGCTTTCTCCCTAAATGATTCTGGACACTATTGTGTACAGGCTGGTTGGAAAACACCCAATTCCTGATTGTCTTATTCTTGCACTTGGTGGCTAAAAAACTCTATCTGCTGCTTGTGCTCACAATCTCCTCCTCTTAAAGTACCTCCACACATTTTCAACTTTCTCAGTGATTTATGTTAAAGTTATTTCCTTATTTTTGTATCTGACCTATTCCCTTATCCTATGGTGTTAACTTAAGGTCATGTATATAGACCTTAAGCATATATTAACACTTGTCAACTACGCCAAACTTACACTAACTGCTACAAAACAAACAAAAAACAAAGATATAGTTCCCTTGGGAAATACTCATCTGCTGCATGGTGCAACTGGTATTTGGTCATACTTCCTACTTCCATATGCTCCTTTTTCCTGTGTTTGAACCATTAGAGCCTCTAATGCAGTTACTACAACTTGTAATAGAAATGCCTTCATGTAACACATACATTCCTGGCTGGATGGTAGAGTCTTAACTGTGTTGTTCTCGTAAGTCTTGTACTGGGTTTGAATCGCATAGATTTACCAGTGAAGTAGGGAAATAGACAAGTATTAGAAGAGTATGGATAGGAGAGACAAAAATAAATAAAATAGTTTTGTTTTATTCTACCTAACATAAACAAGGCATTTCTTGCAGCATTCTGTGTTCAAAACATCCTTCATCCCTGATACCCTATTGAGGCAATATATAAAGCAGTATCTCCAGAACAAAAATAAGTTTAAGGGAAACAAGGAGAAGCCATTGCTTTTGAGAAGCACTGCTAGTTCTTTTGTTAATGGCCCAGGAGATATTTCAGACCATCAGAACTCTTGAGAATCAGGAGTTGATTACCCATTTTTGTCACAACTGAGAATAGAAGAGGAAGAAAGTAGAAGAGTAAGGCCATAAGACCCAATCAAGAACAACGTAAGCCAAGTTCATTTATTTGGACAGAAGCTTTCTTGTTTCATAGGGATGGTTACAGACATATATTAGTGTGGGGATGGCATGAGTTCAGTCAGCGGAAATAGTTGACCTTACTCTACTCTGACTGTGTTACAGGATTTGTCTCAGAAATTGTTCTGAGGACACTGATGGAAACGCAGTTTGTAAGACTATGAGATTTCTCATGTATATATGGTTTGAGGCCCAGTATAGTACTTTTGTGGGGAAACAATAATGAAGATACTGATATAAGGAAAGGGAGCACAGGGCCAAATGACAGGCAAGAAGACAACACAGGAATTTCTGGGGCATCTGGGGCATCTGGGGCATTATTTTTATTTAATATATTTAGATTTTTTTAAAAAAATATTATTGCAATTCTAATCTTTTAAATATTGTTAATTAAAATACAATTATTGCAAAAACTATAATATACAATTGTAATTCTGTGCTTTGCATGAGAGGACAAATGTGTAAATGACTTAGCATGAACAACTTAATATTCTGAAACTGGTTAAGGGTTGGAAAGAGCCTAAGGTATGAAAATATTTGTAGCTGATTCAAAATATGGTTTTGTCTGTAATATTTCAGAAAGTTTTCTTAAGAACTACCAAGTTAGACGTGGGTAATTAACATTTCAGATCATCCCTGAACTATCAACAGTGATTCATGCTTTACAAGCATAAAAATGGAAAATGAATGCTTGGATGTCAGTTTCCCTCCAGAAAAAGTCTATGGTTTCAATATTAGGATTCAAAAACAGCTCTACAATAACAGCACATTATGTGTATACAATAAGAAGAAATTAGTTTAGGTTTTTAAGTGCATATAACAAACACAGGTAGGATTAAGTGACAAAATTATTTAGAAAATTGTACTGAAAGTTTATTTAATTGAAAATCTTTTTAATGGAAGATCCCTTCTTTCTTTCTTTTTCTTTCTTTCTTTCTTTCTTTCTTTCTTTCTTTCTTTCTTTCTTT
>CM021766.1:92489147-92499147 GCA_011076525.1 Nettapus auritus | reverse complement strand
ACAGATTAGGAGAAAGCAATGTAGTTATTTTGTCTCACTGACATGGTTTTATTTTTAATTCCTTTTTATTTATTTTTTTAAATTATTGTTAAGAGAAACAGGAAGTTGTCCTTGTATTCTACTATAGAAAAGAGATGATCATTCCTAGTTGTCCATGTAATTTCAAGAAATATGTTTATCTGCCTATTGCATGTAAGTGTAAATATCTGATAAACAGATAGTACTAATTTATTTTTGATTCTGTTCCTAAATTTAAAGCTAATGCCTACTGTCTTTATCAGCTTAAAATTCAGAAAACATTTTTTTCGCATCCAATTAATCTTACCCTCCTTGATTAATGTAAAAATAATATTTACCTTCACATATCCATTGCATATTATGCTGCTGTGTGAATGTAAAAATGTGTCTCAAATCTGAAAATTAAATATTAGATACTACCTACTGTAATGTATTAAGCATGATTGGCTTAGGAAGTGCCAATGAATATGTGACAGAAATTTTATGAGCCCACTGTATTTGTTTCTTGATTTTTTTTCTCCCATATGTTTATTGTGAGGAGTAACAGATGAAAAATATAACTGTTTGCTAATAGGATTCACATCTTATTATTGGTGCTGATTTGCAGTTTTCCTTAACTCGCCATGATTACTTTTTTAGAAGCTTTCACTTTTCCCCAGCTGATCCTCGTCTTGTTAGGCAGCATTAATGACACTTCAGTCATTGTGGCTTTCAAGCAGAGCCCTTCCAGAGTGAACAGAGGGTTGACATTTCCTGACATTTTCCCAACTAATTACAGGACAAATAATTAAGCATGTTCTCGTATGTAACAAATGAAGGCAAAAGCCGTCTGTCAGTGATGTTGATTGATGACACTCTGGGAGACTTTATCTGATGGGTCCTGCCATGCGGTAGAGGGGAAGCAAATTTATTAGAATGAACAATGCAAATTCTGAGTCATCTCATCCAGTTATGCGCCAAAGCAATATCCATGTCAAGGTGAATGTGACAATGAAAGCAAAATATTTGCATTTTGTGGAGCAGGTTGAAGGGGAAATCAGAGCGAGAAGATGACAGGCCTAATTATTTTGGCTCATACAGGCTAGGACAGCTGTTTCTGGTGTCCTGAACAAGGCTGTCACACAGGTAACTAAATAGGTCTGCATATAAGTCTGTATCCAACACCGTACGGAGATGTCTACCACTAATGACCAACGCTAATGTTACTGCCATCCCTGAAAAACAGTAAATGTGTCACAGTGCACCTTCTGCATGGCAGTCAACATTTCGCTACATAATTACTTGTTAGTGAATTAATTCCTATCTGTCAGTATCTATGCCAGTGTCATTTTTAGACCATTACGAAATTATGCCATCACTATAGCAACTGCAAGCACAGTTAAAAGGCAAAACAGTTCAGATACTCAAGAAAAGTGCCTAGTTAGGCAGAAGACTAGTAATGTAAAATTCAAATTGTGATGTTGCTGTCTGCCATCCTAATTTTCTTTATCTTGATTATGTGTTTGATCACTGATCATTAAACAATAATTTAAGGTTTCCAATTTCAATCCATGATTAATATTTAATATAATTAAAATCTCAGCCACAACAGCATCTTTCTTATAAACAGACACACACAGTACTGTCATTGCAATTAATTAGGAGCTAAAAAGTGACATGCTCAAAAGTGAATCCTAATATCAGAGTTTACATGCAAATAAGAATAACTGATAGCATCAGGATGTTCTTTTCTCCCTGCTTCCCATGAACAATGCCAATCTTAAAATCCTGTATTCTGACTCATTTTTTATTTCTTTATTTATTTCTTGCATACACTCCATTTATCCAAGGAAAGTCAGAACCTTACCATCATCACCATGACTTAAGAATTTCAAGATGCCATCTTTTTCATAGAAATATATTCACAGGGTTAACACAAATTATAGATATTAAGCTGTCTAAAATCTTCCAGACTGTTGAAATTTCTAATGACATCTAGAAAAATGGTTTGCTAATATACACATCTAACTTAAATATGTACAAGTTTAGGATAAATTAGGGAAATCTATGTACAAGAAAGGATTTCTTCATTTGTGTCCTATTTTATTTTATATAAATGTATACATTAAATACTTATAGAAACTTTCAACACATATTCCTTATGTCATTCTATACAATATAGTGGCTCGTGTTACAATGCAAACGTTACAGTGGTGCATTTCAAATGATGTATGACAGCAATACAGTGGCCTCGGCCACTATGACTCAGTGGAAAGAGAATATAGATAAATAGTATAAGATTCAGAAAATCAATAAGAGGCCAAATATGTAGGCAAGTTAATTTATTTATTTATTTTAAGAAAAGAAGAAAAAATACCCCTTATTATTCCATTCTTTTTCTAGTGATTATGTTTGATGTTTCACTTATGTTTTGGCTAAGGGATTTGAAACAGCTCCCTTTAAGAAAGATATATCTTTTTACTTTATTGGTAGTAGTAGTATTATTTAATGTATTCACTCTCTGCAGAAATTATATTTTAAGAATGTGAATATCTATTGTTTTCTGTGCTTCTTAACATAGATTGTGTCTTCATTACTGTGGCATGTGTTTTTTTAGATGGAAAACAAATGAAAACTGAGTAATTCAGGTAAAACTAAGGGGAAACTTTGCCAGAAGAAAACCCCAGAATTATGATAATGCAGGTGCATAGATCATTAATATACTTCACTTAAAGTTGCCTGACAAATAATTGCTTACTCTGAAATAAAAGAAACATCCTTTCTTAGTAAGAGGAAACAAACAAACAAAAAAGTCTCTTGCCTCACTAAGATTTTTATTTTTTTATTTATTTCTTTTTTGTCAAGAACTACAAAATGGTCCTACATAATCCATCTTTCCCACTCTCTTAACTTCACACAGACTATTAGGATGATGGAAGTGAATAAACTTTGCAAAAATATCCAACTGGAATATTATTGTGAGATAGACCATTACCTTGAAAGTGGTGATAAGATTTAATTTCTGTTCTACTTAACAAGGTAAAAAGAGGTTGCTACTTGGTTAACACTGACCACTAAATGGATAGGAATCAATAATTCCTTACTAATGCTACAGTAAGGCAACTACTTCATTGACCTTTCCGTTAATGTTAAGCAGCTGAAACGCATAAATAAATAAATAAATAAATAATAAACCAAACATTTTAGTTTTGAACACCTACCAAATTGAGTGCTTCACTGTGGTTTTTGTGTTTTCATGGCATTACTGTCATGTATCTTTCTCCATAATTTTATGACTTATCAGATTTCCAAAAACCTTGTTTCCAAAGATATATTTCTTTGGTAATCACATGTAATTGGTATGCTTAGCCCAGGAAGAGCTAAGAACGAATATTTATAATCATGAAGCAAATAGTTTCTGTCCAATAAAAAACTTCAGAAACACTCTTCAGACAAGTAAACAATGAATTAACTTTATAGAGATAATATACAAATTTGATACAGAGGGCCAATGATAGAGTTTCTGTCTAATGATTCCAGTCAATCTAATTAATGTATTCTGCTACATTACATTTTAAGAAGTGACCATTGTGTAATACACTTTGAAATATGCACAAGCTAATGGGATAAGATACAAAAATTATTATGCTGACAGTAAATCATATTACATTCCTAATAAGCATTAACTAGATAACTAGGTCAAAGCAGTATTATCTTAATTGATTTTTCAAAAGAAACCTGACAGAAAAATGTCAATGCTCGAATATTTCTTCATGCATCATTAAAACAAGATTGGCTTTTAACAAAAGAAGAATCCTTCACAGAATTGATTCTTGCTTCAGGCTGCCTGCAAGTAAGTGTATTACATAAAAATCTATACAGGATATTAAAACAACACCACTCTGCAAGACAGTTACAATTAAAAGCTGACACCCCCACCACCACCACCAAGTGTCTACTACAGTAGCTTGCTAGTAAATGTATTTAGAGTCTTCAGAGCCAGTGGAAACCATATATGAAAGTCACTCAGTTTTACTATCTGTGGGTAAAAAATAAATATAATTAAAGCTTCTAATTAAATCAATACATTAATAACTTACCCATTTCATAACTATGTAGAAATTATTTAAACCTGGAAGAAAACAGGAAAAGAATGCTACCTTGGAACCTTAACCATAAATACAATCTCTGCATCTAAAATAATGGCAATTGCAAAGCAGAGAGTATGCACCATTCTAACATCAGAAGTTTCCAATAGTGATTGTGAGGTAAAACTCAATATGCAGAACAAATAATATATAATATCAGCAATGGTGTAGTTCTGTAAAGGTTCACACAATAGATCTTGTTACTGATGCACATACAGATTGATCGGAGAAAGATTGGTTGATCCATCTAAACATGAATAGCTCATAAGCCTCGAAGTGATGAATAGTGATGTATTTGTAGCTTAGCAGGATATAAGGAATTCATTTTGTCTATATAATCACAGTTCATTTACTTGAATTGTTTAGTTTGTGATGTTATAAACAGAAAATTGACATAAATTCTCATGGTTTTTAAATGTCTTTTGTCGTATATTTTATACTAGAACTTTCTTAGAAGTATCTAATATGATTGCCAGTTACTCAATGCAAAATAAATTGATGGCTAAACATTTTTTGTTTCCAAAGAAAGCCTCGCTACCTACATGAATTATTCAGCATCTAAATAAAACTACCTAGTTTTCCCTAATGCTGAGGGAAATATATCTTAGTGTTGTCCATGCAATTTGTGAGTCATTATCACTTTCAGAAGTCTAGAAAGAAGGTTAACTGAGATTAAAAAACATTCTTTCAGGGCTACAAGCTCCACAAAGGCTGATCTCAGCCCTGGTGACAAAGAGAAAATAAGGAGCAAAGGAAGTTCTGTGAAAATCTAGATGATCTTCTAGATGAAGACAATTTGGAGAAGGAGCATAATTCATCAGAGGAAGGCTATCTTCTCCACCAATTCTGCCCCACTTAACTCTAGAAAAAAATTGTCTTTTTTTTTTTTTTTTTTGATACTACCACCTGATTTGAATGTATATTTTTACATAATTTTACTGAGGTTTCAAAGTATGTAATGTCAGGTTGTCAGTCTCTTCTAACTCACAACATTATAAGTCAAGATTAAAACTGATTTAAATTTTCTTCACAATAAATGGGTCTGGCAATCTTTGGGTAATGTTAGCCTAAATTATTAAAAATACTGTGAAAGAAAGTTTTGAGACATGTATTAGTAAAGTGTGCCAATTTCATGCTGTAAAACATACTATTTCATAATGCAGTACCTTAAATGTTTCCATAGAGATATGCAGTGAAAAAAGACAGGCAAATCCTGGGCAGGTGGTGCAAAGTCACCACCATGCAACTGGAATCCTTGTGGCTATTCAGTGACTTTGATCTTTGATCACAGAAATGACTCAATTTGCTATTCAAATTACCACAGACATCAGAAAATACTAGGTAACGTGAATGTTGTCTGTTAGAAGAGGAGGCTACTGTGTAGTATACAGCCCACCAGAGAAGTCTATGAAAGGGAGAAAGTGCAGGCTGTATCTCTGCTTACCAGAAGGGACTCTGGAGAGCAAATGGACTGTAAGGAGTAAAAAGCATTTGTTACTAAAAACACTGAAGTCCAACTTGAATCTATATTTGTTATGTTATGATTGCAACCTCTATATTGGTATAACATAAGACTTGTAAGCCACTTGTCCCAGGACTTTGTCCCAGGACTTGGCCAATATTTTTTACATTTCCAGGGACCTGTCGGCACAGGAGTGCAAATGGGATCTGCTCTGAAGGCAGGTGAGCTATAATATTTCTGGTGAGTTCGAGAAGGATGGAGAAGAGGAAGGTTTGTAGCTACTAGGACAGGTAATCTATAGGAACACGAAGAAGAGAGACCACTTTCCTACATTTGAAGCTTCTCCAAGTTCCTCCTGCTTGGCATGTCTCACATGTGTTGTCTACTTCCATCACTTCAATAAACAAGTGACACGAATATGAAACAACTCACTGTAGCAACTGTGAAATAACTCACAGTCTGATATTTTGATTGGATTTATGGTACTTTAAAATTTTTACATATTTAAAAAAAAAAAAAAAAAAAAAAAAAGAAAAAAAGAACTTTTTAGATTTTCTTACTGTTAGCAGAATCACAGGAGTTTTGACATATATGTTATGAATAACTTTCTGTTTTGCCATTGCTTACCCAGCTCTCAAAAATATCCCTTTCTTATTCATTTTATTTTTTCAAATAGATCAACATTTGGGCTCCTTTGATCGTATATCTTATGTTCTCATAGCTCCCTTCAATGTATTTCTAGTACCCTTCTTTTAATATATAATACAAAAATGCTTTATTTACAAGTAGCAAGAGTTTGATTAAAAAAAAAAAAAAAAAAAAAAAAAAAAAAAAAAAAAGGTAGTGTGTTTATTTCACCTTCCTGTTCAAAAGTCTGCCACTTTATTGGAACTGAGTAGAGGTGGGTCCTTCAGTGGCTTTCTTGGATGTACAAACAGAATTGTTGTTTTGGTTTTGTTTGTTTGTATATTTTCTTGTTTGATTGGTTGTTAGTTGTTTGTGCTTTTTTTGTTGTTTTGGTTTTCATTCTGGGAACTTTACTTTTGTGTATGTGTGTGTTTTAGTGACTTTATCTGCTGATTTGTTATTTTTTCTCAGAAGTCTTGTTTCACCTCTTTTTTTTTTTTTCTGGACTTTTTCTGTATTCTGGGAAAAGAAATATTGTGTTTTTCCTTTTTAAATAGGAAGGATTTCAGTAAAGGTATAACCATTTTGTATCATCAAGTTCTTTTCCAAAAAAAAGAAGCAGGCCACCAACTTCTGTCTATCCACCCAGTGAAAAGGAGATCTTCTGAAGGATGATTAGAAAGATCTGTTTACCTTTTATCAGAATGAAAAGTAGGTGTTCCATGAAATTAGAAAGCAACTAATTTAAAACAAACTAGTCCTTGATTTTGTTCTCCATTCAGATTACCTGTGAAACCTACTGCCACAAAATATCTTTGTGGCCAGGAACATTACAAGAGCCAAGAATGGACTTTGCATTTCTAGAGGTGGACAAAAGTCAAAAGATTAAAAATGAAAATAATAATAATTTAAAAAGTAAAGAAACTGCATGAATATTATGAAGGGATGTATGTATTCTTTTGTCACTATTCAACAAACATCAAAAGTAATTTTTGCAATCTTGCTATGTTATGTTGTTGACTGTACTGTAGCTTAGTCCTTCACTGATTTCTTTAGACACACAGTTATTTCATTTCTTCTTAAGAACACTGTGCTCTTATCCTATATATTTAGATAATACTGTATAGGTAACAGACTCATTTACTGAGACTCTTTTCCTCATTGCCAGCTACTTGTCTACAGTAAAAAAGAGAAGTATCCTGTATCATTCCTAGGTAGTAGTCATGGCCTCAGCATGTTAGAAATGAGGTCTCATTGTGTATTACTGGAATGCAAACCAAGAAAAGATCTATTAGTATACAAAAGTACCACAGAAGCTTGTCTTACTTTAAGATTTCCTGCTCTTTACTCTGAAATTCCCAGTATATTTGAAGAAAGGTTACTGTCCTAGGTAAATCTGACCCTGTATGGTAGTTTCTTAATAGCAATGAATGGACAGTGTAGGTACTATTTTCTTTTATGTTTCATAATAGATATATTTTGTTCTGGTGTTCTGTAATCATATTTTAAAATTGTCTTAGATCACTTGCATTGCTGTTGGAAGTCCTGAGGTTGTGTCAATACATTTCATTATTGTTTTGCCTCTTGCCTCTTCCAGATCATTACTGAAGACATTAAATAAGATTAGGCTTGCACAAAATGCTATTGCATCCTTCTCAAAGCCTCCCCCAGAAACATATACTGGTTACTAGCAAAACCCAGCAAGGCCTCTCTGTCTTACCAGGGTCCTGGAAGTGGATGATCTCTTACTAATACTGTTTAGAGGAATGGAATTACCTCCCTTGACCTGCTGGTGATGCTCTTCCTAGTGCAGACCAGGTAGGTGCTGATGGCCACATTTGCTGCAAGAACACTGCTATCTCATGTTCCACTAGGTGTCCACCACACCCCCATTTATTTTATTATTATTTTTTTTCTCTTCTGCAAAGCTACTTTCCAGATATTCAGTCCCCAGGCTCTTTGGATGTGTGCCTGGGGCTTCTTCCTTCTGGAACAAGAATTAATATTTTCTTTTGCTAAACTTCATGATATTCCTGTCAACCTAGTTCTCCAGTCTTTCAACATCCTTCTGAATGGTAGCACAAACACCTAGTGTATTACCCATCCTTCCCAATTGTGTATCATCTGAAAGCCTGCACTATTTCCTATAATCTAGGATATTAATGGAGATGTGAAATGGTGCTTACAAATATCTATTCCAAATCTACCCTCTTTTGGTCTAAAGCCAATACTCCTTGTTCTATCACTACACTCCATGATAAAGAGCCCTTCCCCATCTTTTCTGTAGGCCATCTTCAAGGAAGAAGGTTGCTACAAGGTTTCCCCAGAAACTTCTCTTTGCTAGGCTAAATAACCTCAACTTTCTCGGCTTGTCCTATGAAAGGAGAGGTGTTCCAGACCTCTCTTTGAGGCCCTCCTCTGAACCTGCTCTTATAGACTTATGTCTTTCGTAAGCCCCAGAGCTAAAGTTATTACACCAGGTGGAGTCTCACAATAGCAGAGTAGAGGGGGAAAATCACTTCCCTCAACCTGCTAGCTACACTTCTTTTGATACAGCCCAGGATATGGTTGGCTTTTGGCGCTGCAAGTGTACATTGCTGGCTCATATGCCGAGCTTTTCATTCAACCCTGAGTCCTTCTCCACAGAGTTGCTCTCTATCCAGTTGTCACCCGGTCTGTATTCATGTTTGGGATTGCCCCAGATCAGGTGCAGGACCTTGCACTTGACCTTCAGTAGGTTTCCATGGGCACACCTCTCATGTCTATCAAGGTCCCTCTGGATGACATCCCTTTCTTCCAGTGTATTGATTGCACCACTCAACTTGGTGTTATCCACAAACTTGCTAAGGGTACACTCAATCTCACTGTCCATGTCACTGACAAAGACGGTAAATGATACCAGTCCTAATACAGACCCCTGAGAGACACCACTTCACCTGGACATCTTTACATTCATTGCAATTTTGAATGTGACCATCTCACCCATTCCTTATCCAGATTCATGGATCCATCAAACCCATATCTCTTCATTTTAGAGACTGAGATGCTGTGCAGTAAAGTTTCAAACACTTTGAACAATTCCAGATTGATGACATCAATTGCTCAATTCAACTTCAGATGGCATATAGCTTTTCTAACCTTGTTTTCTAACCATAGTTAGACTCCTCTCTGTATTGCCTTTTCCTGGGTGACCTGATGCTGCTTCCATCTTTGTATGCTTCCTTTTTATTTTTGCCTGAGGTTATTTAGGAGCTCCTTGCCACCTTTGCTTGTTCATTATTATGAGGTGATTGGCAAGGAAAAGTTTAGAAGATAGGGACAAATTCTCAGACCAAATAGTCCAGATGCTGGTCAGCTATGGTGATATAGACAAGTAGGACAAGAGTACCTCTCATGCAAGAGTCCATGTTATCACTGGAGAGTGAAATCTTACTGACTTTTGGCAGCCTTTTCTTGTATATGTTCAGTGAGACATGCCAGATCTCCTCAGCATAATATTTTTCATTGTTATTTTTGTAGATGATCAAAATCTTTAAATGTAAGCAGAATTTAAACTTCCTATTTCAACTTTTTATTACCCCCTCAAAGAAAGAAAAGAAAAGAAAAGAAAAGAAAAGAAAAGAAAAGAAAAGAAAAGAAAAGAAAAGAAAAGAAAAGAAAAGAAAAGAAAAG
Organism: Nettapus auritus; assembly: GCA_011076525.1. Classification (NCBI taxonomy): domain Eukaryota; kingdom Metazoa; phylum Chordata; class Aves; order Anseriformes; family Anatidae; genus Nettapus; species Nettapus auritus. Next base: position 92,489,241 of record CM021766.1, on the reverse strand, counting down.
AAAAGAAAAGAAAAGAAAAGAAAAGAAAAGAAAAGAAAAGAAAAGAAAAGAAAAGAAAAGAAAAGAAAAGAAAAGAAAAGAAAAGAAAAGAAAA
>CM021766.1:92448277-92475080 GCA_011076525.1 Nettapus auritus | reverse complement strand
CCCCCCCCCCCCCCCCCCCCCCCCCCCCCCCCCCCCCCCCCGAAGGCTACAATAAGTTAAAAACCTTCAGCATACATTCTCATATTTTAACGTAACTCATTGGGCACTTCTGTATCATAGGAAAATACAACTTTATACATCTTCAGATTATGCCTTTTACTACATATGATTCCTCTGCAACACATCGCAGCAGGAAAATGTGATGTTTCTTATGTCTGAGCTATTCTGTACTCAAAGTTAATCAGTTTATGTAAACACATAACTCTTTTTGAAAACCAGATGAGATTCCTTCAATTCAGTTATAAGAGCAGCCCAAAGTAAGTTTTCTGGCAGATCCGTTTAACTGCTCTTCACTCTAATTTTACCCTTAGTAATAAAGATTCAATTTGCTTCATTTCTTCATGGCTCTGTGTCTACAATCTACCACAACTTTCTGAACTGTATGTTTATTTGCTTTTAAATAATGCTCACAATGTGCTAGAATCTACATTAGATTACTCTTTCTGTTGTAGTGGATGTAGCAAGGACATCTTAGTGTCAGGTTCAATTTGAATTTTGTGACTAAAGCTGGTGGACTATTCTGTAATAAACATAGTGAGAGGGACTCTTGTAGACAGGAGTTCGAACACTGACTTTTCAGGGTCTATTTTATATCTAGCTAAAATAGAACAATGTCATAAAGTCAAAACATAAGCAAAAATCAATTTCTGTTGATGACATAGCAGGATTTGGTTCCTAAAAAAGATGTAGAAAGAAACTATTTTCAGGAATAAATCTACCTTTCCAAAATAAAATGAAATAAATGTCTGCTTGCAGAATTCATGTTGAACTTACAGAGAATGAAAAGGAAACTGTTGAAATCCAATTTTAAATGAAGCAAAATAAGACCAAGAATGCCTGAGATTCAAACCACCTTTTTCATCTGAGTCAAATATTATGACCATCTGGAATACTCAGTCATCTTTTCCTGTATTCCTGTGCCTGGGTCTGATGAGCTCTGTCTCACAGAGGACCCCAGAGGGAAGCATTCCCCTTCTTTACAGTACCCCACTTGTTAAAATACAGACCAACTATGTGGGAGGCCAGAACTCAAATTCCTACTTTGCCAGAGCAGGCCTCAGTTCACATTTCCTATGCCCCCGTGAAGTGCTTCAACTATGTCAAATAGTGTATTCCAGGAAGTCTGTATATTTGTTATATCATCCTATTGCCTCTGCTCCTCCATGCTTAACATCATTAAACATCCACTGAGGCAGGAACTCAACATCCAATGAGTTAGTGCCCTTACAAGCAATAAAGTATGTTTTCAACTATGTTCCAATACATACTTAATAATTTATATAAAACGCAGTGATCAATAAAAGACTTTTGGCCAATCCTCTCTATTTTCTTTTGTGCCTTGATATTCATTTGAAACAGGGGCGAGTCAAGAATTGACTGAGCATCAATGCTAAGAGCTGAGCCAGACATCCAAGCAGCATTTGTGGAGGGGCAGTGGCCAGGCTTTTGACCCAGTAAGGCTATTTTTTATTCTGTGCACTCTTAAGGTGGCTTTTGTGAAGCAGAAGAAAAAGAAGTTGCCCAGACTTTATGGACAGCTACAGGTAACACACCATAAAGAGTAGGGGGACACCCAGGTAAGGTTTCCTCATCCTAGGGTTTCTGTTATGTCAGTCCTTAGAACCTAAATCCCAGGAACTAGAAATGAGGTATGTTCCTCAATTAAAATCTCTAACATTGAGAAATGTTTTCTAAAAACCTTCTACCTTGCATTAAGCTAGAATTAATAGCATGAACTACAATTAGCACTTAATCATTTAGTGACCACCTGCTGATAGGTGGTCATGATTTCAATATCTAGTTAGGGTTGATGTTGTGAGAATCAATATTTATATGAACATTAATAATCATATTCTTGGCAATTCAAACAATCTGCAAGTAAATGTAGGAAAAAAAAATGAAAGAAGAAAAAAAGCCTCTTTTCCCACAGAGTTCTTCAGTGTTTGCTTCAATGGGAACATTTAATCATTTCTAAGACTTTGGGGAAAACTGCAGTGGTACAGACACTTTTCTTGAGTTTGTACTGTTGTAGAATATTTGTAAACAGAATGAATCACTCCTGTGTTGTAGTGTCCATGAACTGAGAAAAGCACCTGCACGGGGAAGCATTGGCCAACTCAATTTGTGTGTCATCCCATGCTACCTTAAGCGAGGTCCCTTGGGTGCTTTCCAGAAAACAATTAAAAGAAGAAACATATGCTCATGCAAAGCTAGAAACGGGAGGGAATGTGCAGCAGACTATTAAATGCATAAAAGTTGACTTGCTGATTTCTTTCTATTGTTAGTTTCTCTATACCTTGGATACTTTCACTGTATTTCTGACTGCATGGATTGATCTAGCGAATAACAGAGGAAATATTCATTTTATGTAAGAAAATTATTCTGTTTTTGAGGATTATTTAAAATTTATATGATTTTTAAGGACTTGTCAGCCTAAAAGAATGTCTTCATAGTTGTTCAAACAGTTTGTTTGTTTGTTTGTTTTTCCCTCCAAGTTTGATTTCCAAGAGATATATAAAATAAGGTAATGCTCACCAAAATATTCCTTGACAACTGATGATATTCAGCCACTTTGTATAGGTGTATGGGTCTAGAAAAATGGTCAGTTCCCACCAATGTCATACCAGCCAACAGTGATACTTAGTTTGGCATTACTGTGATACACATGAAACAAAAATCATGCCTAAAATAAAGCTGTTTGTGTTTTACCTTTAGCTCAATATTCTCAAAGTTAAAAAAAAAAAAAAAGGGGGGGGGGGGGGGGGGGGGGAATACCTAAAAAAAAATCCAGAATCCTTGCAACAACTAACTTCACTTTTTTTCATATGACATTTTGCAATGTCCATATCAGTCAAGCTTTTCTCTGTGCCACAAAGCCTGTGGAGTGTCAGTCCTGTTCAAGATCTATTTCTTTTTTTTCCTTGTGCTGGGCTGGATAGGGGTACCCAGATGTCAGCACAACTCAGTTTTTTTTCCTTGCCCATAACCTCATTTATTCTTCAACTGTACCTATCAATACCTTGAGCTTGAGGCAGCTTAGTATAGGATCACTCATCTCAGATACAGAAGAGACTCGTTTTGTGTGAGGAAGTGCTAGAATTATACTTAATATCTTCCAGGTATTACTTCTATTTACTCTTTCCAGCTCTTTCATGTTAGTAGAACTGGCATAATAAATACATAAATAAATAGATAAATAAATAAATAAATAGATAAATAAATAAATAAATAAATAAATAAATAAAGATTCAGTGACTTAAATGAATGGAATATTCAAGCTGTGAAAAACCTTCTGGCTGCAGCATAATCTTTCCCAAGATGTGTGAACTTTGGTGAAATTCAGGTATGTATGAAAACCCCCTCTACAAACTGGAGAGGTTTGTATCTGATATATTTCTGCAGAGATACCAAGCGATACATTGCCTATGTCTTTACACAGCATAAGTAGAAATATAATGATGTCTTGATGTGTCAGTATTGTACTTAGAAACAAACAAATAAACAACAAGAACAAAACAATATATTCAGATCACCGTTGCTTAAATTTCTCTGTGTGCAGATTTGGAAAATATAGATTCTCATTATAGTTTTTGCTTTTTTTTTTTTTTTTTTATTTTTTTTTTTTTTTTTTTTTTTTTTTTTTTTTTTAATTCTTATGTTGTTTTCAACTCAGCATCAGACTGTTTGAATTTATTTGAAATGTAAGATCTTAAATATATCATAAATACCAGTCTTTTTCATGACATTTAAAAATCCTCCAGAGTCAAATACAGAATACCTTTGTCATTAGCAGAAAACTGTTTAACAACAAATGCCCTTATCGGTATATAAAATGCTTAATGTTAAAGCTATTCCCAAGGTAAACATACTGTAGTGGATTTACAAATAGTGCATAGTAAAAAACAAAAATAAATCTAATACTGTTCAGTCATCTTCACAAGATAAAAATTAAGTGATAACTATACAAAAATTTGTTTGGGTCCTATATTGTTAAACCTGGAATCTTCTGCATGTTGTGGCTGTTGTTATAATGCAAGGATAAAACAAGCTGTCTGTAGAGAATCTTATGCAGTACTTTCCCATATGTCAGTCTCTGGGACAAGGCAATATTAATGTACAAGTGGTCAGCTCCTTTCATATACAACTAATGTACTGGAAAGTTTTCCGCACTTGGTGCTTTCCTTCATGTCTCAGGACATCTCATGCTAGAGCACTTCCCCATGCAGAACAATATGGCCTTCTCTTGGAAAAGCCCTGTGGGCTGATCATTGTCAGGTTATGTTATGTTTTAACAGTAGACACTTCAATGCTAGTTTTGTGCAGAGTTGTAGCAGGAACAAGAGGTCTAAACAAACAGAGGGGCCACGAGAGCCCTTTCATTTATCATACTAGCTTGACAGAAACCCCTATCTATTCCCTAACTTTGCTGAATTGTACATGTTTCTTTTAAAACATCTGCTTTTAAAAAGTAGCTACCTTTATTCTTGGCCCTTCTGCATAAGTGTTTTCTTCCTTACTATTTAGATAAATCATTTTGAGAAATTGAAAGAAAAATGTAAGATCAGAGATTACTCTTTGAAAGGTGTTAGCATAGCTTAAACAAATATTGTTAAAATAATAGTATTGATACTTACATAGCATCTTTAATCCAAAGATTTCAATATGCTATGAAACCATGAACTAATCATTGCTCACATCACAACACCCTTTTGTATTAGTTAAGTATTATTATGGCAAACATTTACAGAAGGAAACAGATATAAAGGGAATATAAATGTTGCCTAGGTAACACAGGGAATGGCAAAGGTGGGATTTAAGCAAGGTTATCTTTCCAGTGTTCATTAAAACCTGTCTTTAATAAATGAAAATGTAGTGTCATCCCATCTTAAACAAGTGATTGCTTACAATAATAGTTGTGCTTAAATTTCAATTTGTTAAACACATGGTCAAGAAAAACTCCATGAGCACAAATTCTCAGTGTAAACCTGTTTAGGTAACTAAGAGCTCACTAAAAGTTAGTGTTTTCCCACTGTCTATGTGCCCGTAACACTGGTAATACAGTTTGGAAAGATATTTCTTAGAGTTTCAGATGGGGTTCACTGCTTTTCATTATGCAGCTGAAGCCAAGTATTATTTCAGTATTCATCATTCAATATTCAGTGTTTCTGTATTTTGAATGAACTTTCCTCATGTGATCATAAAGGGAATTGTTTCCTAGCACTGAGAGGAGAAAGATCCCCCAAAAGTCCTGGCAGTTTGTTAAAAGAAATGCAAAATATTTTACATGGAAAAAGAAAATGAAGTAAAGACTCTGTAGGAGTGATTTATTTAGAAGAACTACTTGGACCAGACACAGCAGGTCTTTCTGTTTTATTGTAATGGGATATATTTTTGCTCACTTTTAGAAAGAGATTGGTTTCAATGGGTGATAATTCTAATAATGGGTGAGGGAAAAAATTATCACAGAATCACAGAAAAGTCTAGGTTGGAAGAGACCTACAAGATCACTGAGTCCAACCTCTGACCTAACACTAACAAATCATCCCCTAAACCATATCTCTAAGCTCTACATCTAAACATCTTTTAAAGACCTCCAGGGATGGGGACTCAACCACTTCCCTGGGCAGCCTATTCCAGTGACTAACAACCCTTTCTGTAAAGAAGTTTTTCCTAATATCCAACCTAAACCTCCCCTGGTGCAACTTTACCCCATTTCCCCTCGTCCTGTCACCAGGCACATGGGAGAACAGACCAATCACCACCTCGCTACAGCCTCTTTTAAGGTACCTGTAGAGTGCAATAAGGTCGCCCCTGAGCCTCCTCTTCTCCAGGCTAAATAGTCCCAGCTCCCTCAGCCGCTCCTTGTAAGACTTGTTCTCCAGACCCTTCACCAGCTTCGTAGCCCTTCTCTGGACAAGTCTGGAAGGAAGATTTGTGGCATGGGAGATTTTGTTTTGGGGGTATGAAAATATGCTGTATTTGCCAGCAGTAATGGTGTTTTGATGGAAAAGTGATTAATTTCCTGAGAGTTACCAGGCACATCTTTGGTTCAGAGAAGGATGATGTTGGAGAATGTTAAATACTTTAGTGTATTTGTGAGAATTATGTGGGATTTAAACAAGTGTAGAATCTATGAGATTAATGGAGAATTTTTGGCACAGGGGAAGAATTAAATATTTGTAGTCATGGAGTGGGAACTTGAGAGATATTTGGAAGAATTGGATTGGGAGGCACCACTTGGGTCATTGAGCCCATTCCTTCACAATCTAAGCTAACTATGTGATAGATGTTTATTTTAGGTATATTCACGTAATAGCTGTTCTGCTTTCCTGTACTTATCACAGGCCCAAAGGAAAACTAAGATCTTCAGTTAAAGTCACAAATATGGTATGTCACAGAAAGGAAGAAGAAGATGTTTATGGTCACCTACATTAGCTAAATCTCTGCATTTTCAGTGAAGCGATTAATTAAAACTCTCAAGTGAGCCTAGAAATTAAGTACCATGCTCCATAGTACAAATATGTGTTAAAGTTCATAGAATCACAGAATCACTGAATTTCTAGGTTGGAAGAGACCTAGAAACCATTCTAAGGGGAATGGTTTCAAACTAAAAGAGGGTAGATTTAGATTAGATGTTACGAGTAAATTCTTAACTATGAGGGTGGCACTGGAACAGGTTGCCCAGAGAAGTTGAGGTTGCCCTATCCCTGGAAGTATTTAAGGCCAGGTTGGATAGGGCTTTGAGCAACCTCGTCTAGTAGAAGGTGTCCCTGTCCATGGCAGGGATTAGAACTAGATGATCTTTTATGTCCCTTCCAACACAATCTATTCTATGATTCTATGCTTTAGAACAGTAGAACCATCAAAATATCCTACCTATGCTTTTTCTTTAATTATAGCCAATTTCCAATGCCCCACAAAAACAACAACAGCAACAACAACAACAGCAAAAACAGAACTTTACTTCCAAAAAAAATATTTATCAAGATATAAATATATATATTTTTTTCCATCCAGAAGTGATTATGAGAGGTCTAAGGCACAAGTTTAATGCTGTGTAAGTGTAGTGTAAATAAGTAACAGTAGCTCTCATTTCAACACCCTTGACATATTTGATACATAATAATTCATATCACAAGCCTAATCTCTTTTTGTGTGATGTAAAATCTTTTCTTCTTGTCACCATCTTACAACTAAGTTCCTACTCACTGCTTTATTTAGAAGAACAGAAGTTAATTTTTGGATGGTTAGAAATTGTCTAGTTAGCAAGCTAAAACCGATTATGAACAATATACTATGTTTTCTCTTCTGTTGATATTCTGTTTTTTTTTTTTTTTTACTTAAAAACTCTTCTTCCTCTTAACTATCTACCAGGAACTTCATTTCAGAGTTATAGGCCCTCTAAACCTTCTTTTAGTAATGCTAAAGAAGCTAAATATTTTTTAAATTGTCTTAATAAAATAGCTACTGCATAACACTAGTAAATCTTCCCTCCATTTATAACTTTACTTCCTGAACACAGATAACTAGTCCTGCATACAATATTCCTAATGAATTCTTATGACTGTCTTCCCTGATAGTACTAGTAACCCTGGTCTGTGCTAAAATAACCTGCTTTAATATATTCTGGGATCTTGCCATTCTTTTTCCAAATGGCATCACACCAGTTGTTCTAGCTGCATCCTTACATATTCTCAAGTGTTCTTCAATTTCTTTGATTTCCAGTTGATAAAAGTTCAGTCACCAAAGTTCTCATTGTTTGGGCCCAAGAACATGACATTGTGTTTTATTGCAATAATTTCCATCCTGTTTCTGTCAATCTGACCAACTAAACTATCAAATTCTTTTATGGTATTTGTATGTCCTCAGTATTGCCCTCATGGCAATACCTTATGTTGCCCCCAAAAATCATAAAATTGGGTATCAATGAGCAGGAAAGATAGGTAATATTTGCAGCTTGCAAGGGGCATTTTATATGTAGCATGGAATTTCCTAAGAGCACTACATAGTAATGCCAAGTACACAAGTAGCAACTATGACAAAATACTGTTTCAGCTTCGAGTTAGATATAGTATGAGTATCAGTCATGTATAAATACAAACAGATGAGGAGAACAAACAAACAAAAAAAAAGATAAATGAGACAATTTTGATTGGCAGCTGCAGCTCAATGAATACTTCTAGTCTTCCAAAGGATTTTGAGCACAGATTCAGTGGTTGGGATTTGGAAGCCAGCAGGGGACCATTTGTAAGTTTTAGTCTTTTTGATCCCTGACCCAGTGGGCAAGGAAAGACTTGTCAGGAAAAACACTGTGTTTTGGTGAGCAGCTAAGTACAAGATGCTTAGTACCAGTTAGTCTGATCTAAATATTGTTTTAGGATTTCAGCTGACCAAGATGTTGTCCTATTCATGCTGTTTAATGTGCAATAGGATTAAAGGCATGCATAATCTGAGCATGTATGAAACCCTCGAGACCCAGTTAAATGGCATGCTGAGACTTTTGGCTCAGATCCTGCCCAAAAGGTATTAATTTGGGTTTGAATCAAACTAGGCTGGGAACTGGTGCAGTTGTGCTGGTTACATATGATATCAAATTTAAAGTCGCTCAGCTGTCCAACTTGCAAGACTGCATTAAGAAGGGCATAGTAATAGTATAGTGTCCAGCAGGTTTGATGCTCTGTGGAGTAGAGATGAGTGTTGTGAATATTTCTACCTTTCCCTCTGTGCTCATCTTCTATAAACAACTAACAAGCCACCCAAGTCTCTCATTTCCTTGGTTTCCCAAGGATTTTTTGGTAATACATCAAATGAAACACAGAAAATTTGAGAGGTATAATAAATAATTATGAGCTAGAATGAAATATCCTTTCATCATAGTGGTTACTGGAACTACCAACAAGAGAAATTACACACGAATGCAAATAACAGGTTTCCAATGTATTGGTGTACACAAAAGACTGGATTAAATTTGAGTGTTTGGGCTTAAGTTCCTCTGTCATGTGACATTTGACTTTACCAGCACATAGGCTGTTTATCGCTTGGATGAAGGAAGATGACTGCACTAGTACCAAGTTTGGTAGATTGTGCACAACAAGAAGTGATTACAAGATAACTGAATGAAGCACACAATAAGCCATCAATGTGAACATTGTGAAATGGAAGGAAACATAAAAAATAAAAAATGAAACAAAAACAATGGCGTGTCTTTATGTCCAATATAAAATCTAGAGATTTCAGAAATAAGATAGTTTGAATGTTTTTGCCTAGCTCAGAGAAGTTCTTTTATTAATTGATTTAACCTTCTTTCTGTAAGATGGAAATGGTCTCATTCACATAGTATGAGACCTTCTTGAGTTCTTTTTATTACTTTTGTTTTTGTTTGTTTATTTTTGTATAGGATAATTTAAGCCAAAAAGATTGTAAAGTTTTTATTTAAATAATGAACATAATGTACAAAATGCATTATGCCATATGTCTGGGGGAAAAACAATGAAACTTTATGAACAAAATCAAGAATTTTCAAATGGATGCAATGAACATAACATGGTGTTTTATATCATTTTTCTTTTTCATTTTCCCTCAATTCATCTAACAAACTTTTCATATATATATATGTATTTGTAATCAAAGTAAAGCATACATTACTTTTGGGACAAAAATTATTTTAAAGTAACTAGAAAACAACTTTTTAAAATACATTCAAAACAAAATAATGATCAGTTCCACTTCTTGAAATTAAATAATTTTGTGCTTGCTAATAATCCAAAGCAAGGTAATAGAGTTTTGAAAACTGTGTCACAGGGAAATTGTAAGTAAAAACAGTGGATAAGCATATAAAACCTGATCCTGTTTAGCCTCAAAAACCATTTAAAGTAAGGTTTTGAAATTTAATAATACCAATGAAAACAGAGCAATTTGGATAATCTTGTTATTTTAAATCAGATATGACTATTTCATTCTGTGGAGTCATATTCAAGCAGGTTGGTATTTACAATTTTTATTTTAAAGATAAAGTTCCTTTCAACTCTGAATATGGTCAGACAATAGCTGCATAGGAAACCATTCCGAATCTTAACTGGAAATCAAGCTTGACAGAAACACAATCAAACTTACACCATACTTTTATTTAATAAAAAATTTAGTGAAATTTTGAAGTGAATTACATCTAAGGAAATATTACATCTTCCAGCAATGATTTTGATACAGTTACAAATAAGGAAATATTGTTACTCATGACAATAATATGCTAATGATAATAATATTTTGGGTGTACATTTTTGACATATAAGAGGAAAGTACATTAGATAAAATTTTGACCATATGAGACTAATTTGCTTAAACTGCTAAAATGCTGGGTGCTGTCTTTAGCAAAGAGAATGTACATACATTGAAAATAAGTTAAGCATCAAATTAGAAAAAGATACAAAATTGTATAGGAAATTATTGAAGTTAATCAAGGTCAAGAAAACAAAAAATTGAGTGGGTTTGCATTAAATAATGAATAATACAATGAACAAAAACGTTGAGAGAAATAAAATATTTTTAGTCTTTTTTTTTTTTTTTTTAATCTTACTAATGGAAGATATAAGTGGTGTCCCACTGCTTTTTTTCTTTTTTCTTTTTCCCTAAGACTTTTAAAATTTATTTATTTATTTATTTATTTATTACTGTATTTCTTTGAAAGGCTTGGACCTCAGACCTGATTCTACAGTGCATATTAGAGGAAGAAAATTTCAAGGAAACATTTGATGGATACCTTATAGGAACACTCAGTTGAATATAACTAGCTGGGCAACTTTTCTAAGCCCTTAACTTTAAGAAGGTGAAAGCATTAAGAGTTACGGGACACGTTGACCTTCACCTTTCTGATTAAAAATAAAAAAAATATTGACAATATTTTTCCTGAAAAACACAAGCCAAAGAAGCTCAAAAAAAAAAAAAAAAAAAAAAAAAAAAAAAAAAAAAAGTGTGTGTGTGTTACATTTAAAGAAACGAAATTAAGCTTGGCACACTTGTTTTTACATAGCAATAAATGTAATAAATATAATAATAGCAGTCATATCACAATTACTACAACATTTTGCGAAGAGGTAGCCTTGTCCATCTCACTGGAAGACTGCCTGATCTCAGCAACACTCAAGAGGGGGTTCCAAAACCAGGATATCCTAAGGACAATGCCATTCTGTCTTTCCTCAGATAAAATCTAGGGGAAGTGCCTAAGATATCGTATTCAAACATTACATTACATTTCCTATCAACAGTTTTAGCTGACTCCTCACTCCACATGTGGGTGTTTAGAATTACTTCCTGATCAGTCCATGTCTTTTAGAGGGATATTAAGTACACTGGGTTTTAATTGTTGTTTTCAGGGCCAGGCACTGAAAAGTAAGGTGCTGCTTTAATTAATTTGTAGGTCCTTAACATTATTCTCTAACTGTAATTTATGGCGACACTTAACATTTATCACACTTAAATCCTCCCTTGGCTTTACCCTTTTATATTGGATTTGCAAAGCAGTCAAAAGCTAATGAAAAATGGGACCCAAAAAAGCAAAGGAGTACCATATTGTGATACTCTGATTCCATGAAATCTTAGCCAAAATATTACACAATTAAATATATGAAATGAGAGGAAAGAGTAGAATGGATTTCCTTAGCAACACGTCTCAGTCCCTAACTTGTTTTCATAGAAAGACCCTCAGTAAGGAGAACTTCCGAAAAGGAAAAGAAAGGAAAGGAAAGGAAAGGAAAGGAAAGGAAAGGAAAGGAAAGGAAAGGAAAGAAAAGAAAAGGAAAGGAAAGGAAAGAAAAGAAAAGAAAAGAAAAGAAAAGAAAAGAAAAGAAAAGAAAAGGAAGGAAAAAAAAAAGAAAACAGAAAACTAAAATAAAAGTGTCACTGAGGCATCAAAATAATTAAAATCATCTCACTATTACTGACTGTTTGCTTAGGGAAATATTAATTTTATCAGAAATAGAATAAGCACAATTTAATAATTGCATTCTGTGCAAAGAGAAACTGATAGGCACAATACAATCTTCCTATTTAAATTCACAACAAGAATGAGGGTGCATAACTGACAGCATTATTCTTTTAGTTAAAAAAATATATATATACCAAAATCTAGGTGCCTGGCACAACAGTGTAGTTAAATTGCATATATTATATCAGCTGAAACTATTAATTAATCCTACTATAAAACCTCAATATAAATCCAAACAGTACCACACTAGCTCTATACCTCAGTATAACTCTTCAAATCCTTTCTCACAAATCCCATTTAAATACACTAGTCCTATGACTAGGCACTGCTGGAAGAAAAAGGGGCTAACGACACAACAGGGAGTGTTTTTTGTAAAGGCAATTTTCCTTTTGTTTTGCTATAGCCTCTTCTATTTTAGATCCAGGGGACCTTAATTTTCTAACATCTTTATGAATTACACATCTCCGAAGCATGAAAGAAAGGAATTTCTGAAAGAAAAAGACCTTTTTCCTTATCCATCTAAAGGACAAGATATAATTTCCAGTTAGAAAAGATGAAGCAGGCCTTGCAAAGAAATGGGAAAAGATTTGGGGTGCCTCAATTCAAAAACTAGTATCAATAAACTGACTATATCTTCTCCCTGTTAGTCTTGCTTCCATTGTTTTTTAGATTAGAACCCCAGCTAAAACTTGGTGCTCTAATGTGACATGGGTATGAATGATTGTAACATCTACCAATTACAGAAAAAAAATAAAATAAAAAAATATATTTTTTCTTTTCCCCACATCCCACTGTCCTCTGCATGGATGCAAGATATTTATCAAGCCCAAGGTATTCCTCTTCCACTATAACATGCTTAAAAACACTGCTTTTTGAAGATGTCCAATTATCTGGAATGTGCAATGTATATAAGCCTCTGATATGCATCTAATTATCTACTTTGATTTGAATATATCTATAGTGCAATGAAAGACCCAGCAGCAAGTGATATTGAAAATGTGACTTAACATATTCTTGTGGAATGTCTCAACCTGAGCATCATTGCTCCTGATAAGTTCTGAAATGATGCTACAGTTGATGTAGACATATATATTGGAGAAAAAAAATATATCTGTATCTTTGTATTGAACTATTCCATACTGAAGTATTTTGTTTACACTTACTTTCAAGATAATTTTGAAACAATTGTATTGCCGTAAAAGCTACTAAAGTATCCACTAGTGGATGGTTAAAGATAGAGACTTATAGATAAATATGACAAGCCAAGTCTTAGTAAATGAGCTATTATAACATTTCAAAACACTGTTTTACTCCTATAATTCGTGACTTGATACTTTAATTGCATTCAAATATTTTACACCTACAGAAACCACTATAACGTAGCATTTCCCTTATTTTGCGTGTGCATACCACCTCCAAAAACATCAGTAAATAAGCACGTGTCACAAAAATAGTTTTAGACCAATATGATCCCAATTAACCCAAAGTCAAAATAACTTTTGTCAATCCATTTTCTCTACTAACATATTTTCCATTCATTGATTACATTACAGATTAAAACAATCAGTAGAGAAAAAATCCCATATAGTGTAAATTTTACTATGTTTCCATTTCCTATTTCCGCCTATAACTTTAGATATAATTAGTTATATTAAAGCTCCAAAGAATAAGGTTGCCATTAATAGTGATTTAGCAAATGCTTTTGAATATTAGTCTTACAATACATAATTAGACTTACATGAAATATAATTAATGAGCAAAACGTCTCAGATGTGTGGGCTAGGAAGGCAAATATAACTATCCTTTATTGTGCCTTCAAGGTTAGAATTATTATAGCACTTATAATTTTATTATAATTGCCCATAATGAGACTCCACATGCGTGATACAGTCTACATGCTTTTGACATTAGAAGTTTTCAAAATGTCTCATTAAGTATTTTACTATATACTTATGTGGTTTTCCTCCACCTCCCATTTTTGGTGGCCGACTATTCAGTGTAAAAGCATACAAACTTATTTTTAAAAATGTTATAATTAAAGATCATAAAATGATTACAATGAATAGATATTAAGATGTCACAGCTGTATAACCTATTTCTTTTATGTACTCCCATGCTGAATTATTTTATGACCTATCATAAACCTATTAAACTACTGGTAATAAAGGATTGTAATTAGTGATAAAACCTTGTTGCTTAGTGAGCCAAGACAGTCATTCTTACTTTGGATTTTATTGAAAGTAATCAAGATGAAACCTTCAGCAATGTCAAATAACACTTTTAGAGAAGAAGTTTGCACTTTTGGTAGAGATTGCCATTATGTAGACTTTTCTATAATTTATTTGTGTTTCATTTTTCAGGCTGAGCTTGATTAACTTTGCTCCCCTACATCCTTTCTCCTATTCTTGATGATCTTGCATAGAATGATAAGAAATATAGGATAAATGAAACTAAATAATCTTGGAACAGAGTTTGACTTTAGTGGTTTTCCATTTTGCTATTGTATTATGCATGTAGAATGCTGTCCACAACTTGTCTCTTGGCAGGATTCAACAAGAACTGTAGCAAAGCAGAAATCCTTAGAAGTGAGCTGTGGCTGAAATGGAGAAATCTAGTTAAGAAAAAAAAAGCATGCAAGGCACTGAACAAAATGTGTGACCTTTTCAGCTATCAAATCAAATTAACTTTTTTCCTAGTCATACTGGGCTGAATGCAAACATAGCTTCCAGAGGCAAAAAAAGCCACTGCTTTAATCTGCACTGTATCATCAAGTCCCTCTTAACATTTGTGTGTTAGCCTTCTAGAATACATTAATTTCGCCAGCATGCTCAGGATGGTTGGTTCTTGATGTATCCTCATGAAAGCTGACATTTTCAGTTTCCTTAATGTAAATTTTATGTAGCTTAACCTCAAAATTCTGGGTGGAGTAATTTTCTTAAGAAATAAGAAAAAAATCTTTACCATTTTGGCATAGAAAGGAGGCAAACATGATATGGACATGAATCAGTGCAGGAAATATACAAAGCCAGAGATTAAACTCACAAATCTGTATTCCTGTATACAGTATCTTGCACATCTTGAAAACTGGAAAGGGAAGGGGGAGTTGGAAGGGAAGAAGTCAAACAATATTCACTTTGTCTTTACAACACTGTATTTCACTTTTCAGTAAAATGGAAAGACAGAGCTCTGAGCATCAAACAATTAACCCTCCACTAATTCCCTTCTATCATACAATATAAAGAATACATCAAAGACACAAGAACAGGTATCTACTCTCCCATTCTTTACAACGTGGATTTATTTGTCCTAACTGGACTTTTAAACCTATTGTACTTGGCTTTTCACAAGACTGAATTGAGCAATAGGGAAACTATAGTAACCAATAATCTGTTTCACTTCAATGGAAACTATGTATCTTGAAGGATAACAAAGCCTGGGATAAACACTGAAAACCTCTGACAGGGTTTGGACAGGGAGAGCATGGTGTCTCAGTCATGGAGTCACTTTCAGCCAGCCTTCAACTATAGGCAACAATTATTATGGCATTTGTCATTTGTTCCTCTTAGAAAATTCTCCAGAGGTGCTTAACGGATACCATCACATCCATTAAAATTCATAGTATTCTGTGCAATTAATTCAGCCATATGCACAGGTGTGTGTATGCTAATCGATTTTTATCACTTATACATTATTATTATATGTGCTAGTCTCCTTTTGAAGGGAAGCATATAAGGAAAGCTGGTGAAACTTTATAGAATAATATTTGCTGTCAAGTAAAGACAAAACACCTCTGATTTTTTTTTTTTTTTTTTTTTTTTTTTTTTTGTCATAAGGTTTTAAGTCTCTCATTTCAAAGGTAGCAGGGAGAAAGTGTATTCAGCACTTCCCATGCAATTATAAATTAGAATTAAAACAAACCTGCTATCCACTAACATGTCAATAAAACCAAGTAATTTTTTGTTACCTGAGATCTGTGTAAAATCAAGAGAATCAGAAGCTGATCACTTCTGCATGTAAATAAAAAATGCTGTTCCTCTATTTTATTTTTTATCTTAAATGTATCCAGCGTTTTATGGCTAAATACTAAAGCACTAGCAGTTGGTCTTGCTTTAAGCTACTAGAAGAAAGTTAAGCCTCCACGTTGGCTAGCCGAGATATCAGCTATAAGCTGACAAGTAATTAAACCAGCATATCTATAACAACTGTCATCTCTTATTTCTGTGCAACTTGGATGTAAACCAAAGGCAAGAAAGCCAAAAAAAAGACTTCACATTACTGGGCAACTGCTGAGCATCTCCTGCTGAACAGTTTAGCAGACCTGGGCATTTAGAGGATTGTAGCAGAGATCAAAAGGGTCAGAGATCCCTTTACCAATTAACAGCAGGGAGAGGAACATCAAATAAGGTGTAAATTTTAGCTCTGCAGTTTTGAGTAAGCCAAGCATGAAATGCATTCTAATACTCTTGAGTAGCTGCAGCTTTGAGCCATCAGTGATGTCACTGGTGCACTAAAGGAAGCTTAATCGCACTTAGAGTGGCATGTAGCAATCCTGCTCAGCTAGGTGCTAAAGCCTGCTGCTCCTTGTCTCTTTTGATAACGCATGGGAATTGCTATCCCCAACATGGCTGGTGAGAACAGAAAACACTCCACAAAACGCAGGCTTTCTTTGGGGTTTTAGGCTTTTATTGCTTGAGGTCTTAAAGAGATAGCTACACAGTGTTTGTTTTCTCTTGTTAATTGTTTCAAATAAAGAAGGAAATAATTAATAAGGCCCAGTGTAAGTAATCAGTCTTCTGGGGCTTGAAGCCCTATTTAATCCAACTTTATGCAAATCACCATGAGGGGAAAACTGTTTCTATAGACATTTATTTCTCTTTTATTTCTTTTCTCTCCATCTCCCTCTCTTTTAGATATTACAAAAGAATGGTACTGAGCCTTTTTATGCATCCACTGGACCTGTATATACTGCCTAGGGTAGTTAGGAAATTATGTGCATGTAGGGTGGCCAAGGCTGCAGCTCCAGGTGAACGCAGTGCCATGGGAGCATACTGATGCCATAGAAGACCCTCGCCCCCTGCCACCGGAGGCAACGAGCCATGGTGCCACCTGTGAAGATGGAAGTAGGAAGCATCAACCAAAACAGCAGCAGCAGCAAAAGAGAAGAAATGAGCCAAAAGTTTGGTTCTGACAAAATAACACTATAATGTTTGTAGGCTGGGATAAAGGTCAGAATTAGATGTGTTCAACCTATTTTTAAAGTGGCTTTGTCTGCATATACTTATTGTGAAACAATGTCATGCATGCTTTCTCACAGACAAGTGCATGAAACAGAGTTTAGACAAAAAAGGATTCCTTTTATTAGTAGTATGTTTTTATTTTTTATTTTTACTATTTGTGAATTCACATTATGTCAGTAATAATTCAAAGCACAATTCTTAAAGAAATAAATGCGGATATTATGTTATTCTTTTGTTTATTTCAGCTAACAAAAGATTACCATGGGGACAATTACAGATTCATGATATGGGTACATTCACAGAATACATTAGTGGCCCCGCTTCAGTGAGAAAATACAGTCACAACATTTAAAAATGGACTTAGAAAAATTCCCACAACATAAACATGCATTTTTCTTTTACAGTTTTCAACTATAATAAGTTCAAATCATGAAAGCTCTATTCCTAATAGAGTTCAATTAATTATGTCTCACATAAACTTAAATATTCTACTTAGAAACTTATCCCAAAGCATCACATAGTACTTTTTACTTACCTAAGTATTCATAATTGCATATACCTAATTAATTTAGGAAAAATCAGTGAAATCCCCTTCCAACTTTGGTTTCAAGAGTGCTAGTGCTTGGTTTTCTAAACATTATGAATACAACTAGATCTGAGAGACATCATATCCACAACAAAGAGCAGCTAGTGACCAGCTCAGATACATTGTCTTTTGAACAACAAGTCAGTGCAGACAGAAGTAAATGACAGTTAATTACAAATTACATTCTGGTCGGGGCTGTGAAGGCCTCCTGGCTTGAATAATAATCAGGCCCTCAGGCACTCACCTGCCTGCAAAAGAACATACGGAGACACAGGCTGGGGTGCTATACAAGTTTCAAAACAAGCTGCTAAACACAAAAGCTTATTGGATTACAGAGATTTAGGCAAAAGCATTCAGATCTCTGGCAGCAACTCTAGTACTAGGTTGAAGGGATTTCTAAAGGATGAATTGCCATTCACTGTAAATGTCTGAATGCTGTTCCTGGTTTATGGGAAGGAAATAATTTTTCTTACTTTCTAACATGAGAAAAATTATCCTATTACAAATGCCCTTTAAGAAACATGATAGGAGAAAAGTGTCTGTTATGAATTGGAGATCTAATCTCTTTTCCTAGTTAGAGACATTACACATACTGTTTACTTTATTTCTTTTCAATTCTCTTTTTTTTTGCCAATGAAGTATATGTTATAAATATACCCTATGTAAATAAAAACAAATAAAAGAATAAAGATTACTCTTGTGGTTGTGGAGTCAAAATACTTTTATCCAGTATCTACAGCTGTTAAAATTTGGGCTGTTTGCTGATGTATGTTGTATTTTTTAATGTTTGATTTTAATCTCATATATTTGTAAAATATGACAATGTCTACATTAATTAATGTCAGTATTAGTACACTGAAAAACCTTGGCTTTTGTAATTCACTAAAGCAATTTCTATTCATTTAGTTGAGCTAAGTACTTATTGTTAAAGACAAAAGGCTCAACAGTTTGACATTGAGCTCATTACGTATGTTTAAAATATGCTGCAATTCAAGGCCACACCACATGCAATAAAAAAGAAGCCAGTGGGTTCAGGGATTAAAATTCAGACCACACAGTTCTCTTCAATAACTTTCCATTTAAATCTGATTAAAACTTCAAAACAAAGCTATTTAGATGTATCAGCATACGTGGGCATCTAAGCATGGGAGAGTATGTATCTTTTGTGCTTTTGATGTGCATACACAAGCTTGTGGTTGTTTTATTTTTCTTTGAATCGTCAGCTGCCATGTAGATTCTGCAGAAAGATTTTCCTCTTTGTAAATGTGATCATGTTTGTTGTTGTTGTTGTTTTTGTTTTGTAAGATTTTAATTTTTTTAAATGGAAACAATTTAGTAAATTTTTGTACTCCTATTATTTGCAAAGATAAGATAATATATACAGGGAACATACTATCTTTACACTCTGTCTATATGTAGATGCATACAGATAAGCACACATACTGAGGAAATTGTAAATAAAATTAAATCTAGAGTAGGATAGAAGTTACTCAATATATTTCAGATTAAGAGCACAGACTTCAAAAGCCTTGAATAATAAAGGTTATTGAGGTTACATACATACTTGCATGTACTTCACAGAAACTTTTTTCCATGTACAATAACCAGAAAATGACTGTTTTCCTCATGCAAGCTCAATTTCTCCAGTGAAAATCTGGATTTGAGGGTCAGAATACAAGAAACAATTAGACTGAGTTCTCAACATGCCTTCTGTGCATAGTGCAGCACTGCTGCATGTCAGGCAAGCCTTAGTATGTTCCATTATTGGATGGTAGCAGTGTTAGTGCGGTCTCAAGAGGCCAAGCAAGGCTCTTTCACACATGTCCACCAAACACATTTGTCCGTTTGTAGATCATCTCTATCTCCTACAAAACTTCATTAAATAGCGAGTTCAGGTCTTAATCCTACCATTAGGTTGGGGGAGATAGGGTAGGAAAGGCATTATGGATCAAAATGTTGTATTATGGAAGACCGTGACTACAATTGTCATTCAGATCTGGATGACAACATTTATTTATTTATTTATTTATTTATTTTCAGAAAAATAGACACTGTGCTTAATGCTCCTCTTCTGCAGCTGAGATTTCAGTACCCTAGTCCCAGCTGTGCTTAGTTTCTCTTCCCCAGCTCATCCCAGAACAAGGGAAAGGTTTCAGCATCAGGCGCTATGCATTCTTCTCTGACTCCTGCATTTTGAACTTGAGTGCCTAGGGTTTGGTCTCTCATTCCTGTTACAGTGTCTGGCAGAACTTTTCGTGACTAACTCAGAACTAAGCAGGATTAGGGCCTCTGTCAAATTTTCTTATTAGCACCATTCAGCTATTGCAAAGCTGCTTTGGAAACATATCCAAAACTCTGCCTAGTTCCAGCGCTTTATTTTCTTCTAGTACTACTACAAAGATAACTACCTCTTTTCTTATGTATGCTAAAGAGAAGAACCAGGAAACGATGCTTAGCAATTCAAAGCTGAGCCTGCTTCAATGATAAATAGTGAGGAAGAATGAGTTCAGGAAAAAAATCAGTGTCTCCCTTTAAGCATTTTATTTTCAGAATCAGAGGAAATCAAGGGATGTAAAGTCTTTAATACACATCTGTCCATTTTGAAAGTGATTTTCAAAGGAATATCTCCTATGGCCCAAAGCTCTTATGTAAAATTAAAAATAGTCTTTTCCATCTTTGATTTAAGGGATATTTGTAAGAGCTACAGTTTTAAAACCAAAGGGAAAAATAGCTTCACTCAACCAGAATAAAGAAAAGGGACCACCTTATCAGCAGCAGAGTGATTTTGACTGTACTGACAATGACATGAGTAATCCATCATGTCATCGGCCCAGTGACGGATGTACCCTGCACCTCATCTCTGTATGTGTGCAGAGAGGACTATGTAGCAAGCCAGGAGGCAAGTAACACTTAACCCCTGCAAGCTTCATGTTCCTGCTGTGCTTCAGACAACCTCTGTCATGTATGAAAAGCCTAAAGAATGACAGCAAATCTATACAGACCAGCACAATCTACCATCATGACAACTACACACCACATAGCCTTATAACACTATTAAACTGTATCATCACAGACATGTAAAACAAGGCCTGTATTATGTGCTTTGTTGAGCCACTTAAAAGGTCTTTGGAAATAAGCTGAATATACCTTTTCTTTTCAATCAGACAGTCAGCAGAAGAATACAGTTCATAAATACTAACTCCATATATACTAACTCCATATATAAGGATAATTAATTACTTTGGCCCAGCAGAAATTCCATATTTGGAATTAACCAGAGGATAACATTTGCAATTAGAAAGAAAAATCATATCTGGTTTCTTAGGAATGTGCCCATTTCCTAGATTTTTTTTCAAATTGACCTTAGTTTTAACAGAAAGTTATAGTTGTTTGCCAATTAAAGGAATGTTCTGCTCGCTCTCTCTCTCTCTCTCAAAAAAAAAAAAAAAAAAAAAAAAGTAATAATTTACATTGTCACTTCTGAAGAAAATATGGACCCTTAAAAATTTAAGATCCTCTCTTACTTAAACTTTGAAATGTAATAAACATTTATATATTCCATCAACACAATCCCTTTTCTACAGAATCTTAAAAGTTATAGCTCTATACTAAAATGTCCTAGGATGATAATCTTATAAAATAATACACGTGCAATATGATAATGCTCTGTCATACATATATGTTCTGGAACATTTTGTTGATATTTTTTTACTCAGACGAGAAAAAAAAATACTGGATATCTCTTTCAAAATCAGGCTCAATGGCTACATTTCCTGGGTTTTCATAACTGGACTTTTATAATCTGCCCTTTTCTCTTTTTGTTAAAATACAACAAGCTTCTTCTGGGTTAAAATAATAATAATAATAATAATAAAAAAAAATAGATGGTTGAATAGTAATATTGTTAGTTCATGCATATGCAAAAAAAAGATCTTTTCACACCTTGATGAAATTAACATAAATTTAAATACTAATGAATTGGTAGAGACCAGTGAAGAATACCAAGGACCACATTCAAACTGAGTTATATCCTTATAAAACAGATCTATTTTCTGGAGACATGTGACATGAGTGTTATATGCCTTTATTGTACAATCTGCATAATTCGCAGTCCAAAACAATTTGCAGCTAGATAAAGAAAATTGACTCTTTACTAGTGGTACATCACATCTAAAGGATATTATTTTCCTTCTTGGCTGAAATTACCATGTACAGTAGGAAGCCAAAAATCTAGTCAGAAAATACAAGAAAATGTGTGTTTGGAGCGATTCAGCATTTTGTCACTGGGGAAAGCACAGTACAAATGTACACAAGACACTGGGGGACTGGAATGTAAGATGAAGAACTATTGCATCTTTCAGTAATTCCAAGAAGCTGCCAGAAGAAGAACAGATATCAAGAGTGGTTTGTCTACTCTGTTCCCTCCTGGCCCCATAAAATGTGTGCATGAAGCAGCACAACAGGAGCAAGTGCAAAACAAATATGCATAGTGGCAGATGTCTGTGTGCACATCTAAACAATTGCTATGCTCTATACTGTGGAATTTCCACACTGTAGAGCTTTTCAACTCATCTGCTTATTGTGTGCATGGTTTACTCTAGCTCAGTTCTGTTGAGGTCAGTCACAACATTCAAAGCCAAAGTTTGCCTATAATTACCCTTCTTTCCTAAGTGGATCAAATCACACTGTTTTGTAGTTGTTTGATTATTTTCTTCTTCAGAAAACCATTACTTTATCTTCTTATTTTGCTACGTCTTGAAAACATTGTAGACATGATTCTCCACATCCACCAAAATGAACTGACAGATTTCAGTAGATATCAAGTTAATATTATACTTACCTTTGCTGAATGGTCAAAAGTTCTTGACTTTTATTCCTGTAAGAAACAGAAGCTGGTTCAGGACTGCATTTTTCTTCCAGTATTTTGTTCCTGTTCTACAACAGCATATCAAACATATGATCTAAAAGGAGTTAGTCCAGGTGCAAAATAAGATCAGAAATGAAAAGAAGTTCTTCTGCAATCTTACAAAAGTCATGATAAAGATCAGTAAATTAAATTACCATTTATAAGAACAGATGAGAGTCTTGAGCAACACTGTAATGTAACATTCAAACTAGATGAATGGTTAAAAATAATAATAATAATAATAAAAAAAAACTAGCTATATAAAAACATCTCTGTTGCTGAAATTGAGAGAGTTTCAAATATCTTTATTCATTACTTCCTTCTAGTAGAAGCTAGATAGATAATATATATAACATAATTTTAAAAAGCATAAAGTGTTCAGTTCTACATACATTCGTTATCTATGAAAATACATTTGAAATACAGCTCTAAGTTTGTCATCCATCCGTCCCTCACCTTTTGGTCAAAAATGTTATATTTATGTATCTCCAGTTTTTATTGGAATGAACTATTCTTTCAAATAACATTTTTCCGTTTTCCTGTGCACTTCACTGTATATATTGATGTCATTCTCCAACCAAACTTTCTAAATGAATTTTCACTGTCATTCTGGTATTGCACTTCACTGGGCACAGTAGATTTACTATGCACTGGTCCAACAGGAGAGTTTGTGTGAAAGAAGTAAGACGTGTTGTACAAAGGAATTTCTCCTCCATAAATTACAAATTATTACTACTTAATTCAGCTCTTTTTGCAAAACAGGTATATCCTTGTTCCCTCTGTCAGGGTGCAGCACAGGCCAGGGAGTTGGGTGGAAGCCCTAGCCCTGAGCACTGGGCACTTCCTTGAAGATGGGACAGGCCAGAGAATCTGACCACAGATAGGGCCTGTCTCAACAGGGTCTAAAATATGGAGATACTCTGTTTAAAATGCAATCTGATAGGGCATGAAGCAATGTATCATACTGACATGATAAAGCATTTATTTATCTATTTATTTATTTATGTGATGTAAGTATATCTGGGAACTAGTTTTCCTGTACTCTTATAATTTGTTTGTTATGACACAACTGGTATTATTCCAGTAACTAAAGAAATGCTTAAAAATCTGGTTCAGCCAAAAAATATTTCCTGAAAAGGGTAACTGTAATGAGCAGAGCAAATGGATCTTCCTAGACAAACTTTTATCAAAGTCAAGCAAAATGTTCACCTTGATTTATTTAACAGGATGAGGCATCTGTGACCAGCAATGTTGCCATAGGGCCACAGCATGATTTATTTAAAAAACAAAGAAACAAAAAAGACAATCCTTCCTCAAAACTGCATATCTGTCTTTGCACCCACTGCTCAAGTACACCGATAACAGCACAGTTGCAGAAAACTTAAAAATGAAAACAAGTCATAATAAGAAATGTTGAACAATGCATCACAGAATTAAAAACAAAAACAAACAGACAAAAAAACAAACAAAAAAACACACACACAAAAAAAAAACACAAAAAGTCTACTGTTTCTTATTGTAATTAAGGTTAAGTCACCTATCTATAAGTTTTATAATATAAATATATAGGTGAACTACAGCCTTTAGAAATTTATATTTTAAAGTTCTCAAAAGGACATGTAGTAAATTCCACATACTTGGAAACAAAATCCCAAATATAGATTCTGTGTTAATTTTTAAATTTCTCACCATCAGAGTAGCTTAGCAAGGGTATTCACTCATTAATGCTAAGTTCACTGGAAAATATCCAGAGTGTGAAACTTGGAAAATCAGCCAACAACTTGCTCAGACTGCAGGAGAGCATTCATCTGGCATAGGTGGTTTCTAATCCACCACAGATTCAATAGATAGTCGGAGATGCTATGAGAGACTACAGCTAAAGTATTGTTCTTTTTCTGATTATCTCTTGTGTTTTGGTCACAGGTAGACTAAAATACAACAGCCTCAAAATTACTCTAAAGTACAGAATGACTTGTGTAAGCATAGATAGGTTAAGAAGAATGAAATATTTGCTAGATATTTACAGCTATTCTATTATTTTTAAATTGCCATATTTTGAGTGCTCTTGGGACTCCTATCAGTGTTGCTAAGAGGGTAAAAGGAAGAATTTATTCCATAAATAATAGATGGAAGTAAGGAAATTCCTCATATTTTTTGTATTCTATTAAGATTCATGAAAAATATAGAATAAAAAAAATAAATAAAAAAAGTATTCTTAATAGAGAACTTACTAGTTTCTCAGTTTAAACATTCAGCAAGTTTCCCTCTGCCTACAGGGAAATTTTACAGTCCCAGAAACCATTTCTTGGGGCAGCACAGCCTCCATGTAAATTCTGCAAAATTGTCTATTGAAGAACCCAGAGCAGAAAGCATTCCAGAGCAGGTGAAGTGTAAGAGTTAAATCATGCTTGCTGTTACAGTTTCTGTTAAACATGGTCAAGATGTTTCAGTCCTCAAGCCTTCCCCAGCTGCTTGTCATTGCTCACTGCACTGTCACATTTGTAAGCATAGCAGCACATATACTTACTCCCTAACCTGTCATCTGGATGATAATATTTAGCCTGCCCAATCACAACTTAAATATTTTGTGCTTTAGGTGTCCTATGTCATTGCCATTGCTCTGGTTAGCAGAACATATAATTAGAAACCACCAAAAATACCCCCACAAACAACAACAACAAAGCACAACCAACCAACTAACCAACAAACCAAAAAACCATGTGTAAAATTACAATCAGGATTAATTTAAAAATGAAGCATGGGATTCAGAAGTGAAAGATTTTCCACCTTTTCTGGCAGATAAAAGAGCTAGACTCTGACAGTTTGTTATCACGTGTAGGATTGCAATTCACTCATTTATTTTTATTTTTATTTTTTTAGTTCTATGGAGCACTCAAGATGTCCTACAATTTTTGTATCTGCTAAGGGCAAAAACATTCTCAAGCTTGAAATTTATGTTCTCTCTATTTAGCATGGTGGGAAAGGGAAAAGGAGCATATTTGACTGAGAAACTGAGCTACTCTAACTGACTTACTCTGAGAGTAGCTGATGTCTAGTTTAGTTTTATTTAGCAAGTGCCTTTTACCTTTTCCTCCATTGAAGAGAATGCCAATGAAAAGCAGAGTTCAGTTAAACTATATAACCATAACTAAAGATTCAGGGATTTAGCTTTTCTTTTTTTGTTTATCTTTGAATGTTTTATTGCAAATGACTGGCTTTCAATTGTTTAAATGATAATTTTGAATGGGATTATGGTTAAAAAAAAAAAAAAAAATCTGCATTTTTTTTTATATATAACTGCACTATTCTAGAAGACAGTAGAAATACTGATTGACCTTGGATTCAGACACATAAAAAGCCATATATGTCCTGAAGTCTCTTCTTAGGGAAGATACACACAATATAATACAAAGCTTCAAACTTCAGAATCCCCGCCAAACCCTGTAACTACTGCAGACAAGCAGAATATATATGTAACTCAAACAGAAACCTTTATGTAATAGTTCATCGGAGTGAAGCATCGTTCTAATTTTTCATTTTGGAAAATCATTGTATAAATTTCTGTGTCAAAGAAACAAGAAAGCTGAAGAATCCAGTGCCTCAGAACAAGAAAACCAAAGCTGTTGAAACGATATGGTGACAAAAGTTCTATGGACTAGAAATTAAATATATTTTAAATGTGCTTCCTCTCTTACATAATATACAGATAGTGAGAGTAGATGTGTCTAGGAGGGATTGTTGTGCATGTATACACTCTTGGGTTACTCTAGAATCAAGCTGAATGACTCAATTAAATACATATTGATTCAAGAGATTAGCAGTTAAAAGTAATAATTTCCTATTAGAGAGTTGTCCCTGTTACAGTATCATCACTTTAACTTCCCATACAACTATTTCTGCTGGTAAGGCTGACATCCTAGGACCAATATATGTAGATATTTTACTGTCTACTACAACCAGGTTGTCTGAGAGAACTGTTGGAATAAATTCCTTTCCTTTCCTTTCCTTTCCTTTCCTTTCCTTTCCTTTCCTTT
>CM021766.1:92411606-92448267 GCA_011076525.1 Nettapus auritus | reverse complement strand
TTTCCTTTCCTTTCCTTTCCTTTCCTTTCCTTTCCTTTCCTTTCCTTCCTTTTCCTTTCCTTTCTTTTCCTTTCCTTTCCTTTTCTATCCTCTTCTTGACTATAGTTTGCCACCTTAATTAAATTATTTTCTTAACAGTTCAATAAAAGAGAGGGCTCATTATTTATTTATTTCTAGTACAGCTAACCCCTCCATAATAAAAGCCAATCCTTCTTCCAAAATCATAGGGGTTTCTTTGGTCAGTGATTAATGTTAATACTTACTTTTTTTTTTTTTTTAATTTATTTTTTTTATTATTATTGGCTATTTTCACAGTAAGGTGAGGCATACAATTGTTGAAATGAGGAAGCTGATTTATCATTCAAAAAGTAATTCTTCATAGGGGCACATAAGGTGATAAAAATCAATGACAAGGATAGTAAATTGCCGAGGAAGGTTCAAAACAGATTCAAGATAAAGGAGAGAGAGAAAGAGGGAGAGAGATTAAGTCAAGACAGCATCTAATGCTTTTGCCAAACACTTCAGCCTCACCCTATTTGACGTTGATCTAATAGTCGACCATTTAATTTCCAGGTCGCAGTGCCAATCTTTTGTCACCTCTGTTGCCCCATATCAAACTTTCAGGAAACAAACCCCCTGAAAGCATACAATCAATAATGAGATCAGCAGATTTTATCTTAAGAAAAACAGGACTTGCCTGCTTTGTTTGTAGAAGGTTGTTTCTCTGAATGTTTCAGCTAGGGCTGCTTGTCAGTAAGTGACTGTGATGTGCATAGCATGATTGAACGAGACGAGATAAAGTCACAAGAAAATGTGGCAGTGGAAAGCAAAACATAAACTAAGGGGTGAAAATGTACCGCACCATGAGTGGCCACACAGTTCTTATCATACATGCTCCCCTAGCATGTCATCCCAAATTATTATTTTTGCCTTTCAGATGTCTCTGAACATTCTGGATTCTTAGGTTTCAAGATAGAAAAAAATTATCTATTTCCATAGTAATGACTTTTTTTGTTTGTTTGTTTGTTTTTGTTTAAGCTGCTTTTTGTTGCTATATTGTTTAATAGGGATATTGTGGACTAATAGCATTAATGTATACTTGGTTTGTAGTTTCCTGTGTTTAAAAAATTATTTCTGAACAATGGAGTGAAGAGACAAGGTACACATTCAAACACTTTTTTTTTTTTTGAGTACAAGGTCCTTCTCTAGTAAAGTGGGGTTTGTGATGTGGATATTTTACTACAAAGTAATTATGTACAGTTTGTGTAATACTTTCATATTATGTTTTACAATTAGGGTTCACCATCACTGAAATTATATATCACTTCTGCTTCCCCTTCTTTTAAGCAGACTGATATTTGAACAAACTATTAACTTTTAATTAAATTAAAACTTAAAAATAATGTCAATGTGGAGAAAGAATGACTCTTTATATTACATTTTCTAGTTTTGCTCTTTAACCTTACAGCTGTGCCAGCCTGGTTACATTTCTTTTTGTAATGCAGAGTAGGATAAATATTCACATTTGCATCATCACATATGTTCATTATTATTTTCATTACAACCAACATGAGAACTATCTTTAGTTAAAAATATGTAATCTTTCAGAAATTTTTCATAGAAAATATTTCATTCAAATGAGTAGACGAGTAGACACCTTTACAGAGGCAAAGGCCATGATCCATGTTCCTTTTAGGCACAATGAGGAGTTTTGTTTTGTATGGAGGGGGGGGGGGGGGGGCAAGAGGGTGTACAATAACAATGGAATTTAAATGAGAATGGTGAAATATTCAGCTAATGTGTTCAGTACTTGTTTTTGACATTGCTACTACTAAAATAGCACAGCAAAAATAACACTCTTGCTTTAGTTGGTAAAAATGCAATATTTTTGTTGTTGTTGTTCTTTAATGTGCTTGAAAAAATCAGCTTTAGGCAGAGCACAACTGCTATTTCTAAAACTTAAAAGAAGTTATCTCAATAGCATCATTAACGCCTGCAAAAGTTTTGTTATAATATAGAGAATGCCCCTTTTCATTGAAAAAGGCACAGTATATAAATATAGGAGGCAGAGAGAAGGACTATATTGGTAAAGAGCAAACGGACTTATTTAAAAAATAGTTACTCTGTGGAGCCCTAGACTGATTTTCCTATGCTCTTACTTTATGCTTCTTTTCTGGATGATTTTCACTTCCAAGAAACCAAGCAATTTGTACCAGATCTTTAAAAATGTCTATTTCTAAGGAGAATGCTGTTACTCTGAGCTGAATGATGATTTAAAGAGGAATTTGTGCCCAGGGCATTGACCTTGGTGGCCTTTTCACACATTACAATTCCAAAGGAAATCACAAAAGAAGATGGACTTACTGTAGTTAATGAGATTCCTCACCAAAAACACTAATCTGGGATAAAACTAAAAGAATGCTGATAAAGATATTACAGCTCATGGCAAGAACAAGAAAGGTGCACTGCTAAGATCAATTGTGGATATTAGGAGGTAGTCTTCAATAGTTTTTTTTTTTTTTTTTAATTATTATTATTATTATTATTTTAATATCTATGAAGATAGTTTGAGACAAAGACTTTTAGATGAGGAGCTGCTAAAAAGAATACAACATATAATTTATACTTTTTGTATACTACAAGTTACAAATCAACCAATATTAGCAGAAGTTTAACATCACTTTAAAAGAAAGAGATTGACCTACTGAGAAAGTACATGAGTAAATGTGTAGCAATACACTGATTATTACTGTTTCCCCTCAGGCAAATACCTCTCTCTTAAGCATGTGCTTCACTGGAACATTTTGTTTTATTACCTTGTGAGATAAGTGGGGAAAAAAGCCTTTAGTACCTGGGGAATTAAAAAATTCAGACTTGTCATATCAGTGTCTGTTCTCAATTTCATGCAGGGCGCATAATTATAACCGTGTTTAAATTGAGCCCAGAAGAAAGATGGGTTCAAGTGCAAATTAATTTCAGATTATCACAACAAAGGCAATCAAATCTCAACAAGCTTGCCAGCAAAATACTTTGCAAAGGTCCCCAGGTCCCTTCCCACCCCCAACTTACAACAAAGACCTTTCAGCTCAAATTAAACTAATGATCTAATACAGCATTTCTGCCTACCTTTTTGTGTTTTATTATTTACTTAGATGTCGGTATTAGGCAAGCAAAAAATGTGGGGAAAAGAGGAAGAAAAGGTGGCACAGAAAGGTCAGTGTTTAGTATCTGTAAAGTGACAAAATAAACAGTCAACAGCCTTGACAAGGTCTGCATGTCGTCAAATTGTCTTATTCTGTGGAAACTATCAGAGTGAATTGACAGTGCTGAAAGAACTTGAAATTTATCTGAACCCCTTCTCATATAGACAGAATCCAAAACCAAATAGCATGGCTCACCTCCTCCACCTATCTATCAGCACAGCTTTTATATAAATCCAACATCTTACTCTATCCTATGGGAACCTGCTGGGGAATGAGGGGAATCAAGTGCTGAAAAAATTCAAGTCAAGCCTCATTACCTCCTCATTACCTTTGCAAAAGTGGAGTGAGAGAAAATTTTATCTAGGGAACAGAAGCTTGGGAATCTCATTCAGAGTTCTGTCTGGTTATTGCACAGCCAACCATGGTGCTCTGCCTCTGTGGGATTAAAGTTTTCTTCCCATTTCTCTATAGTAATGATCCACTCATTAAGGTTTTTAAGGTAAATTACCATCACTTATCATTATGCCAGTCACTAAGTAAGCTGCATTAAACAAGGAACGTCAGTTGTACCCTTTGCTTTTCTTTCTCCCTGCTTATCATGTGGAAATAAAGAAAATAAATTTCACAGTTATTAATCATATTTTCCTATTTGTACTTGTTAGACCTATAAGGCATATATTTTGCATAGAAATATAAATGACTTTGTAAAAAATATTCTCATGTATATGTACACATGCAAGTATGTAATTCTGTCTTCCTGAAAAAAAAAAAAAAAAAAAAAAAAAAAAAAAAATGTGAAACATGATTTTTTCCTTTGCTGTTTATTTTCATGTTTACTTTACTTCTATTTGAGAATTTTATGTACCCCTTCACTACAGTATGTAAGAACTATTCATCTTGCTACATTTAAATTTGGTTGTTTTAATGTGCTTTTTAATTATTCAACCAACACTTTTTGTTTTAAATAACTTCTTTTGTCAGTTTATCCTTTATTATGCAAAATGATGCAAAATAAAAAATGCCCCACATTCACTTTATTTTTAGTTTTTTGTATAATGCTCAGTTCCTAACTTCCTTGTTCTTTGACATTGAAATCTCAAAGTATCATTTTTTCTTTTACAGTCAGTATTTTCAGGCAAAATGTAATGGACATTTTAAAGTTCTAAGATAAGTTTGTTGGTCTTTGAGATTTCCTTTTGGAAATTTCTGACTGTTATCACTTCTCAAACAAATGTATTGTAAGTTCACCTCGTAAGTACACACATAGAAAGTCCTATGTCAGCAATAATTCTGTTTGTCCAATGGAAAAATATAGCAACGGCTATATTCCCCCAGGCACTCATTTGCTTTTCTCGTTTTCTAGAGAGACCCTTGAATTTGCCCTGTGTGTATCTGTTCCCATCATTACACATTGGACAAGAGCCACCAGTCCTCTTTAGATGACAAAGAAGGCCACAGAATTAACCTTCCCCAAAGAACTGTACTTTTAAGGTACTATGCGCAAGAATAGGTGTGTTGGTGCTGGAATTACTACTGCAGAAGTTTGATTGGAAATAGTTGGGCACATCTTACAAGAAATGCATACAGAAGAAAAGGGTGGGAGAACATTAAAAGGAGATGGCAAAGGCAGTCAGAATCAACTGTAGGAGGGAAATTAGGATAGTAATAAAGAATATGAATAAATAAGAATAAAGAATAAATAATAGGAAACTTTCATGGTTGTTATAGAATGGCAGCCAATATCACATTACTTGCATGTAAACATAAACACATCAAAGACAAATTGTCTCCTAAATTGTAAGGGGATGCCTTAGGTTCTCTGCAACTGGTTGCAGTTCCAGATTTCCCCCTCTTTTTCTACATGATGTTTTCCTCTCTCTTCCCATAGTTTCATTTCTTTTCTTGCTAATTAGAGATTCAACATGTAACAAATGAAAGTGTGTTCATAAGCTCAGCTATGATATCTATGCTTTCTTCTATATTTCAGTTTCATAAATCACTTTAAAATGCGTTTCAGCTAAAATAAAACTAATGGGGAATTTGGAATAAAATAGAGTACATTTGAAATATTATTATATTGAATGAATCATGTCTTCACTTGATTATAGTATTGGTAGCAGTTGGAAAATTCTGAAGTAGTTTCCTAATAAAATTTGTAATTTTCCAACTTTTCAATTTGGTAATGCATGTTAAACATTAATTACAGGTTGGAAGATCATATATTTCTCTGACATAAAGAAGTGAAACTGATTATTGTGAAGGTAGTGATAGCTTATGGAGCCATGAACCTCTTGAAATATCTTTGAAAACATTTTAACCCTCCTGGCAGAGAAAGACTTGAAAATAAATTTTGAGTTTCCCCAAAAATTCTGAAACCAAAGAGAAAATAAAAAGAATCAATGCTGTACTGACTTTCCAAATGTGATGATTATAAACCAGTCATCTGAGGCCTGTCTGGCAACATTTGGATGCGACAAAATGAGTTGTAAAATTATTCATTTTTCCTGTTTTTTTTTTTTTTTTTTTTTTTTTTTTTTTTTTTTTTCCCTCAGTTAAATCATTTTTTAAAATCTCAGTCCTAGCTTAACTTAGGCACTAGATATTAGTGAATAAAGTCAAGGGGACAGTCAGAAATGTGTAAAACTCTAAAAACTCTGATACTGAAAAGACTTCAAGACATGTTTAACTTCAACAGTTCTCTTTGCACATGGACAAAATGCTTATAAGACTAAAGAATTGGTTCGAATGTGGTCCGAATTATTTTCAAGAAGCAAATAGCACTGTTGTAGGTTGGGGAGATATAAACTGCTTCGCATATAAAATATCTATGAGGTTGTCTGTTTAAAAAAAAAAAAAAATAAGAGAAAAAAATGGAAACAGACACTTTAGACTGGGTTCTAAATTAACAGCACACAAATCATTAATCTTGGGATTAATGTTAATTAAAAGTATAAGACTAGCCTTTATTTTTTCATATCATATATTTTTATCATACTTCAAAGTTACAATGCTGATGTTTTCAACACAGAGTATAAATCTATGTAATGTCTTTAAATCCATGAGTATTAACAGCCAAATACTTTCTAATATTCCTCAGTATTTAAAAGTAATTAATTAAAAGACTACAGTCATATGAGGTGAAAAAAGTTATTAAATAAAACTGTATGGAGAGGAAATACACTCTTTCCCTTAACATCATGAATAAGCATGATTAATATTTGCTGCTGTAAATGCTCTATGAACATTCTCATGTGCAGCACAAATAGATAGGCCCCTTGTCAATGAAGTACTCCTTCTGCTCTAGGTTGACAGTGTAAATATCTTTACCAGGTTTTGATTTCAAAACTGATACTGTTTATAATCAATACATTGTTTTTCTAGACTGAATCTGACTATGACTTCAGTTCCACAAGCATTTTTTAACTGCAATTGTTTTATTGAATGTTTTCAGTTCACGTCAACACCACAAGAAACATGATGTGTCTCTTTATTAAATCTACAAATGATTTGCCCATTCTGTTAATAAATACGAATAAGAATCATATGCAAACAAATAGGAATAAAAATACTATCATTTTAGAGACATACATATATTTGCTCAGCAAAACCTCCCAAAAAGCAGTACATTGTTGTGTTACATTGAAGGCATGGGAAAGTCTGCAGAGTCTGTTCAATGATTAAGCTTTCTAAAACATAAACTATGGTAAAATGAATTGCAGATAGCTTTGGCTTGATATGCAGGACATTGTGATACTTGTCCTCCCAAACCAATCAATGGTCAAATGCAGGCCTTTACAGCTGCAGATTTTGATCTCAAGATAATCTGGGATCTATTGTATCATTAAAATTACTAATTTCTCCTAAGGCAGCAATAAGAGAGAAGAGCTAAGGCCATGCTCAGTCCCTTTTGCTAAAATTCTAATGGAATAATTATAATTATAGGCAGATGTAAACAGTGTCCCAAATTCTTCATATATATATATATGTATGTATATGTATAGGTTGGTCCAAAATACATAATGAATGCATGCAGTACTGAGCAACATTTTTTTTTTTTTTTTTTTTTTAAGAAATTTTATAATGTTGTTTCAAATACATTCAGAATATAAGCAATGTTTTCTGTGGCATGCATGAGGGTCATCTGTTTCATACCTTGTAAGAAAATGGATGATCATAGAATAATAGAATGGATCAGGTTGGGAAAGACCTTAAAGACCACCTAGGTCCAACCCTCTTGCCATAGGCAAGAATGCCAGCCACTAGATCACATTGCTCAGGGCCTCACCTAACCTTGTCTTGAACACCTACAGAGATGCGGCATCCACAAACTCTCTGTGCAACCTGTTCTTGTGCCTCACAACCCTCTGAGTAAAGAATTTCCTCCTAACCTCTAA
The DNA here is from genome assembly GCA_011076525.1 of Nettapus auritus. Classification (NCBI taxonomy): domain Eukaryota; kingdom Metazoa; phylum Chordata; class Aves; order Anseriformes; family Anatidae; genus Nettapus; species Nettapus auritus. The sequence continues at coordinate 92,440,670 of CM021766.1, read as the reverse complement.
TCTAGATCTCCCCTCTTTTATTTTAAAACTATCCCTAAAGAAATGCTGTTGTGCTGTGATGACTGCTGTTCAGGGGCATGCCTCACATTGTCTTAGCATCTCCTCTCTCATCATTGAATCACATTTCTTCTCTCTTTTTGGATACATTCTTAACTTGGATATATCAAGTTAAGAATGTCTTGCCATGAAGTAGAATTCTAACCAGCCACTCAGTGCTGCCCACTCATGGCATTGTGTGCATATGAGGACTGGAGGAAGAAGCATTTGTATGCTGCTTTTTGCAACTGGTTGCATTTTCTTGCCAGAGCAGATCAGAAGACTGCTTAGCCAAACAGGCTCAGATTGCCACTGCAGACATGATATGAGATGGGTATTGAATCAAGAGACTAGGAAGAGGCAACATTTTTGCTTCAGATTAGTCAGTGTAGTTACCTCTGTGAATGTTAAGGAAGGAATAGCAAACTGCACCTCCCAGGGTAAAGCAGTAACTTGGAACAGCCCTACAACTGAAATGTAGTTACCATACAGGTAATTGATGTTGACCAGGATTTTTTTTCAGTAGTCCAGACAGTCCCTCCTTGTTTCCTTCCCTGGCACAACAAGGTGTCACACCTTTGGAAATAATTAACATGAAAACAAGCTCCCTTCTACACACACTTTCTAAGAGCATTAAAATAAATCATCATATATAAAACCAAACAATGTCACAAATCTGTTTCCAGCCACAAGTCAGTTTCAGTAGTGCTTACCAGCAGCCAATATTGAGTTACAGTATTCTCTTGCTATTTAAAGAACTAAATGGGGAGCTTTTTCTAAATCCCAAATCAAGTTTTTAAAATAGAAAGTAACATATAAGAGCTTGCAAATCTGCTTGTAATCAGGACTCCTGAAAGTTACATCTGGTTGACAGATTTAGAGCACCACAACCGTAGAAAAAGGAAGGGTAAAAGAATAGCATCATCATCAGCCATCAGCAAGAGTAGGAGGAGATAAACAGAACAGAAGCAGTAGAAATTAAAGGAAGCATCTAATATATATATATATATATTTTATCAACAAATATCATGCAATATTGACAGAAAAATTAATAATCTGAAAAATATTGTCTGCCTGTCTAAAATGATTAGGAAATATACATGTAATTTCTTCAATTAAAAGTTTAAGAACTGTAGCCCCCAGAAAAATAAGACCTTTTTAACAAAGTATGTTTCTTGACAAGACTGAATACACAGATATCTCATACTTAGCCCTTCAATAAATGTAAGACCATGTAGTTATTAGTTGACCATGTTTTACTTCTAATCCACAGAAGCTCTGCAAAACCTCAGGGAAATTTGTGAAGCCAAACTGCCAGTCCTTATCCTTTTCAGATCAGAAACTCTCGAGTTCCAACCTTATGCAATTAGTGTCATTAACTTTGATGAAAGCTTTTAAATATGGCATTCAATATTGCCAGTTTGTTACAGTAGTACAATATTATATCTTTATCATAAAGCTCCTCATAGATGTACTTTACTAGCTTTATCATAAAATTTGGTAAATGTTATTCAAAATTAAAGGGAAAAATATTTTTTTTAAAAGTGATTTAGAGACAGAGTACTACTTCAATAATATACATGTATATATACAGACAGACACAGAAAAATTGCTAACATTTTACTAAAGCTCCATCCTTTTATTTTTTATTATTTTTTTTTTCTTTAAGTGATTGGAAAACTACTACTGAAGTATTAGCCACTTTAAAGGCATTTCTGAATATCAGATTAAGCTCAACACACAACCACTCTACATATTCTGTGTCAGGCATACGCGATTTGTCTCCGAAGTTATGTTGCTCTGGTAGAGTCAGAAGAAGCTGAACTGTCTGAACTTCTCTTTATGAAAGAGCTGTTTTGAAACACTTCACTGCCACTGTCAGTCATGATAGGTTTGCTTGTTTCTAGCAACTTAAGTTTTGGTCTCGGAGAACTTGAAATATTCCAGGGGATCTACTGGCAAAACAAGGAGATTTCCAAGTCAGCTGTAGAACTTCATAGGGAAGGAAAGTCCATTTAGTTGCTACTTCCCATAAGAGAAAAACAGTCAAAGAAAGACACAAAGAGAAAAACAAGGCAGAAAAGTAGGCAAGGACAAAGCTAGGGAAAGAGAACAGATCATAAAGTTTGGGAGGGTAAATATGAAAACAGTGTGAAAGTCCAAACAAAAGTTTGAGGACAAGGTTTTTCTTTTTAAAAAATAAATAAATAAATAAATCAAACACCTCAGAGGTAGGAAATGTGCAAAGGAATTGACAGGGAAGGTAGATGGACAGAATATAAAAATAGAATTGAGGAAGAAAATGCAACACTTTTAGATATCTATATGTATATATATGCATCCACATGCATATATGTACTTGTTATTAGTGTTTGGCATGAAGAAATCAGAGAAATATCTGAGCCATAATTCTTCTAAGTAAGGGGGCATCAGAGAGTGCACCTCAAAATTAAATTATTCTCATAGAGTTTATCATACAAAAAGATTAAATGAGTAGTGCCAAGTCATCATCATGAGTTAATACCCAAGAATCCTAAGCAAATGGATGAATAATGAGCGATTTGAACTTCGATGCACAATCTTAGATATAAAGAAGTGATTAACTCAGTAATGATGGTAACAATCTCTCCTATTTTTTTTCCTTTTTTTTTTTTTTTTTTTTTTTTTCTTAAAGGCTGCTTATGGATAAAGACCAGGATCTACAATATCTCTACTGTGCAAATCAGCAGAAACTGTTATAAAGAATAGAATGAATAGACATAATAAATAACATAAAATAGGAAGCAGTTACAACCACTACAACTACTCCTATAAAAAGAAATAATGCCTCACTAATCAAAACAATTTCTTTAAGTGAAAAACAAAAGGATTCACAATGATGATACAGATTATTTGAATTTCCAGAAGGCTTTTGACAAGATCTCATACCAAGGGATCTTAAAGAAATTGAGAAGGCAGAAAATCAGACAGCAGTCCTGCATATATAAATAATTGGTTAAAAGACTGGAAGCAGAGGTTAAGAGTCAGTCCTCAGTTTAGAAAGATGAACCCTGTGGAGTTCTACAGCCATGTTTTTGGGTGTCATCCTGGTCAATGTGTTTATAAATAACTGGAAAGAAGACAGGGTGAATGTAAAGTGTAATAATTTCCTTATATTAAGCGATTTTTGATAGAAGAACAAAGGGGTAACTGTGAACAAGTGTAGAGAATTGTACTGGAATTCAGATACTGCTTCCAATTCTTAGTCTTAACCTGGAGAAGAGAAGAGAACACCACCCTTCCAAAAAAAAAAAAAAAAAAAAAAAGAAAGAGATACATCAATTCACTGCAGACTATGCTGGAAATCATGAACACAGTTAGTCAGGCCACTGTTATATTGAAAATTTCACGCATTTTTCATAACACATAAAAAATTATCATTGCATTTTTAATTGTATTATTTTAACATAGTTTTTTTTGTTGTTTTTTTTTTGTTGTTTTTTTTCTCCAGTTACATGCAACACTATAGGCTTTTATTTTTCAAAGCAAGGCAGAACTAAACTAAACTAAACATATATATATATATAAATCAGGAGCATCATTACGCAACAACCAGGAAGTTCAATCACAGCAAAGTTACATTAGATTCAAAATGTGAATAACTGCCCCTTGCGGTAAAAAAACGGGATGGGCATAGAGATAAATATGCATCTCTTTTCTTCAGAGTGCACTCTATCTCCTCTTGTTCTGGTCTTTTACCCTCTCTCTTCTGTTCTGTCTCAATCACACTCCTTGTTTCATCATGATTGTCTTCACATCCCAGCTCAGTAATATCCCAATCCCAATATTTTCCCAGCCTAGCCTAGTCTTGGTTTTAGTTTTTAGTTTCACTACTCACCAAACACTTTTCACCCAATCATAATCTGCTTCCTGTCATGCCAATTCCTTCCTCTCAGCATGTCTTCATCACATTTCCATACCTCACCTCATTACATCTCTTTCCTCATTACAATTCCTTGACACAGTTGCCAGTTCACACTCCAGATTTCCATCTCACCAGACTTATTGTCCTAATTATTTTCCTGCTCTTGCCCCAGATCTGGCTTCTGAACCCCATTGTTCTCAAAGTTATTTCAGTGGTAGCAGGAGGCCACTTAGAACAAAGAAAATACAGGAAAACTTTACTTGAATTCTTACCTTTTCCTTGCCCTGCAAGAGGCAGAAAAAAAAAAAAAAAAAAAAAAAAAAAAAAAGGAAAGAATTTCTGACCAGAAATAAGATCCAGTATGTTGACTCACCTTCTGTGTAGGAGGCCACATGCAGTTCAACCGCTGGTAGACACTGAAATGATAGCACATAACTGGGAAGGAAGAAACTTCTGAAATTTTATCTTTTTAATATGAAAAAAGTTGGCTGAGCAACTTTCAAATGTGTATTACTTGGCCAAATTTCAACAGATTTTTAAGCAGCCAATAAATAAACAAACAAACACACACATTTCTGTCCTGTACATATTTCGAGTCTCTCTTGAAAAGGAAGGGGCTGTTGTTCAGATAAACATGACAAAAAAAATAATGTATTGAAGAACTATTTTGGTTTAAACTAAAATAAAGTGCCAAAATAAAAAAAAAAATATTACCCTGAGTCTGACCAAAAAAAAAAAAAAAAAATCTGTCCAAAGGACTGAGTTGTACTAAATTATATGTAACTGAATAAGGACTTATAATGCAGAGCTATAATGATAAGGATTTTAAAATTTATAATATTGTTATGCTAAAGTCCTGCTTATAATAACTGGCAAGTAACACTCTTATATAATCTAGAAGACATAATTTCCAACAGCTGTATGGACAAGCAGCCACATAATTATGTATCCTTCTCTTACAGAAAAATGGGTTAGATAAGAAACTAAGTGATGGAGGATTTTGCTTCTCTGCAGAAATAGGATTTTCACTGGTTTCACCAGTTGTGCAAATTTGTTTTTGTACAGCCATATTCTCTTTTAAATCCTGAGGAGCAGACACTTGTCCCCTAGGACAATTTTTCAAACATGTATGAAAATATAACTAGTTGCTGTGTAGACTGAACAAAATCCATATCCAATATCCATATGCAATTATGTTCCATTAGTCACCCTTCCCTACAGCCCCTCCTTCCTTTCTTATTACCCTTTTATCTGGCTTTTTATTAACTAGCGCACGAATGAGGTTGTCATCCTCAAGCTACTGAGTACCAACTTTTTTTTTTTTTTTTGCCAAAAAACCCCCCACACTTAAAGACTGAGTGATGTAAGTTCTATTATCATCAGTACTGATGATCAGTGTACTCTTCTACTTCACCTAAATAAGTAACAGTCCACTTAACCTTTAAGAGCTCTAGCATCTCTAATAAAAACCTGGTTATTTTTCCCTTCATCTCCCAGCTCCTTACTTGTCAAAGGTCAGTAATGGAGTGTTTACCATTCAGCTTAAGAAATATTTATCAACAAATTATATGAATGAAGACTTACAGTCAGGTATTGTCTTGTATATAATACTTCCAAATTACAGTTTGAGGTTGGAGGAGTCTGTCTTGGGTTAGATTCATGTCTGTTTTATAATAGCTTTCACTTGGCATAATGTTGGGAGGGGGAAAGAGGACCAAGCCATAATAATTCAATATAGTATGAGCCTAAATTAGTGTAAATAGGAATCTAGCCTACAAATAAATAAATAAATAAATAAATAAATAAATAAATCTGTGACATTGTATGCACATGAGAGTGTTTCATTTGTATGTTATTCCTTATTCTTATTCAGAGAACTTATAGAGTTCTCTGTAAAAATAATTTTCTGACCTCTTCGGGAAAAAAAAAAAAAAAAAAAAAAAAAAAAAAAAAAGCCAAAATGTTATTCACTTCTCTTGTCAATTTTGTCAATTTTTCTCTCTGTCATGATCACCAATGAAAATTCCTTTTGATGGTCAAGTTATGTGCCTAGGTTTTTGGAGTCCTTTATTCAAAGCTTTCTATTAAAGACAATATCAATCATTTTGCCAAGCTTTCTTATCATTTCAATGTCTTTGCTAGTCTCACACCTGCACTGCTTCCTGTTCATAGATGCAAAATGACTCTTTGCTGCTTTAAAACAGAATGTTTCTAGTTCTCTCTCCACATATTTATGAAGAAACACACATATTCCTTCCTGTGTAATAAATGCATGTTGCAATGATATAAAAATATATTTTACATTAATCTATTCATGTAGGAACAACCTTGGTTCATCACAGAGTACCAGACTGATTTTAAAATCAAGCTGCCTTTTACTATAAATTTTATGAAACACTTTATCTTTTGCATTATGTGGTATGTTTATAAAACAGTAATATTATGGCTTATATTCTGATATCCTATCATATACCAGAGAACACACCAATTAGCTTCATTCTATATTTCAGTCAGCCTGCTCCCTGCTATTTTACTGATAGATGGTCTAGATGTACTTTTGCTTGAAACTGATGTGATTTTCATTTCCTGTAGTATCATAGAATATCCTGAGTTGGAAGGGACCCATAAGGATTATCAAGTCCAACTCTTCGCGCCACACAGGTCTACCCAGAAGTTTAGACCATGTGATGAAGTGCACTGTCCAATCTCTTCTTAAATTCAGACAGGCTTGGTGCAGAGACTACTTTACCAGGGAGCCTCTTCCAGTGCACAACCACCCTCTCAGTGAAGAATCTCCTCCTGATGTCTAGTCTAAACTTCCCCTGCCTCAGCTTAACCCCATTCCTGCGGGTCCTATCACTGGTGTTTATGGAGAAAAGGTCAGCCGCCTCTCCACTCCCCCTCATGAGGAAGTTGTAGACCGTGATGAGGTCTACCCTCAGCCTCCTCTTTAGGCTGAACAGGCCAAGTGACCTCAGCCACTCCTCTTATATTTTCCCCTCCAGGCTCTTCACCATCTTCATCACCCTCCTCTGGACACTCTCCAACAGTTTTACATCCTTTTTGTACTGTGGTGCCCAGAACTGCACACAGGACTCAAGGTGAGGCCACACCAGCTCAGAGTAGAGAGGGACGATCACTTCCCTTGCCCAACTAGCAATGTCGTGCTTGATGCACCCCAGGATACAGTTGGCCCTCCTGGCTGCCAGGGCACACTGCTGGCTCATATTCAACTTGCTGTCAACCACAACCCCCAGATCCCTCTCTGTGGGGCTGCTTTCCAGCATCTTGTCACCCAGTCTGTCTTTCCATATCAATGTGCCAGCAAACTGAAGGCCAACCAAGGCCAGAAACTTCATATAGATAGATATTTTCCTGAACACAACAGGGTTGGAAGCCACGGCATCCTGAGAAGGGCAACAGATCCATCTCCTGTTTCTCCTTGAATTTTGAACTCTGAAGAGCCAGGAGCTGCTGTCTTTCACAGAAGCAATATATAATCAACTCAGTGACCAGTGATGTCTCCCCTCTGCAGAAGGGCATGTTAAATTAAATTCAGTGTCTACCAACAAATTTAAACTCTAATTTAGAAAAAGCAGAAAAATCACTCTTAAGATGTTAAAATTTATACATAAATCCACACGTATGCTGACAAAATTTCTCTTTGAGGGTGGGTCCCACATAGAAAATCACAGGTTACTATTACCAGAAATTACATTTACACAAAGACAAAATTATTCTTTCCCACAAAACATATTTAGAAAAAAAAATAATGAAATAATGCATGAAAAAAATCACAAACTTTTCCCTTTTGAGATTTTAATGAAAATTTAAAATTATGAAAAACAAACTCTGTAACTTTTATTTACAAATTCATCTCAGGCTCTCTGTCCTTGCTTCCACCCTCTGAAGGTCTCCTTTTTCTACTTGAGTTTGGCCAGGAGTTCCTTGTTCACCCATGGCATTTCCTGGCATTTTTGCCTGACTTCCTCTTTGTTGAGATGCACAGCTCACGAGCTTGGAGGTGTTCTTTCAATATTAACCAGCTTTCTTGGGCCCCTCTTCCCTCCAGGTCTTTGTCCTATTTTACTCTACCAGATGTAGAGTATCCCATGGTACCAGATCCCTCAAGAGGCTCTCCTGAAGTCCAGGGTAGTGAGCTTGCTGTGCTCCCTCTTCACTGCCCTCAGGATCCTAAACTGCATTATTTCTAATTCACTGCAGCCAAGGCTGCCCTTGAGTTTCACATTCCCTACAAGCCCCTCCTTGTTAGTGAGAATGAGGTCCCACACAGCAGTTCTCCTCATTGTCTCTTCTATCAATTGGAGATGGAAGATATCTACTCATTCCAGGAATCTCCTGGATTGCCTATGCCCTGCTGTGCTGTCCCTCCAACAGATATCAGGGTAGTTGAAGTCCTCCACAAGGACTTGGGCTTGTAAATGTGAGGCTGCTGTCTATAGAGGACCTTATCTGCTTGGTCCACCTGATAAAGTGGCCTGTAGCACAATCCCACTATGATGTACCCCATCCCTACTCTCCCTTTAATCCTGACCCATCAGCTCTCTGTCAGCTTTTTATCCATCCCTAGGCAGAGGTGCATGGCTGCTCATTGACATAGAAGGTGAGGTCCCCTCCCCATCTCCTCTTCCTAAAGAAGCTGTATCCTTCCATTCCAATACCTAGTCATACTTCAAGGACCTCCAAACCCAACTTGCCCCATGCTTCCCCACCAAAGATGTAATCCTTCTAGAGCTCTAGTTTTCCAATTTCTCCTGTTTCAAAAGCATTCCAACCTTTCCATATAAGTTCTATATTCTCTGCCACCCAAATTCCATGGTTCTTTTGTCCAGAGCTCTACAGTTCAGAACCCCAATTGGTATCTTTTACTCAACGCTCCTGCTATTCTTCAACAGTGCCCTACCTGTCCTCTGAAATCTCTTCTCATACTCACTGCTGATTTCCTGCTGGCTGCTAAACCTTGCATATGACATCATCTCTTAATTAGATATCTCATGGAGATACCTCACATGGAAATTCCCACATGATATTTACTGAAGGAAAAAGGGAAAAGAAAGAAGGAAGGAAAAGGACATATCAGGAATAAATATAAGTATGAAACCTCTACCAGATTCAGTCTATTGTTATCAGCAAAGCTAAACTATGTTTTTGGCTGATTCTTCAAAACATGTCATGCTACCCAGAGACATCATCATCTCTTCCTAGTTTAAAACAGATTTCAAACAATGAAATATTTCAGCTAACAAATCTTATCTCTTTTAATTATATGCATAAATACATGCTCTTTATATTTCTGAAAAGTCAGTATCTTTAGGTCAATATTTTAAGAAAATCTTAATATCCTTTCTATTATTGCACTAATAACTATAAATCTGGGAAGGAGGAGCCTTAGAGACATTACCTAGTTAGCTCCAAAACTTTTGCAACTTACCTAGTCATGTTTATCACACAACAGGTAGAACAGCAAAATCAACAACAAAAAATAGTGCAGAAAAATGTGATAATACGCCTGTTTTCTAGTAAATCTTTATGGTTTTATATGTTACTGAAACCCGTTTCTTATTCATGCTACCAAAAGTGATGGACATTATTTCCACTGTTACACAAGCAATAGATAAAACTATATTCAATAATGTCTTTGTATCGAAGGCATTAAATAATGTCATAGATAACAAGGAGAGTTGAAAGATGTTACAGCAATGAGTAAGGGAAACTTTAAAAGGTTAAAATTAAATCAAAGAAGAAGAAGTCACGATATTTCATATTTGAAGCTACCTTATGGAATCTGGGATTGATGCCTTGATCTTGCATCATTGCTAAGAGAGACAGACTTTCCACCAATGCTTACTCTCACTAACAGGCAATATATTACATAAAGGAACTCTCTTATTACTGAGCTCTATTTTCATGCTCTTACTAGACCACAAGCTAAACTTTACACCTTCATTTTGTCTACATTTTTGTCTATAAGTTGTTGCTAGAATAGCTTTGGCCATGCTTTATTCTGTGCCACTAGCTTCAGAACTTTAGATAAAAACTTAAATGGTTTGCATTTAATTACCAACAGATGTTGAAAACTTTGGCTTTAGTATATCAAGAAATAAAAATTAAAAAATATAAATAAATACATTAAAAAACCCTGTTCTCTAAAACCGAAAAGAACAGATAACACCATACAAAATATATTCCCTGGATTTGAAAAAGTGGCTGCTGATAAATATCTGTTAAAAAGGAAGAAGGTTTTTGTTCATTTTTCTTTTCTTTTAGTGTTTAGTCTTCCTTTAGCTTGTTCCCAAGTAGATAGGATTTATTTAGGATAGCAAAGAGGAGATATAGAAAGGTCTACTTTCTTCTGTTATTATATACTTATGCATTACGCTGATGAGCTGCCATTTGATTAATATCTTTCACTTGTTAGGCTTTTTTATTATTATTTTTTTCTTTTCTCTTTTCCTTCCCTTCACTTTCCAGCAGCCCTGTAAGTCACTCTTTGTGTTAGACACTTTTTTCTTCCACCATCCCCAGGTTTCTAGTTTCTACCCAAACCTGACTTTCTTTGCAGACATCCAGAAAGAGAATGTTGTTTTTCCTTTCAAGTTTTGTAGTTCTGCTGCAGATATGTAGCCTTCGTTCAAGAACTTGTCACACTGCATCTATGGAAAAACGAACTCTGCAGCTGAGGTTGCATGCAGAGGTACAATTTAGCTGCTCCTGCTTTTTGAGATCCTCTGTTCTGAGGACTGTGTACATATACAAGAACAATCTGTTATTACCAAGCAATGTAATTCATTCTTCCCTTCTTCTGACTGTTCTTCTCTTTCTCCAGAGACAGCATACAATTCTGATCCCAGCTCATTTTACATTTGAAGCTAAGACACAGAGACCAGACAAACATATCTGATCATTCAAGCAGTCTGGGTATCATAAAGCTTTCAAACACGTTTTTCTTCCTATTATCTATCACTATAAAATAACACCTTGGGAGAACTTCTGAACATTTACTTCCAGCTGCTAAGTAGTGTGTAAGGTCATATCTGTCTATTTTTCTTGAAAATATGCTTGAATGGTTCCTAATAACACTACTACCAGCATAATTATTGTCTGATATGCTACCCACTGTGTTGTGAGTTTTGACAACTGAGAAGATTTTGCTTCTGTAGCAAGAGTGAGGTGATGTAACACGAAGCCCCAGTAGCTGTTGCTTACTACTGTACAACAAATTTTAGAGCAGTACTCTGTACTGTAATATAGAGTCATTTATCAAATATAAACATTTATCAACAGGAGGTGTGGAAATAGAAATTCATAATTTGCTATTCCTTTATAAACCAATGATTACTGCCCTTAGCCTGTAAAGAGAGAGGAAATGATAATTCTCTAGACAGCAATCAATTAAACAGAAACATTGATAGATAAATTAAACAGCAGGTGCTTCCTAATCTTCTGAGCTATACTGATATTTTTCTTCATTATTTAATATGGTTTCATTCAGGTTTTGTATCATCTCAACTTTAAGAAAAAAAAAAGCCAGTATGTATATAAAATATATATTATTAATATATAAAATATATATTAATCAGAGAACAAAGATATTAAGACCACTAGAATTATATAACAATAATTACAAAATTCTTTAAATTAAAAATAATAATAAGATATAGAAGTTGATATACTGCATATCTAGCTAAGTATATGGTAAAATGCCTGTTATATGCATATTTCTTACCTTGCAGATGCAGTGGTCATGCTGGTATCAATTCCATGAATATATCACTTCTGATCAATCATTTTTGCTATCTAAACACAGTTATATACAGTCAGAAAAGACAGAAAAAAAACAGCAGAGCAGTGCTACCTAAAGCCTGTAGGACAAAGGAGTAAGATGGCATAGATATTTCTAAATGAAAAGAGAAAGTTTGCTGTAATTCTAGAAGATCCAGAAACTCTTGAGACCCTGCAGATGAAAACTACCAGATCTTCTATTGCCATATCTGTGACTAAATTTTTGATCAGTGATCTAAACTCACCTATTACATCTATTTTAACTGGACTGTGAAGGCAGCTGTAATGTAGTCACAGCTACACCAATAGGCTATTTAAAACACCTGTGACAGTTTCAAGCTTGATCTTTATCGATACTCAATATTTTAATTTGGGTGCAGAAGTGAAAATCTTGCAGGGTTAGAGTCAATATTTTTGCTCATTTAAAAGCCTTTCTGAATGATTTAATATCCTTTTTTTTTTTTTTTTTTTTTTTTTTTTTTTTCTGGGAATAGCTTCTAAAAATCTAGGTCAATCAAATAAGGATAAGGATAGGGATAGGCATAAGGATGGGGATAGAGATAAGAACAGGGATAGGATTCAATACAGACAGAGATACAAACAATACAAAATTTAGATTCATCTATTAGGTTCCTTAGATGCTGCTCAAATCTATGAACACAGGACTCAATTGACCTGATTAAAAATATAGAGTAGGTGCATTTAAGATTTAACTTTAAAAATATATTATTCTGGAAGAAATTCAGATTATTTTTTTTTTTTTTAAGGGGTTTGATATTATTTCTCAGTTTTTGTTTTGTATTGTTTTTTAAAGTAGAATGGAAATCATTTGCAGAAACATTCACAATGTCTTGACAACTGCAAACAACTGCAACAAACAGTTAGAAATCATAGAGAGTCACTTAGCTGAGAAAGCAAATCGTAAAATGGGAAATTGTGATATCCCTGTAAAATTAGACAATAGGAAAAGAATAATAATAATCTTAATTTTTCAGTAAAAGCAAGGAACCTGAAAAATATTTTCAGGTGGTGTCCAGAGAAGGGCTACGAAGCTGGTGAGTCCAGAGAAGGGCTACAAAGCTGGTGAAGGGTCTGGAGAACAAGTCTTACAAGGAGTGGCTGAGGGAGCTGGGACTATTTAGCCTGGAGAAGAGGAGGCTCAGGGGTGACCTTATCACACTCTACAGGTACCTTAAAAGAGGCTGTAGCGAGGCGGTGGTTCTCCCACGTGCCTGGTGACAGGATGAGGGGGAATGGGCTGAAGTTGCACCAGGGGAGGTTTAGGTCGGATATTAGGAAAAACTTCTTTACAGAAAGGGTTGTTAGTCACTGGAATAGGCTGCCCAGGGAAGTGGTTGAGTCCCCATCCCTGGAGGTCTTTAAAAGACGTTTAGATGTAGAGCTTAGGGATATGGTTTAGTGGAAGACTTGTTACTGTTAGGTCAGAGGTTGGACTCAGTGATCTTGGAGGTCTCTTCCAACCTAGACTATTCTGTGATTCTGTGATCCTGTGGTGTTTTAGTTCAGGGGTGATACTGGACTGAAAATTAAACAGCAGAAAATTAAACTGTTTGTAAAAGGAAAAATATTCTCATAGTAAGTAGTTTTATTTACACTAAAAAAGCATGTTACATCACAGGTTGTGAACAGTCTTACTATATGCATTCCATCAGCCTAGATAGACAAAGCCACTAGACAAATCCACAAATCAGCATCAGAGAGACCACAGTGCTTTATGTCTTTTGTGTGGTCTTCAGGCTGCCTGCAACTACACTTTATTGGCAGTCTGAATCTACTAATCCCACTTTCCATCAAGTGAGGTGATACATTTTTATCCCGACTTTATTGACATTAGGTCTTCATGACCAGATGAGCTACAGGGTCAGGCATGTCAGGACACATTTGTTTCTGATCCACCTTTGCAGGTAATACAGCTGGATGTGGAAGTACATTGGCTCAAATTTCCCCTTAGCCTGCACTGAAACTCATTGCAGAGGGAGCATGAGTTTACACACACAGTGAAGAGAACTACTGCTTTTGTTCTTGTGTATAAAAGTAGTCTTTGGTTCATTCTCAATAGACACTTTTGAGATAAACTCAGATTTCTTAAGGAATGGGTATGGACAACACAATACATCATTTCCTGATCATAGAACAACTACATTTTCTTGTTCCTTCTTTTTCTTTTCCCTTTCTTAAGTGTTAACCACTGGCTATATGACACAGACTACCAATATGTTCTTGTCTTCAAAGATCAAATCACTTTATAAGCATACTACCCTGTTCTGCATTAATCAGAGCTTATTTAAAGAAGTAAATATTTTCACTCTTTGACCTGAAGAAAAAAATATTTTAAATACTCCTTCAGGAATGTAGTAAGTCACCACATATTCATCTTTGAGTATCCCCAAAGAATATTGATTTTGTTTCTGGTGTTTTCATGGATAAAGTTGACCTGGAATAAAACTGAATTCAAGTTTATTACTGAATTAAGCTTTCTCCCCAAACAATCTATGAACTCTTAGACACAACCTTCTTCAGGGAGTCATAGGATTGCATTTTCTTTGATACATTAAAATTCTTACTGAAATGCTCAGTATGAATTATGCTGTTGTGGACAATAACAAGGAAGATAGGGAAAAATCTTCCTTTAGTCTTGTTCGAAGGAAATTTGTCAGCTACTACTGCACTTCTTGGGGGCCTAATGAGTGACAGCCTGAGTAAGAAGGACTCTATTACAACTATGATGTTCCTAATTCTCACAAAAATAAGCAAGATTTCTGGCATACATGAAACTGCATTCTAGAACAATATCATATATCCAGAATTCAGGCATGTCTCAGGATAGGCTGCATTTCAGAAAGACAGGTGAAGACCCCTGGCTTTCTGAAATATGGTTTTCAATGTTAGCATGTTAGCTATGTTAATGGCTATTTTAAGAATCAAGTTCACATTTTAAAACAATTAATAAATTATGTAATGCACATTGACAGAGATAAATGTTGTTTAATGTCACTAATTCTTTCCCCATATGCAGGATCTTTCACTGACCTTTACAGGAGTAAAATGAAGATGGGATTAATTATTTTAATGGCAAATAGAGATTATTTTCCAAAAGCAAAATAAATGCTGCTATGTTTCTGAGTATATAAAAAGTATATAATTAAAAAATGTTAGATATAAGGCAATCTGACAGTGTTATTTCAGTAAAACTACAATTGTGTTACTTTGTTGATGATATAGCCAGTGAGTTAATATAAAAATCTTCAAAATCTGGTTAAATGCAAGAACGTTTGATACAGGTGTCGTCAGATCTGGTCCTATTTCCATCACTGATATGATTACTAGCCCATAAGTGATTTCTGTACGTTCTCTATCAACAATGCAAAATGTGATCCTGTATCTCAATCATATGTAGATTTATTTTTTTCTTTTGGTGGGAACTAATTTGTTCCTTTTTTTATTTCTTTTAAAAAAATATTTCCTTTTTACACTTATGTTAACATGTCTTCTTCATTGGTCTCTTCATTTTTAAGAGTTTTTTTTTTTCTTTGTTTGTTCGTTTGTTTCCTGCTTGTTAGTGGCTCCTGGCCATGTGTTGTGTTTTATGGGTCAGAAATAAATGGTGCCAAAACAAAATACTGTACTGGTGACTGAATCTACTTTGCTATTCCATCTCTGCATGTCATAAACAGAGTTTTCACCCCATGTTCCATGTCTTCACCCCAAGTTTCATGAGGTAAAGGCAAAGGCCTGCAGAATGTGATGCCAGAAAAGATAATCAAATCACCAAATCTGATGATCATGTGGCCCTCTCCCTTTATTACATCAAAAAACTTATCTATCACTCAGTTTCATACTAACCCTAAGGTTTTAATTAGACCACAGAGTTTCAGAATAAACTCCATGTTACAGACAGAGAAGAGGAGATCAAGGCACTAATAATGCCAAAGGATTCTTTGATGTTAGAAAACTGACGAAGTGAGAGTTGCCCTGATGACTCCCAAAAGCTAAATCACATCCTAAGTTGCAGAGGAAGTTGAAAACACCTTTTCCGCTGGCACACAGAGAGTCACACAGAGCAATGTTGAGATGCCTATCAATCTAAATAAGGTTTGTCCCTCACCAATCTGCTAGTGTGATCCTCAACCTTGCAGCAAGCCACAGCCACCAGGAACCAAAGGAAGAAGTTTCTCTTTACAAAAAAGAGAGCACAGTTCTGAACAACATATTGTCCCATGTGTAGCTGTGGTCAATCTCTGATGCTTATGTGGAATGTCGGCAAAAATAAAGAAGATACATCCAGAGTACAACTTGCTAAGACATTATTGTGAGAGTTCTCACCCTCTTCTGTAGATTCAATAGGTGGTATAGTTGAAACATCAACATTTCTAGACTGGTTTAGAGATGAAGGCTATGCATAAGTTTGCACTACAGGGCAGAAAGATCTAAGCTCACTCAGGATAAGGTCAAGACTGGAAGCAGCACAGCCACGTCAGCATAACTACTCTAGCCAAAGCATAATGCAGTGCAGCAATGATGTGTTTACATTGCTTCCAGAAGCCAGAGTAAACTTTCTATTCAGCATTGTACAGATGTGTAGATCTACCACCTCATCTGGAGCTAGTAAGAAAATCTTAAACAGAATCCCGCACTGAGGCAGCTCACCCTAATACATGCTTCTTATTGTTTCAGATCACGCAAGGGAGAACTTTTAGACATTAAACACATTCAGTATCTGGCAATGCAACATCTCCTTTGCATTATTAAAAAAGATATCTCCTTGGCAACAGTTACTTGCTGAATATTTTACTTTACTTTCATGAGGCAGGACTAACCCTGTCCATTTCTAGGATATCTCAATGACCAATTTACATCCAATACCACCGTGTATTCAAAACCAGCAACACAGAAGCAATCCTGTAAATAGACAAAGTCTCTTCTTTAAGTTAATGTTAGGAAAATAGGTAGATCTTACTTATTTCTATTACTGTTCTTTGTTTGTTTGTTTGTTTGTTTGTTTTTGTGGAAAGTGAGCATAATAAGTAAGCAAGATCACTAATATCCATTGCCTCCTCTCACAGCTATTCCTCTTTTACCAATATATTTTACATATAATTAAACTGACCTGATTAGCACTCACCTGCTCTCCTCAGAAAATCTAGTCATCTGTTCCACGTATTTGTCATTTAAAGCAAATGAAAACATGGAGAGCAAAGCCACATTAACTTCCTTCCTTCCTTCCTTGATCCCTCAAGGAAAAAAAAAAAAAAAAAAAAAAAAAAAGCACTTTTCCAGCATTGGCTGTGGGTCTTATTTGTCTGACTTTTGCACTTTGATTGGTCCTTGGATACAGCAGAGAGAAGATATTTCTTGTGTTGTAGAGTGTAATAAGAGCAACAGATTTTACCCTGAGCCATGAGCAGAACAAGAGAGGAAATTGGAATACCTCACAGTAATTAATCATTGTACGATGAGACCTGTCAAAACCCTTTCTAAAGCTGATATTGTTGTCAATAGCCAGCTAGTAGTACCTCACCATCTGTGATTGTTTAAAATATCAGTCTATACTAAAATAAGGATATTTTGCACTTACACTTCTTTTTTGTTTACCAAACATAATTCTCCTAAGTACTATACATGTTACAGTGCTTGCCAGATGACAGTATTGCTGGTATCAATATCTAAACAAAATATTTTTCCCCATAGGAAGTACCAACAAATCCCCTGAGCTGTGAAATAAAGTACCATCTAAATTACATTTGTATCTAGTCTAAATTCCAGTGGTAAGGAAAATTTATCACCAAATATTTCTACTCTGGATGTTGGCTTATGGTTAAATGAGAAAAAAGAGAAGTATCTTGGAGTAGTTTAATGTCATATGGAATGTTAAAATAAATAATAGCTGCTATATCCTCAGCTGATATGAAAGAAAGTAATTCTGCTGTAACTATAGAAAATTATGTTGTTTTACATCAATTGAGAATGTGATCCACTGCACAAGCAAATCTGACCCTAAGCTTTATATATACTTTTAAAATATTTTTTATTTTTATTTTTTTCTCAATATTGAAAACAGCAGCAGCATTTTCCTCTGAAAACTACTAACTTACTCTTTATTTTTTTTCAAATATTTGTGTGCTTCATGGAATAGACCATGAAGTTATGAATTAAGGCTCATTTTACCTCTAACATTATCTTAACTACAAAAAAAATCAAAAGTTGCTTTTCCACCAACTCAGTGGTTGCACATATTCTGTGAGACTCTCTTCTGGTGCGTGCAACCATAGAAATTTAAAATGCTTAAATAGAGACTGATAAGTAAAGTAAAGGAGAATACTGCCCACAGTTTATTATTTGCACAGTATTGTTTTTCAGGGATTTTTCTGTTTCACATGCTGACAACTTAGTATTCTGTTTCTTCCTACTGTAGGGGAATTAAGTCTCCCTGGGCACTGTAGGAAATCTACTTGGACAATTCAAAATCATATGCTCCAAGACCAGGACTACACAATGTATATAGGCACTGTGAAATCTTTCGTGTTTTGGTTGTAGAGTCCTACAGAACTCAAGCTCTCTCCATCTTCACCTTCAAGAGTTTGAGTGTTTTTATTGACTGTAGTGTTAAGAGCATGCTCAGGTAGATCCTGAGTTCTGCTTCTTGCAATCACAGGAAACTACAGAATGTCACTTATGGGATATGTTAAGGGGAAAAAGAAGTACGAAAGACCTAGGACTGCTAGGGGTCAAAGCAAGGAGGCTATGATAGAAGGCTGGGAGTGATAAGATATCACTTGAAGAACCCTATCACAGAATACAGGATTGGGAGAGGTTGCCATTGGGTTCTGGCTGTATAAAAAGGATGCAGACTATAACATCTCCTGCGTTGGCTCCTTATTGTAGTCAGTGAACACAGTCTCACTGTTTTGTGTCTCCCTCATGCCATTCCTTGCATATATTAGAAAATTAAAACACAACTCCATTGTTTCTTGTGGTCTGTGTGTAACAAGAGCAACCAAATGTAAAACCCCGTCATATAACATTGGTTCTTGGTGTACTACCTTGTAATTGACAATAATAAATCCCATGATCTGCTTGTACTCAGATAACCAAGATATTCTGCTGCAGTGACCTGTTATATCTCTCTCTCTCTAGTTCATTCTCTCTTTCTTTCTAAACTTTCCCACAATTGAAAATGGCACAAATACAGCATTTTTCTTTTTTTTGTTTGTTTTTGTTTTTGTTGTGTTTCATTTTGTTTTAATTATTTTTAAATAGATTAGGACAATGAAAAAAAAACCCTGCAAGACAACTCAAACTTCATACACTCAAGGATAACTGTGTTTACATGTCAGGACCTGTAAGATCTTTCTATTGCCTTAAGAGCTTTTTTAATGTGTACCACATTAATTATGAATCACTCTGTTCTTTTTAACTAGATGGTTTATGCATCTATATGAATGTCATGTATGTATGCATCTCTGTAGGATATGAAATGTCTTACAGAAACCTATGTACATTGTATCAACACAATTACATTTTGCAACCAAAGTAGTAATCACACAAAAGAAAATTATTTTGACTGAAACTTCTTTCTGTGTGCTTATACTGATTGGAACTCATTCTATTTTCCTCCTTTAATTCTTTGGCAACAGTCCCATAACAGTCACTCTACTATTTTGAATGGGTTTGATCCTATGTTGACAGCCCTATAAAGATGTGGGTTTCCTTATTTAGTCTTTTTAAGCACTGTCATGGTACATGGTATTATATTTCTTCTAGTCCTCAGGAATGTCTTTAGTGTTCATATGGTTATTGCAAATCAACATCTTTGTACATACCAGGTGAATACATGCGGGCTTGCCACTCACCAGTAATTAATTTACTTCCATTTCACAGAAGTTTCCAGGTGATAAGAATCTTGGCCAATTTTGTGTGACTGCTCTTTTTTTTTTTTTTTAACCAAGTTGCACATTTGCACTTTCTGAATAAGAACTTTAAGAACTTTAATTAATAGCGTCTTCACTAAAGTGGGAATGAAGCTTCAAAACATTTTCCGTGTATATTTTCATTCAATAAAGTTTCAGATAGCTCTGCCTCAATGCATGCAGGACATGTTTTCATATATATATATATATTCATATATATATTCATATATATATGCTTCTATATGTGTGTTTATGTTTAAATACAAATGTAACATCATTTAAGTTAAAATGAATAACTGATTTACAAGAAAAATGATGCATGGTCAGGATAATATTGGACATGTCTAACAAGTGATATAGTGCAATAGAAGCTGTCAGCACATCAAAGCAGTTACTCCTGCAGGCCCTATACTTAAATGGTACTTCAGTCAGAATCTTACTCTCTGCACAATTTAGTCATGTCCTCACCATACCTTCTTAGCTGTCTGGAGGACAACTCATAGATGTGTATGTTTATGTCCTAATTAGGGGTTGGAGATGACTATGTGCAGTAAGAGTTGTGGTGGCTTTTGTTTGTTTGTTTGCTTGTTTGTTTTGTTTTCCCTCTGGAAAAAAAAAAAAAAAAAAAAAAATCCAGTTGCATGCAGTGAAACTACTCTACAACTCAAATCAATCTGCACCAAATACTTTCGCCAGAAAATTTGCTTCCAAGCTTCAGTCTTGTTCTCAAATGAAATGTTAATGTACACACTATAGTTGACAATATTTTGTTGTATTAAGAGCTCTTGCTACAGAAAGTTTTTGTTCCTGTTTCTTATATTTTAATTGACAGTTAAAATTCTTTCCTTCAATAGAAGTATATGATGTTGCATCAAAGATGAGAATTATATCGACCAATATCTTTATTATTAATTTACAGAACAGCAAAAGAGAAATTAAATTTCTTACAGTTTAATATTATCAGCCATTTGTCATATCTATTTGACCTAAAAATAAAAGTTTTAGGTGTAATCTAAAATAGATGCCACAAGTGAACAATTGAAAACAGGGAGCTGAAGGAGATTTAATTCTACTTATGTTGAACATTTACATCCATATATGACTATATAGACTACACTGAATATATGGCTGTTCTAACTACACTCTATAATTTACAGATTAGCTATGAATTTAGTAATTGAAAATGCTTTTATTCCTTTTACAGACAGTTTCTTCTTTCACTTACTTAGTGTCCTAAAATTAAAAAAAATAAAAAATTAAAAAAAAAATTAAAAAAAAATCAACATTACATAGGTCTTGGGCAGAAAATGAATGTCATGAATTACTTTTAGCGGATAAAACATATGATCATCCCTTTCTGAATATCACAGAGCAGTATGAACAACTTCCTTCATGTGGCTCTGTTTCCATGCTGTATATCATATCTGACAGAATGGCTTCATACAAGCTCCATATATATAATAAAGACTCAACTAGCCTAAGTCTGCTACTCGGCCTCTTTGGCCATGACATAATACCACTTTAATAATACCACTTTTCTATTTGTCATGGAGTGTAAAGCTTACTCAACTTGTAGTAACCTGTAGTTTCTATGGGTTTGAGTATGGTCTCCCATTACTTGAGCCGCTACAAAGTATAACCCCTTTCAATTACTACTGTTTGCCTTTTTGTTTGCCTTTTTTTTTTTTTTTTCTAAAGTCTTTGCTAACATTGGTATAAATCCCATTGTCTCTAGAACCTGGCTGTGTTAATACACTTCCTTGCAAATTTCAGTCTAACTAATGGTCAGTTCATAGATGTTGGTTCTTGTACGAGCACTGTTCTTTGGCATCAGTTCTTTTTTCCCCCTCATCAGTATTTTTCTGCAATATATGTAAAGATATAATCAATGGTAAACTTACTTAGCCTTCCCGTTGCTACACTGAATGAACAAAGTATTCAAGCATTCTGAGAAACAGATAAAAATGTTTTTTGTTTGTTTGTTTGTTTTTTGTTTGTTTGTTTTTTTCCCCACATATTCTTAAGAAAGTTTTGTTCTTTGTCCCAAAGTTTGATAACTACACTGAAATGTTATCATGAATTAACATAATAATTTTAAAATTATTTGGGTATGTTTTATACATTTAATATATATAATCTTTCCTCTGAAAATCTCCAAGGAATTAAGAATTCACTGATTAAGTACTGTAACATCCTTGAGAGGCATATACCATAATTATCTCCATTTTACAGATGGATTAAGTGAAGCACACAGAATTGAGATTTGTCCAAACGAACACATTCCACTGGAGTGTAGACAGGAGAGATACTCATAGTTTCTAATTTTCAGTGAAACAAAAGGTTGTACTGCACACACGAGTCCACAAAGGCAGGATGTTACTGTTTTCTTTACCAGAAATTGTTGGCTTCACTTTTGAAAATAAAATGCAAAACTTTGCCTTAGTTCAGATTGTCTAGTATCTGCCAAGCAATCTAAAAACAGTATTTGGATACAAGTAATTATAAAGAGTTGTACTCAATGAAAGACTGAGTTGAAAATTATACACAAATACTCTTGCTCAATGACAGACTTCAGTCTTGTACCCTCTTTCCAGACAGGATATCTGAACATCCAAAATTCAGGCATCTCCATTCTTATGACAAAATCATGTCTCATTCTGTAATGGAAAACTGCTTAACAATCGTGTCATAGAGGCTGGTAGCATGTCCCTTTGACTAATCAAATGTATCCATTACAATGGATAAAGAACATCTTTGTTTTGGACAGTATCCTGGCACATGTCCTGTCAATGTGAGACAGCAGAAGCTGCCATTTGTAATCCCTGAGTACCTCCATAAGAATCTATGTAGTTCTCTATAGTAAAGATTTTTCTTGCTTAACAGTAGTAGCTTGTAAGGCACCTGAGTTGAAAAAATATCTATATTCTCTTTGATCCATAATACTTTGTGTGACATAAAATTCAGTCTTAAGAAGCAGTATCAAAATTTAGGAAGCTTGCTGTTTCTCTGTATCTCTCTTCCCCTCTTCCCCCTCCCCTCCCCCCTTTCTTCTAATCATTATTGTCTGATTCTCCCCTCTTGAGTTCTTGTGTATTCTTGCATCTTCTTGTGTCTTCTTGTATATTCTTGAGTTCCCTTCCTGAGTTCCTTACTAATTTGTGATGCAACCTCAAAAGAAGATTAACACACCTGTCTCTAGCTTCCATAATCAGCTTAGAAGGAGCTAAAAAACCCTTACAGAGAAACCATACATGAAACAGGTGTGCAACTTAGGCAGAATAGGACACTGATTCTGGTTTCTCTTGGCAATTTCTGAATAAACTACTAGATTATGTGGTGGTTTTATTCAGCTGGGCAGCTGAGCTCCACCACAAACACTCCCTCCCTCTCCCACCTCAAAGGGAAAGGGGAAGAAAACATGATGAAAAGGGCTCAAGGGTTGAAATAAGGACAGGGAGATCACTCAGTTATTATCATGATGGGCAAAACGGACTCAGCATAGGGAGATTACTAAAATTTATTACCTATTACTAACAAGCTAAAGCAGTGAGAAACAAACAAAACAAAACAAAACAAAACAACAACAACAACAAACAACGAACAAAACTAAAACCACCTTCCCCCCATCCATCCTCTTCCACTTCCTCTCCCTCAGCAGTGCAGGGGAACAGGGAACGGGGGCTGTGGTCAGTCGCTAATGTTTAATCTCCGCCACTCCTTCACAGTCACTCTCTGCCCCTGCTCCAATATGGGGTCCCTCCCACAGGATGCCGTCCTTCCTGAATTGATCTTGAGTGGGTTACCCACAGGCAGCACAGCTCTTCAAGAACTGCTCCAAGTATGGGTCCATACTGCAGGATCCATCAGGAGCAAACTTCTGCAGCACAGGTCCCACACCGGTGGCAGCTCCTCCCAGATTCCCTGTTCCTGAGTGGGCTCATCTCCATGGGCTGCAGCTCCAGCCTGGAGTCTGTTCTTGTGGGGGTTCTCCATAGGCTGCAGCCTCTTTCAGGCCAGACCCACCTGCTCCACAGACTGCAGCATGGAGATCTGCTCTTCCATGGTACACCATGGGCTGCAGGGGAAAAACCTGATACACCATGGACCTCTCCACAGGCCAGAGGTGCCTGGAGCACCTCCTGCTCCACTTCTTCACTGACACAGAATCACAGAATCATCGAGGTTGGAAGAGACCTACAAGATCACCGAGTCCAACCTCTGACCTAACAGTAACAAGTCCTCCACTAAACCATATCACTAAGCTCTACATCTAAACGTCTTTTAAAAACCTCCAGGGATGGTGACTCAACCACTTCCCTGGGCAGCCCATTCCAATGCCTAACAACCCTTTCAGTAAAGAAGTTTTTCCTAATATCCAACCTAAACCTCCCTGGCATAACTTTAGCCTATTACCCCTCATCCTGTCACCAGGCACATGGGAGAATAGACCAACCCCCACCTCACTACAGCCTCCGTTAAGGTACCTGTGGAGTGTCATAACGTTGCCCCTGAGACTTCTCCACGCTGAATGATCCCAGCTCCCTCAGCCGCTCCTCATAAGACTCGTTCTCCAGACCCCTCACCAGCCTTGTGGCCCTTCTCCGGACTCGCTCAAGCACCTTGGTGTCCTTCTTGTAGCAAGGGGCCCAAAACTGAACACAGTACTTGAGGTGTGGCCTCACCAGTGCTGAGTACAGGGGGACAATCACTTTGCTAGACCTGCTGGCCACACTGTTTCTTATGCAAGCCAGGATGGTGTTGGCCTTCTTGGCTGCCTGAACACACTGCTGGCTCATATTCAGCCAACTGTCAACCAATATTCCCAGGTCCTTCTCTGACAGGCAGCTTTCTAACCACACATCTCCCAGCCTGTAGCTCTGTTTGGGGTTGTTGTGCTCCAGGTGCAGGACCTGGCACTTGGCCTTGTTGAACTTCATAGGGTTGGCCTCAGCCCATCGGTGCAGCCTATCCAGATCCTCCTGCAGAGCCTTGCGACCCTCAAACAGATCGACACGCACCTAACTTGATGTCGTCTCCAATCTCACTGAGGGTGCATTTGATCTCCTCATCCGGATCATCGATAAAGATATTAAAGAGAACTGGCCCCAATACTGAGCCCTGGGGGACTGGATTTAACTCCATTCCCCACGACTCTTTGGGCCCTGCCATCCAGCCAGCTCTTAACCCAATGAAGTGTACACCAGTCCAAGCCAAGAGCAGCCAGTTTCTTGAGGAAAATGTCAAAAGTGTCAAAAGCCTAACTGAAGTCAAGGTAGACCACATCCACAGCCTCTCCCTCATCCACCCAGCGTGTCACCTTGTCGTAAAAGGAGATCAGGTTACTCAAGCAGGACCTGCCCTTCATAAAACCATGCTGGCTGGGCCTGATCACCTTGTGGCCCTGCAAGTGCCGCGTGATGACACTCAAGATAATCTGCTCCACAAGTTTCCCTGGCACTGAGGTCAAACTAACAGGCCTATAGTTTCCTGGGTCTACGTTATGGCCCTTCTTGTAGATGGGCATCACATTTGCTAGCCGGCAGTCAACTGGGGCCTCCCCCGATAGCCAGGACTGCTGATAAATGATGAAAAGTGGCTTGGCCAGCTCTTCCACCAGTTCTCTCAGCACCCTGGGGTGGATCCCCTCCGGACCCATCAACTTGTGTACATCTAAGTGCTGTAACAGGTCGCCAAACATTTCCTCGTGGATTGTGAGGGCCACATCCTGCTCCCCACCCCCTTCCACCAGCTCAAGGTACTGGGTATCCAGATAAGAACTAGTCTTGCTGGTAAAGACTGAGGCAAGGAAGTCATTAAAAACCTCAGCCTTTTCCTCATCTCTCATCACTAAGTTTGCCCCCACATCCAGTAAAGGATGAAGATTCTCCTTACTCCTCCTTTTCGTGTTAATGTATTTATAATTTTTTTTTTTTGTTATCTTTAATAGCAGTAGCCAGATTGAGCTTCAGATGATCTTTGGCCTTTCTAATTTTGTCCCTACACATCCTTACAACATCCTTATAGTCTTCCAGTGGCCTGCCCTCTTTTCCAAAGATCAAAAACCCTCTTTTTTTTCTTAAGCTCTAGCCACAACTATCTGTTCAGCCAGGCCAGTCTTCTGTCTGGTCTTTGGACCTGTGGGGATAGGCCGCTCCTGAGCTGTTAAATTTTCCTTCTTGAGGAGTGCCCAGCCTTCCTAGACTCCTCTGCCCTTCAGGACTGCCTCCCAAGGGACTCTGACAACCAGTTTCCTAAACAACTCAAAGTCTGCCCTCTGGAAGTCCAAGACAGCAGTTTTACTGGTCCCCCTCCTGACTTTGCCAAGAATAGAGGACTCTACCATTTAATGGTCACTCTGCCCAAGACAGCTCCCAACCACCACATCTCCCACCAGTCCTTCTCTGTTAGTGAACAGAAGGTCCAGCAGGGCACCTCCCCTGGTAGGTTCACTAACAGCTGCGTCAGAAAACTATCTTCCTCGCACTCCACAAACCTTCTAGACTGCTTCCTCTGAGCTGTATTGCATGTCCAGGATATGTCTAGGAAGTTGAAGTCCCCCATGAGGACAAGAGCCGATGATTTCGCAACTCTTGCCAGCTGCCTGTAGAATTCTTCATCCGTCTCCTCATCCTGGTTTGGCGGTCTGTAACAGACCCCCACCAGGATGCCTGCCTTGTTGGCCTTCCCACCAATCCTAACCCATAGGGACTCAACCTTATCATTCCCAGTCTCAGCCTCGAGTTTCTCAACATCAAAACTCTCTCTAATATAGAGAGCCACACCACCACCCCTTCTGTGCTGCCTGTCCCTTTCTGAAGAGCCAATAGCCAGTCATTGCAACACTCCAGTCATGGGATTGGTCCCACCATGTTTCAGTGATGACAACCAAGTCATAGCTAGCCTGCTGCACGATGGCTTCCAGCTCCTCCTGTTTGTTGCCCATGCTGTGTGCATTAGTGTAGAAGCACTTCAGCTGGTCCATTGCCTGCTCCCCCAGCCCTGACATTGTTCTCCCGGCACACCTCTAATGAGCCTTATTCCTCCCCATCCCCGTCCCCCTTCCTCTCTAGTTTAAAGCCCTCCCAATGAGCCCTGCCAGCTCCTGTGCTAGCATCTGTTTTCCCCTTCAAGACAGGTGGGACCCATCTGCAGTCAGCAGGCTGGGTGCCAAGTAAAGCACTCCGTGGTCAAAAAACCCAAAATTTCTGTGATGGCACCAGCCTCTGAGACACTTGTTTATCAGGTGGGCTTTCTGAGTCCTCTCTGTACCCCTCCCTGCCACTGTAGGGATGGAGGAAAGCACAACCCGTACTCCTGCTCCATCTACTCATCATCCCAGTCCCCTAAAGTCCTGTTTGATAGCCTTCAGGCTTCTCTTCAATATCATCTCTGCCAGCCTGGACTATCAAAAGAGGACAGTAGTCAGAGGGGCAAACCATGTTAGGAAGCTTTATGGCAATGTCCCTGACCCTGGGAGGCAGCAGACTTCCCTACAGGTAGAGTGAGGTCGACAAACAGGGCCCTCCATTCCCCTGAGCAGGGAGTCGCCTACAACGATCACCCTTCTTTCTTTCTTAGTGGAGGCAGTCCTGAGGCGTGGAGTCGACTTCTTTGCCATAGGCAGCCTCCTGGGTAGACTGTTTATCTCATTCTCACCCACCGGCCTCTCAAGCTCCAGGGCCTCAAACCTGTTGTATACGGGCACCTGGGGAGGCAGGGCCAATAGGGAGGGGGGTTGCCTGCAATGTCGAGCAGGGACCTGTTTCCATTCCTCTTCATCTCCTAGGTCCCCTCCCTCTGCTGTTTGGGGTGTCTCACCCCAGTTCCTTTCCTTCAAACTTTGCAGGGAGTTGCCCCACAGGTCTATATCCCGCTCACAGTCCCTGATGGCCCTCAACCTCTCCACTTCCTCCTTGAGCTCTGACACCAGGCTGAGCAGGTTGTCCACCTGTTCACATCTCACACACACAGTGTCTCTGCTGCCCTCAGAGGGCAGCAACAGGCCCAGGCACTCCGTGCATCCAGCGACCTGAACTGCCACATTTTTGAGCGGGCACTCAGTCTGGGTGGCCACAGGCTGTCTAAAAAGAGCTCTCCACCTCGTGATGACCATGGTGGTTTACCTAAAGGTAGGCAGCCGGTAGATGAGTTGTTCACGTGAGCGGGGCAGAACACTCTGCCCTGCCTGAGCGCATGCTGCCTGCGTGAACTGCTGCGCAAACTGCCACACCTCTTCCTCCTACTGCACCTTGCCCTGTTTGCCTGCTGTGCCTCTCCCTACTATCACACCTCGCCCTGTTTGCCCACCCTGTTAACCATGCTCTTGGTCGCTCGCACTCCCTAGGGGCTGCCTTTGAACACCGGGGAGGGTGTGCTGCTGGCTCCACCTATGCCTCATGAGCCTCCCTCACCAGGGCTGCTGGGTCCTGGTGGTTCTCTCAGCTGTTTCGAGTGTCCTCGATGCCTCAAAAAAAGCCCTGCCCACCTCGATTCCCCACTCCGTAGCAGAACACATTTGCCCAGCTGTTTCTCACTCCTCTCCAGCTACTGTTGCACAGAAGTCTTCTTTCCCTTTCTTAAATATGCTCTCACAGAGGAGCAAATAACATTGCTTATTGGCTTGGCTCTGAGCAGCAGTGGGTCCCTTTTGGAGCCATCTGAAACTGGCTCTTATCTAACATGGGGCAGCTTCTGGATTCTTCTCACAGAGACCACCCCTGCAGCCTCCTGCTTCACAAACTTCGCCATGTAAACCCAACACAGACCAAACCAGAAAAAGATGGGGAGTGCAAGTGCTCTGACCTCTTCCACTCTCTGCATGAGGAAGAAACGATACACTATGTTCATTTCTTCTAACTGAGGTGGGCTCTGGTCTTAAGACTCCAGGTGGATTTGCTCAAGTTGATTTAACTTCACAAATAGCTCTGGCCAGTTTCCTTCTCAATATTTTGGCTGTGTTTAAAATTTGTACAAATTACTAAGATTATGGAAATGTATAACACTTACAACTTCCCTGTTTTCCAGGATTTGGTGACTATAAAATATCTGAAATGATTATTTTACTAGTTCACACTACATGCAGCTCCTGCTCAGACTTCAGAGTCCTTGCACGTGCTTATTTAGAGAAGAATATCATAAATATGGAAAAAGAATAATGCTTATTATTATAAAATTTAACATGAAAGTATACAAACCTGTATTTGCTGTTCATGTAATAGATCCATGGATTAAAATTCCCTCTCAGAATTTCAACTTCATGCAACCTCTGAATTCTTAGAAAGAATACAATATCCTTTTACCATATTTTAGGAAGATTTTCTTACCAGCTAATATTAAGAGAGAAAAAAAAGAAAGAAAGAAAGAAAGAAAGAAAGAAAGAAAGAAAGAAAGAAA
>CM021766.1:92331656-92411596 GCA_011076525.1 Nettapus auritus | reverse complement strand
AAAGAAAGAAAGAAAGAAAGAAAGAAAGAAAGAAAGAAAGAAAGAAAGAAAGAAAGAAAGAAAGAAAGAAAAATAGAAAGAGAAAGAAAAAGAGAAACATGGTATTGAATGTATTTGATTACTAGATAATCACAATTTATTATGAAATTAATATATAAATCTATTCTCCACATTAGGACAAGGGGGAATGGTTTGATAGGACAAGGGGGAATGGTTTTAAACTGAAAGAGGGGGAGATTTAGATCAGATGTTAGGAAGAAATTATTTACTAAGAGGGTGATAAGGCACTGGAACAGGTTGCCCAGAGAAGCTGTGGATGCTCCATCCCTGGAGGTGTTCAAGGCCAGACTGGATGGGGCCCTGGCAAACCTGATCCAGTGGGTGACATCCCTGCCTATGGCAGGGGGGTGGAAACTAAGTGATCTTTAAGGTCCCTTCTAAGCCAAGCTATTCTATGAATCTATGATTAGGAACTACATTTAAAAATATTTTATACAGAGTAAGAATCTTTTTTACATACAGAATTATTCTTTATGTTACAATATTAATTTTCCAAAAAAAAAAAAAAAAAAAAAAAAAAAAAAAAAAAAGCTTTAAATAAATATGCTGATAAATATGATATGAAATTATTATTTTTACAATTGTCAATGGGGCTGTTTCTCATGTAATTAATCAACTATCACATGCTAGACATAATATAATAAAATATAATACAATACTACATACAATACAATATAATACAATAATACAACAAATATGATAGTGTTAAAAAAAAATCTTATAACCTTGTATTTAAAATGAATATACACATATAGCCAGTAAAATTTGCCAGGGATGCATGAAAAAAAAAAATATATATATATATATATATATATTTATATTAAACTCTTTACATCTACTTTTATGTTACTATATATTCATTAATTAAAGAGCAAGAGCAAAAAATGTATAAAGTTGATGAAAGGTTTACAGACCTAGTGACCTATCTGAACCCCAAGGATTAGTACAGAAACAGTGTGTGACTGCAAATTATTACACCAACCTTATTAGGATAATGATTTCCCACCTTCCATGGTGCTGCATTGTTATCCATAAGCTCCCAAAGGTCTTTAAGCTTGTTAATAACCATTATAGATGTGCAACGAAGTGAATCAAGACTAAAATGAACTCACCTGAGCCTAAGTAGATTAACCCTGCTCAAATCTGATGATATCCATATAAATTCATCTGGCTCTCCCTCCATCTACAAACAGAAAAACGCAAAAAAGTGATAATACTAGGGCCTAATTTATCTGTTCTTTTAAAAATAATTGTGAGAAATCCATCAAGACATAAAAGCAGGAATGGCTATTTAAACAGCAGAAGAGGGTCACCTTTTCATAGTGGGGATATATTTAGACACCTGGGATTATATTTCATGCATATTTGGAACTTGGAATTCTTGAGTCCTGCTCTTCAGCGGAGGGCACCATGACTTGTAAACTGGCTGTAAAAATGTGAATTGAACAAAGCTCATCATCTTCTGCGCTACATTATTACCTAGTCCCTGAGAAACTAACTGAAAAGATATGTATAAAAATATAAAAAGATTCCGGTAGCAATTTCTGAAACTTTTAGACTGCTTTTGTATTACTAAAAAGAAAACAGTGTTTGAATTTGTTCTATTTTTGAAGAAATATTTCTTTTAAATATTAGTGGGAAATCCAAACATGGTTATAAAATAGTTTGCTAGGATTCAAAAAGAGTACTTTAATCAAAATATAACATTTATATAGATATGCCACCAGTAAAATTTCACATATAGCCCATTATCTTTTTATGCATATGTAATGGAATAGTATTTTTACATAAAACAAATGTATGCCATGCCAAGTTTTGGTTCACAGAAATCCTCAACTAATATACCAACTGTCAAGTTTATAATTATTTCATTATATGTTGTTACATAATGTGAACGAGGTGGAATTTAAATTTGAAATTGGAAAAGCTATTTGAATGGTTGAAATGGATAATTAATCTGTAGTGATGTAGGAAGAAGACTTGGGTGATCTGAAAAGAAAGAGAGGATATGAATTTGCTATTATAATTTCAAAACCAGAGCATTCAGCAAAAGTAGAAAGAGAATAAGAACCATTTCAGTTATCACAGAACCATAGAATCATTAAGGTTGGAAAAGACCTCCAAGATCATCTGGTCCAACCATTACCCTACTACCAATGTCACCCACTAAACCATTTCCTTAAGCACCATGTCCAACCTTTCCTTAAACACCTCCAGGGACAGTGACTTTCCCACCTCCCTGGGCAATCCGTTCTCATTTCTGAGAATAAATGTCTCCGAATTTCCAACCTTAACCTCCCCTGGAGCAACTTGAGGCCATTCCCTCTAGTCCTATCACTAGTTATGTGCGAGAAGAGGCTCACACACAGCTCCCCACAACTTCCTTTCAAGGTAGTTGTAGAGAGCAATATGGTCTCCCCTGAGCCTCCTCTTGTACAGACTAAACAACCCAAATTCTCTCAGCCACTCCTCATAAGACTTGTGTTCCAGGCCCTTCACCAGCTTCATAGCCCTTCTCTGGACATGCTCCACAGCCTCAGTGTCTTTCTTGTAGTGAGAGGCCTAAAAGTGAACACAGTACTCAAGGTACAGCCTCACCAGAGCAGAGTACAGGGGGACGATCACCTCCCTGGTCTTGCTGTCTGTACTATTCCTGATACAAGCCACAATGCGGTTGGCCTTCTTGGCTACCTGGGCACACTGCCAACTCATGTTCACATGAGCATCGACCAACACCCCTAGATCTTTTTCTTCTGCACAGCTTTCCAGCCACTCTGCCCCAGGGCTGTATTGTTGCATGGGGTTGTTGTGACCAAAGTCCAAAACCCAGCACTTAGCCATGTTGAACCATGTTGTCTCTGCCCATCAACCCATCCTATCCAGGTCCCTCTGCAGGGCCTTCCTACCCAACGGCAGATCAACACTTCTCCCAAACTTGATGTCATCTGCAAACATTCTGAGGGTGCACTCAATTCCCTCATCTGAATAATCAATAAAGATATTAAAGAGGACAGGCTCCAACACCCACTCCTGGGGAACACCACTGGAGACTGATCACCATCTGGATTTCACTCCATTCACCACTACTCTCTGGGTAAGACCATCCAGCCAGTTTTTAACCCAGCGAAGAGTGTACCTGTCCAAGCCATGGGCTGCCAGCTTCTCCAGGAGAACACTATGGGAGACCATGTCAAAGGCCTTGCTGAAGTCTAGGTAGACTACATTAACAGGCTTTCCCTCATCCATCAGGCAGGTCACCCGACCATAGAAGGAGATGAGGTTGGTCAAGCAGGACTTGCCTTTCATGAAGCTATGCTGACTGGGCCTGATCCCCCAGCTGTCCTGCATATGTTGTGTGATTGCATTCAAGATGACAGAAGAGTCAGATATAAAGATTTTGAGTATCTGATATAAGAAGTGTGCCAGGAATCAGTTGATCTAGATCCGATCACTGGATGGAAGTAGAACAGCAACTTCTTACCTCTGCAAGCATCTAGTGAGATGTATCTTGTAAGGCAGAAGGACAGATTTTCTTCTTTTGAGGAATGCATGCTAGTGGCAGAGAAAATAAGTCAGACAATCAACACAAGAAAGGAAACATCAGAAAAGCACAAGCCAATAAATGTTTCTGCTCTCCAGGGTTATCTTGTCTAAACACTGCCTAAAGCTTGAAGAAACCTGCATAAAACAGTTATTTTGTCTTGAAGACTAGGGTGGGTCTTGTGGAGAAAAACCTATGTGTAGTCTTAGAACAAGTTCTGTAGTTTGCCCCTGCAATTCACCCTTATTTCTTACCAGCTTCCTTCAGCATGGAATGGAGATGATGTTTATATCCTATATCCTCACCGCAAAATCACAGTGAGCCAAGGCTGGGCTTCTTGCTTGAATCATGTGGAGAATACTCTCACATAGGGATTGCAGTTTAGTAATGAATCTCTTCAGATCTGGAGTTATTCTGCTTCCCTTTCATGTGACTTTGATTCAATATCCGCTGAAGGACTGTCATTTTTCCAATAGTTTTGCACTGTCTGTTACATTTTTCTTCACAGTGAGATTTGTGGCAGTCTCTACAGCTACTTTCATTGCCATATCTGCTTACTTTCCTGCCTCCTCAAATGGAGCCAAGTGTTTCTCACTTGCCATTTTCTGGGCAGCTAGGACACTGGAACCTCGAAAAGACTTTTAAGACTACCTCTTGGGAAGTCTTTTGAAAATGGCATGATGTCATGTATTATCTTGCCTAGCTGAGGAGGAGGAAGGTAAAATAGGTGAAAGAGGTGGGCCTCTTCAAGGACAAGAACATCATGAGGTCATGTAGGTGCATTTTGAGTGAAGGAAGATACGTCTATAAGTGAAGAGACAAAGAAGGAACTTAGCAGCCTGGATCTTCTAATAATTTCTGAAGAGTGTGTTTTTGTTGGAATTCATCTTTCTTCTTCCACTCAATGTCCACAGTTCTAATCTTATATTGAGAGGGATTTCTGTCATCACTTCTGAAAACTATCTTTAAAAGAAGTTCCCAAACACCTTTGACTGCTACCTTTAAATCAGAGTAGTCACTATGCTATCAGATGACATTAACAATAGCAATTTACTTTTAATAACGTCAGGTCCTTGTTGCAATTTATGCATGTTCACAACATTGAACAAATGGACTATATATGTGTGAGCATAAACTAGCTTCACTAGACAATAAGCAATGTTTCCTACAAAGAATACAGAAATGAAAATACCACTACTAAACAGTATCAATACAGCAACACACCATTGTTACTTCTCTTTTTGTTATTTCTTTTATCATTGCTTGCTTGACAACATGTTTTGCTGTAATCATTGACCTGTTTTTTCAACACTTATCCTTGGTTACTTGGACTGATCTTGATTCAATGGAGGAAGAAAATCAAGAATGGAAATTACAAATTCTTGAGAAGAGGCAGCATGAACATTGATATCAAAATATTTACAATGGGCACATTAGAGCATATGAGATCTTTCAGAAAGGATAACTATAATACTATCAGATAGTTACTGTAATGGTAATATGATTGTAATATAAAAAGTCAGTAAAAAAAAAGACTGGAGAAAAAACAATGTTGATCAATATATCATCAAAGCATTTTGTAAGGTTTT
This sequence comes from Nettapus auritus, assembly GCA_011076525.1. NCBI lineage: Eukaryota > Metazoa > Chordata > Aves > Anseriformes > Anatidae > Nettapus > Nettapus auritus. Next base: position 92,406,406 of record CM021766.1, on the reverse strand, counting down.
TGTTTTTGTTTTTGATTATTACATCATAGATTTTACATGTTTGTAATTTGTATTATACTTTTTCAATATACTATTAAAAATATCTTTGTTGTTATGCCAGGTAAACTACATATGACTCCCTCTCCCATCAATTATTAACACTGTGTTAATTTAAAGAAATATTATGCGTTACAGTTTTATTCTTTATACAACACCTGAAAGTGTGTTTACATTGCTTCATTTCAAAAGAAACTCACTGCTCTATGAAATACTTGTGGTTGACACAAGTCCAGTCAGGGCTCACATCATTAAATAAATATCAAAGGAAACAAGTGAGTTTTGTCTTTGACTGGGGAATTTCAAGGAATAAATAAACCAGTATACTGTAGTCCTGCCATAACATTAACATGATTGCCAGTATGGTTATGAAACAGTCTATTAGTACATGAAACAGTCTATTAATACAAGGTAAATGTTAGAAATGGAAACCAGTATTTATCTCTGTCATTAGCCAAGCTGTTTCTTTTCCAAACTGAACATGTTTACAATTGTTCCTACCTGCTGTGACTGATAAAACTTGGTAATACATTTGCTAAAGCTGTCTCAAAAATTTTCCATGGAGATTGACTTTACAACCTCCCACATACACAACAGCCATAACATAAGCTACCAGTAAACAAACAATAACTTATTTGTCTGTAATGGCATTCTAGCTATCTGAATACAAATAACGTTTTTAACAGTAAGTTTGTATTCTAAGTAGTTATGGCTATTTTAAGAAAATAAATATTTCAGATTTCTATCACAAATTATAATTGGTAACCTGATTGTTTGATTTTTAAGCTTCAGATAGCTTCCTCCTAATTAATCTTATTCAATTTTATTGCCAAATAGAACTTTAGTACTGGCCTTGGAGAATTAAACTGGTGCATTAAAATGACCCACAACAAATGGGTGCACAGAACTTTTGGTAAAATCTGGTACCATATGTTCCACTGTTCAGGATGTCTTTTGAAATTTTGAAAGAATAAGTTTGTTCCCAAATGGCTTATAATGCTTTTTGCTGTTCTCTGAATGGTATTGTTCCCCCCTTAATGCCTCATTTTACTATGCAATTTAGAAAATCTCCCAATCAACCATTTTTTGTAGTTTGCAAGCTCATTAAAAAGCCGAGGAAAATATTCTTAACTTCCATTCAAATTTTTAGGAAGACTGTGAAAGTTGTTACAGAGAGGATGGGAAATGTGCTGCTTTATAACACAAAGAAATCTGTTATGGGAAAATAGGGTAAATTGGGAGAACTAAGATCTGCAAAAATATCAGTGTTTTTCTTCCTGGCTTGCCAAGTGCTTTGACAGTTTCAGATGTTTACTACAACCTTGGTTGGAAGTGTCAAGCCACCTTTCCTATGACTTCAATTTAAATAAATATTTATAAAGTGCAAAAATAAAGTGTTTTGGATAATCTGAATAAAAACCAATTACATTCTCAAAGTTCTGTTTACATACCTTCCCTGTTACTATAAACTTTCCAGTTCAGTTTATTGCTGAGAACATTGTATTTAGCAGTCCTGTACAACAGTTGAATGTGATTAGTTACAAATATTTTTTTTTCTGAATCTGTTTTTTTTTTTTTTTTACTAACACAAAAACACCCAAAAAACATAAGAAATAGGGAAAAACTATGCAAACAATGGTTGCAAGTCAATTGCAACTATTCTAACAGCAGCTGTTGAGAAGCTTCTTTGAATTCTTTTGATACAATATCCTGACATTAGAAAATCTGTCATTGTGATATATCTTGAAGTGTGGAGTAAAATATAGTACAGGCTGCTTGCATGGTATGAAAAGTTTCAGTTTTATGACTGCACTATTATTCAGGCTTTCATCTGCAGTGCAGATCAACATTTCTGAATTTATTACATACATCTGTCTGAACTCTTGCTGCTCAGTGGGGAAAAACAACAGTTGAACATAGGAAACTGGAACTCCAGTTCTGGCAGGTTCTATTCTAAGTAATCAGGAAATATCCGTATTCTTGTTTGAAATGGATGAGTTAAAGCAAAACAAATAAAAATATATATTTTTTTTTTTAATAAAAAAAATCAAAAATCACATCACATCACAGTAAGGGCCTCTCCACCATTCTTCCCCCCTCACCACCCCTTTTCTCTTTTTTGAAAATAGCTTGATTTTCATGATTATGATTCTCAGCTCTATACTGTTATCATGTCATATTCTTAATCATAAATATCTGAAAATCATCTGAAAAGTTGGCATTACCATCTTCTAATTTTTAGTTGTTCATTAAAGTCACCTGGATTAAGGAAGACATAAATTGCCTAATTATAGATAAAATTTAATTTTCTGCTTTAATGTACATCAAACTTGTGTATGTTTTTATGAAATTGGTTTCCATACCCTAGACAACATAGGATTAAAAACAAACAAACAAAAAAAAAAAAAAAAACAGGCAGCAATAAAAAGAAAAAAGAAAATGCATAGAAACAAAAGCAAAACTTGTTCCTTCATCAACTTAATAAGAAAATTGTAGGAGAATAAAAAAAAAAAGAGGTGCAGCAGGTGAACAAATGTGGAGATGAGCCAGACTTACAAACTAAACTACAAGGAGTAAAAATATGCAGCTTTTAAAGCAGAGTCTGCTGAATCATTTTTTATCAATAGATGCCTTTGCACCTAGATCTTTTCCTTGTGTTCAGTACTGGCTTGAACTTCTTAACGGAAAACAGTGGGTTTTTTTGTTTGTTTGTTTGATTTTTTTTAATGTGTGTGTGTGTTTCCTTTTCTTTTTTTTCTTTTTTTTTTTTTCCCTTGGAAAAATGTCACTCCAGAAACTTCTTTCTTCCCCAAATGGGGAAAGAACACAAGAGACATAACATAAATCTCTAAGGAGACAGAGGCATTTGCTTCAGACTCTCTCTGTTTAGTTCATCTTGAACTTTATTTCTCAATGCTAGATTTTTCCTGTTAACGAAAATAGTTCACCTGTCTCTCCCTCCATGCAGATATGATGACAATCATCCATGAAAAGATGCTTCATGTAAGACATTTGTTTAGAGGTCCCTTTTCCAGGGTTTTCCCTTTTATTCCTTATGTCTGTAACAACCCACTTCCATATTAATTTTATTATTTCTTGCTGTATGTGTTTTTGTCTATTCCTTCACTGATGGGGAGAGATACTGAGTGGCCCTGGAAGGCTCAGCTGATCAATACATAGCTGAAAGGCTGGTGCCATTGCAGGATTTATTATTATTGTTGTTATTATTATTATTATTATTATTTAATCACAGAGAGGTTTACTCGGCACCTGGCCTGATGGCTGCCAATGGGACCCATCTGTCTCAAAGGGGGAAATGGACTCTAGCCTGGGAGCTGGCAAGGGTCATCAAGAGGGCTTTAAACTAGTTATGAAGGGGCTCAGGGGTGAAATGAGGCTCGATAGAGATGAGCCTAGGGGAGCAGTCCCCAGGGGTGGGGGTGAGGACAATGACACAACTGAAGTTCACCTACACCAATGTACACAGCCTGGGCAACAAACGGGAGGAGCTGGAAGCCATTGTGTAGCAGGCAAACTATGATCTAGTTGTCATCACTGAAGCATGGTGGGACCACTCCCACGACTGGAATGCTGCAATGGATGGCTACAAGCTCTTCAGAAGGGACAGGCAACTAAGGAGGGGCTAAACCTTCTCTCTATATTGGAGAGTGTTTCAATGACGCTGAGCTCGGGGTTGGGAATGATAAGGTAGAGTGCCTGTGGATAAGGATCAGGAGGTTAGCCAACAAGGTGGACATCCTGGTGGGGGTCTGTTATAGACCACCAAACCAGGATGAAGAGATGAATGAGGCATTCTATAAGCAGTGAGCAGAAGTCAATCAATCACCAGCTCTTGTTCTCATGGGGGACTTTAACTTCCTAGACATATGCTGGAAATACAATACAGCCCTGAGGATGCAGTCAGGAAGGTTCCTGGAGTGCGCGGAAGACAGCTTCCTTACTCAGCTAGTTAGTGAGCCTACCAGAGGGGGTGTCCCACTAGACCTGTTGTTCATGAACAGAAAAGGACTGGTGGGAGATGTGGTAGTAGGGAGTTGTCTTGGGCAGAGTGACCGTGAAATTGTAGAGTTCTCTATTCTCAGTGAAGTCCCAAGGGTTGTCAGTAAAACTGCTACCTTGGACTCCCAGAGGGAAGACTTTGAGCTGTTCAGGACACTGATAGGGAGGGTCCCTTGGGAATCAGTCCAGAAGGGCACAAAGGTCCAGGAAGGCTGGATGTTTCTCAGGAAGGAAGTCTTAAATGCACCAGATCAGGTTGTACCCGTGTGCTGTAAAATGAGCCGGCAGGGAAGACCATTATGGCTGAACAGGGAAATTTTTTTGAGTGTCCAGGAGAAAAAGAGAGTTTATGCCTGGTGGAAGAAAGGGCAAGCAATCTGAGGAGAGTACAAGGAAGATACCAGCATATGCAGAGAAAAAATCAGGAAGGCCAAAGCCCAGTATGAGCTCAACCTGGCCACTATGGTTAAGGATAACAAAAAATATTTCCATAAATATATTAATGGCAGGAGGTGGGCCAAGGAAAATCTCCATCCCTTACTGAATGCAAAGGAGAACACAACTATTGAAGATAAGGAAAAGGCTGAGGTTCATAATGCCGTCTTTACATCTATCTACTAGCTAGACCACTTATCCTTGGAGTACTCAGCCGCACGACCTGGAAGTCTGGGACAGGGAGCAGAACTTCCACCACAGTTCAGGTGGAAACAGTTAGAGGCCTGCTGCTCCACCTGGACTGTCACAAATCCATGGGGCCAGATGGGATCCACCCAAGGGTGCTGAGGAAGTTGGTAGATGTCAACACAAGTCTTATGAGGAGTGGCTGAGGGAACTTGTGTTGTTTAGTCTGTAGAAGTGGAGGCTCAGGGGAGACCATATTGCTCTCTACAACTACTTGAAAAGTCGTGGGGAGCTGGGGGTCAACCTCTTTTCGCACATAACTAGTGATAGGACTAGAGGGAATGGCCTCAAGTTGCTCCAGGGGAGGTTAAGGTTGGAAATTTACATTTATTCTCAGAAATAGAGACATTTATTCTCAGAAATGAGAATGGATTGCCCAGGGAGGTGGGAAAGTCACCGTCCCTGGAGGTGTTTAAGGAAAGGTTGGACATGGTGCTTAAGGACATGGTTTACTGGGTGACATTGGTCGTAGGGTGATTGTGGAGTTTTTTCCAACCTTTATTCTATTATTCTAATACTTATTCTATACACAGAATTACTATACAAATAGAATAACTCAATTAATGTTATTACAGAATGCATTTCTCACAGTTATGAAGGTTCTATTTTGGCAACAGTCTCCATGCTTTTTGAAAAATTAGTTCTTGGTAAAAATACAACTTTCTTGATGTTCTGAATATCTTTGAGATTATACGTCTGTTCTTCCTGAATCTGAGAAAAACGTCAAGTTTTTTTTGTCTTTTTTTTTTTTTTTTTTTTTTTTTTTTTTTAGGGCTACAGATTTTTGTCTTCTTCCACCTAAATCCCTGGTTTGATGAGCACATCCAGTTTAGATCAGTGCAAGCCATGATCAAAAGCAAAACACCCTTTCTTTAAGAACACTTATGCTACTAAACACATCTAATAATGGAGGCATTTTAAAATAACATTCCATGCCATTACAGGATTATTAACCATGTCTGTCTAAACCAGCCTTGCATTTGTGGCCTGCTTATCATGATTAAGATATTTAACAAAGACGATGAAACTAGATCCACATGAATGAAATTATTTGTGTGACCTAAACTACAGAACATCCAGAGATTGAACTTCATTATACACTAGCCAAGTAAAATGCAACAATATAGTTCTATCCACGCCTTTTTTTTTTTTTTTTTTTTTTTTTTTAAGTCTTCACTACTTCTACATTCAGTAGTTATTCAGTAGTTTAGCTAATAAGGTACACTGACACTTTATAAGATCCAGATACATGAAAAATCATGACATATTTCTGTTTTAGAGAAATATATCCAGTATACATGCACTTCTTTAGGCAGAATAACAGATGGTTGACCACGAATAAAATATTTTCACTTTCAGGAATATTCCTGTATAGTTACCAGTACTAGTATTAGGTGTCAAGTAGAACTCCAACTAGCATAACCATTATATATGCACCAGAGGTGAATGGCATGCAATACATTAGAGTTTTTCAATCATTACCATTCCATAGTCCTTGACAGTTAAGGACTTGTGCTTGATGTCAGCTCTTCTGCCAGCTCCATGGCAGATTTTGCTAGGAATTACTTTCATCTGCACTGACAATGTAAATATAGTGAACAATTTTGTTACACTTCTAAGAGGGGTTATGTGTGAAGTGCCAGTCAGAAACAGAAGAGTATGAATACACATTATTTAATGTCACTTACAAATATAAAACACTTAGGAAAGACTAGAATGATAACTTCATCATCAGAAGAAAGTATTCATAAAGAAATTTTATCTTAAAAGAGAAAAATGTCAGTGAACAGCATAGAGAAGAGGTGAAATTGAATCCTCCTAAAAAACAAGCACTGATTTCTGCCCAAGCAAAATTATATTGTGGCATCCCATATACATGCTTGTCAGACCCGGTATCTTGTCCTCTTGACAAGTGTTGTTTCTGGATGGCTATCTATACTTTTCCAAAATGTCTTGTGGCACAGTGAGTGAGCTAATTAACCTAAAGGCTTCTGAATTCCATAAACTCTTCAGTGTATCTCCCAAAACATGTGAGTTCCACAAAAATAAAAATTGTATCTTACTGAGAGTAAAGATAACAAAATTAGTTTTCCAGATTTTAGAAAATACTAGAATATCCAAACTGAATTTAATTACTTGATGCACCAAGGAAATGTTCATATACAGTGATATGACCTTAGGCTGAACATAAACTAAAGAAATACATTCTGGAAAACTCCTCATTTTTGTACCCCCTGTCTAAATAAAAGTCTGTTGAAAATCCAGAGAGGATTAAGAACAGAAATGAAAGAATGCTTCCGGTTCTAGAAAACATGATGGAGGTCAAAGGAGTTACTTGACTCTAATGAGCTACAGGGGACTAACAGTCATAGTATAAAACATATAGAAATATTTCTGGCTGTATTAATAGACCTAAGTGGTGAATTATGCTTGGAGGGATGACAACTGAGTATGTACAGAGGCAAAAAAGAGCCCAAAAGTTCCTTAAAGATATACAAATATATATATTTTTTTCTGAATTTATTTATATTGTATTATACTTATTGAAACATTCTAAATAAATAAATAAAGCCTGGAAATTTCCAGAAAACATGGACAATTTTAGCCTACATGGTTAAAATTTGTAAAAGGCAACAAAAGGTTTTGTTTAACACAAGGTGTCATGATGGTGTTAGATATCTGAAACAAAATCAAATTTCACTAACCTGTAATCACATTAGCATGTGATTTTTCTCACAAGAGAGAAAATTTATTTCTCACACCTTAATGCATCAACTGGAGTCCATCTCAGGAAAAAATAAATAAATCTATGATCTATTACTTGAAAACATTACATACCTTTAGCATTCTTTTTGTCCATTAGCATACAACATTCCACATATTTCTTTGACTACTCTTTACTTCTAACACCTTCTTCAAATTGCTTTTGACATATGCACCAGACTTCCACAAACCATGTGTAAATTTCACTTCTTAGCTTTTTAATTTATTTATTTTTATTATTTTTATTTATTATTATCTATTGTTTTTAGCTACTATTGTTATTATTTTGTGTGTGCAGTGACTGCAATAGCCACTCCATGTCTAAGTGATTCACAGCTAGATTCATAACTTACTCTTTAGGATGTCAAAGAATCTGACTGAACCTTGCCCTCTGTCAATATCTTGACTTAAATTAGATGAAGATTGCCTGCTGATCTAAACATTACCTTCAATTAATACTATGCCTTCTCTTCTGAAAAGTACTGCTTCTGAATATTCTTATGTCTCTTTATGTATTTTTCATCTACTATACACAGAAACCCTATCCGCTAACTCATGGCAGTTAGAGACCTTATGTCTTCTCTTACTAATTTTCCATGATTTCAGCTTCCATCTTAGTTTCTTAAACCTTGAACTTTGTATTTCCTCCTGCTTTTTCCTTCGTTTTATCTGAAGTGATGCTAAAGTCATGTTAAAGTACTGCTAAAGTACTGTTCTCTTGACATTTTTCACAATTTCTGCTTTATCAGTTTTTATCTGCTTTTGCCACTTAGTGTATCCATATTTTGTTCAGTATTTTCTGACATTCTTTCAATGCTGATATTATAAAATCTCTTTTCAACATTTTCCTCCCTGTTCTCTGTTCCTTTTCTTCATTAACATTTTATTGTTCAGCATCAAATATTCCTCTTTAATCTTCACTTTTTTCTTTCATTCCTTCATTCACCTGCCAATTTCTTGTATTGCAAGGTCTTCTCTACAATTGTCAGTTGTGACTCATTCTTGTACTGTTTTCCTCTGACGCTGTTCATACCATTAGTGATTGTCTCTAATAAATACTTAAATCCACTTTCTTCTAAATTCTGTTATTTTCCTCATGAGCAAGTCTATTTTCAAGCTAAATAGATCTATTTTTCTTTCTAGTGGAATTTATGCTCCTTGTCCATTTCATGCTTTCTTATATTTGGCTTACTCTTTAAATTTCCATTTCAGCACACAGGAGCTCACCAGTTTATTTTAAGAAATGACTGACGATAAGCAAGACCAAACCCATCCTACATCCTCAGTAGTGAGTCCACTCCATTGGCTGATCCTTCCTGAGTTCATTCTCATGCATTTTTCTTGTTTTTCTCTACTTCTTCTCTACTTCTTTACTCCTTCCTTTGTTATATGGATAGATTATTGTCATCCATCTTAGAAAAATGCTTGCTTTGATGACAAGATTTTTTTTTTTTTTTTAATTTCTAAAAAGAAATAATTGAAATAAAATTTATATAAATGAGGAAAAAATATATGAAATTTGCTTCCATATGAAATTGTAAAATCACTTATAAAGACATAGAACTCTGCTTAGGTCTCTGTGTAAATGAAAACAGTATGCAGATCCCTCAAACAATATAATAATAATAATAATAATAATATCACAACAGTTCCAATGTGTTACTTTAATCTGACAGAAAATCCAGACTATGACCAACTAACTTGGCATAAACCAATGACCACAAAATGATACCTAGATCTTAGATTTTGACCTTTGGCTTATATCCAGTCCTTAGCTGTAATAAACTCAGAAATAGTATCAATTAATTTTTAATAAATCCATTTTTGCTTTTCTAAATACTCACTCTGATACTGAAATATTTCTTACATTGACAATATAATCAAAACAAACAAATAAAAATATGTCTTAATTTCAAGGTTTACTATCTTTTTTAACATTTGGTACCTTCTCTCCAAATACCTGCTTGTATATAGATGATTTTTTAAAAATAAAATATTCTTAACTATTATTTTTTACACTAATAGTTGTCATGCCCTAAAAGAACTACCCTCTTTTACTTAGGTGATTTTTATCTTTTTCCTCTATGCAGAGTCTCTAAGTTCTTCACAGTACCTTATCCTTGTGAGATTCCACTGCTTCTACTTCCCAGCAATGTAGTAAATGTGAAAGTCAACCCCACAGGTCTTAAATAGGTGCCCTTTGCTTTTATGCTAGTCATGAAAATCACAACTGCTGTAATAATTTGCTCCTAGCAGTAGTCTAGCAGCTGTCTAAATTTACAAGGTCAGTTCTAGCACAACCTAAGCCAAACTTTTTAGAGACCTCAGGGTCAGGTTTCAAATAACTGCACATTCCTACTTTAACCAAAAGCAATCCCCGAGACTCAGCACACTTTTAAGATGAATGTTCATCTCTTTTCACATTTGAAACTTCAAAGGCCCAGTTACTACTGGGCTGACATGAGCTGTTTCATGATACTTCCTGTGCAAAGTGCTACCTCTCTGCACTCTGTGTCTGATGCTTCTGTTATCACTGGCCAGTTTATCTCTGGAAACACAAAATTCTCTGCCAGGTTTCTTCTCACTTCTTTGCACTTGTTAAAAGCAATTACTCTGAGCATCCATATTTGAACTTTGATTTCTGTTTCCAGGATTGTTTATATTCTTTACAATGGCTATATTAATCATCAGCTATTGGGTTATCTCACAGTCAAAACTATTGGAAACACCTGGCTGGAAGATATAAAACAAAAAAGCAATATTATCAAAAATATGGGGATAAAGTTCAAAATAATACCATCACAATCACAGTATATGATTTGCTTTCAAGAAAAAAACACTGACAAATCTAATCAGTTGACTAAATCATAATGTTCACTTGGCAAAAGCAAAGCTCTTCAACTTATATATATATAGATAGATATAAGATACATATATATATATGGGACGGAGGGGGGGGTAGCTGTTGTTTCTATTTCCTTTCAATGATTTGAATAGTTTCTAATTGAAAAACTCAAATATAAACATTTGTATCAGACATAGATGTGAATCATGCAGCTTTGCTCAAAACTTTCATTTCTTAGGTGGGTAATTTGGGTAATATGGAATTATTCTTCTGGTGTCTAGTGAAAACTCTATTGTTCTTCATTTATTATCTATATACATATATATTAATAATCCTGCATGATATATTTATCATACACAGAAGACCTTGGTCAATTCATTAAAACTGGTAGTCCAAAGCTGACCAAAAAAAAAAAGAATCTTGTAAAGGTCAGTTCTTGAAAAGAACCATGGATTCATTGAACAAATGGGAGATGATAGGCCAGTATAAGGTGAAATAGATATTTCCTACATAACATACTTATAATTAAAAATAAACAAACAAAACAATTCAACAGTATAACGATATAGATTGTAGTGCAATGTTCACTTAAGAAATAATCGACTGTGACTCTTTGGAATCATGTTTTAAAAGACATGAAAACATAATTAAGAAAGTTTAAATTCGACTGCAAAAAATCTGAAAATTTAGTTGTGTCTTGTATTAATCTGCAATCTTGAAATTGTTTGACCTTTACAAGAAAAAAAATGGTGAAATAATTCCCAGTAACTTAAAACCCTTAAATACTTTATACTAAAATGGTTTACTCTCTTTTCAGGGATTTACCTTAATGATATCATTCCAGAGGAGTCTGGTTTAGATCAAACTGGGTTAAAGATCATGACTGTCAAAAGATGATGTCACCTAGATTCCATTACTAATAAAACGCGGGGTCATGTTGAGTACAGAAACAGATTGATATTCATGCTTTCTTTACCTCTAATACTTTTAGACATACATTAAGAAGTTATGCATTAGAAAGCTAAAATTTAGTCCATTCCAGCATAGTTCAAGAGCATAGTACATCAACATCACTTTTAGCACTGTGTTATTTCTAAAATTTACTGAACAAAATATTCAAAACTGCTCTTGGAACAAATAAATGAAATCACCTTCTCTAGTAGATTGCATTTTTTTATTAAGAAAAATAAGGATGAAGATGCAAAATCACATATCAATCCATTAAGACGTAAATACAAATATATTTAGTATATTCAGAATGAAATGCAAAGTTAAAGTAAGCTGAGATAAGGTTACAAGGCTAAAAAAAAACAGGAGCTCATCAGTGATTCTTCCCCTATCTTACCTATTTACTATTTTGCAGCTCTCTACGCTGTGCCTGGCATTTTCCAAAACTATGCAACTTTTGTTTATGCCTTTAAAACATTACTGTTACAAGAAAATGAAAATAAATCAAGAAAAGCAAAATAAAGCAAAACTATCTACTTGCAACAAAGGATGGCAATAATCGTTTTAAATGAAAAATAAAAATAAAAAATAAAAAATAAGCAAGAGAATATTTGTCACCATGGGATTTCCAGTCTGCAACAAATAGTAGTTGTCAGTGAAATCTTGATGAAACCAAACCAAATAAAAATTCACTATTTTCAGTAGTTTTCAGTAGTTTTAGATCTGCCATCAGCTGTCTAATGTGTGAATGGAAAAACAGATACAGATGACTGAACATTTGATAAGAGTTAGTCATAAATCTATGATGGAGTTCATTCCATGGACTTAGGATCCTACTAATCATTTTTTGTTTGCCTGAGTTAATGATTTTGACTATTAAAATCAGAACAATTTATTGCTAAAAGTTCACAAAAAGATTCAAAACTAAGCCATGCTCTGGGCAAAATTTCATTTATTCTACATAGTGGTAATATTATAAGGAACCACTAGATGGTAGTATTATAGACAGTGCAATGATTTCTCCTCCTTGGCTATTTAAGGGGTTCCTCCCAAGAGATCTGCTGGTTTTTAGCTGTGAAACAACTCAAATCAAATGCTATGGTTCTTTTCTGTATTCATCGGTATGAATGACAATTCATAGATACAGCCTCTACAAACTTAACATAAATGTTACTTATTAAAAAATATTAAAATAAAATAAAATAAAAATAAATAAAATAATTAATTGATAAGTACACTATAACATGTTTTTGCACAACCTGTCACCAACTATTCAAGCTGTTAACCATGTTACTCTTCAATTTATCATTTTACTCATTCCTATGTCAAGTCTCTCATGCCTGCTTTATTTTCAAAGTTTCTAGCAAATTAATTCCTGCTGTCTATCATGTACAATATAAAATAATTTAAACCAAACAAGAACAACATAGATAGCTATTTGTCAAAGGTGACCCATCATGCTGAAACCTAATGCTGAAACAAACCTTTTCCTTATTCTTCTGTTATTTTTTTCATCCTACCTTCAAGTATGATATATACAGAAACAAGTTTTTGTTTTGTTTTGTTTTGTTTTTTACTAGATAATGTTCTGCTAAAAAATAAAAATATAAATCAGAAGAGTTGTATAAATATACTTAAATTGATATTTTATACTATACATGGACAGTAGAATTTTTAACTTGTTCTGAAATTAATGTGCCTAATGGAGAACTGGACCAATTTCATCCTAAAATGGATAAAGGAACCATTGGAAAAAAGTACTGTCAGATACTTCATAGGTTAAGTCAGTTGTACAACCTGTTGAAACGTGAACTATCTGCTGAATCAGATATTTACTGTACTAAATCAAAATTAACACCAACGGAGTCAAGCATAGCATCTAATAAAAAAAAAAAAAAAAAAAATAGTACAGATTTGTATGTGTTCAAGAGAACCACTGTAAACTCATTGCCCAAGTAATACAATGTGGACTACGTTAGCTGTGTTATTTATTGCATTATGTTTATATGGTAAGAAGTGTTCTGTTATGAGGGAATTTCCCAAAGAGCCACAATTTTTTTTTTTTTTTTTTCTTTAGTGAGCCCTAACACAGATTTATTTGGTTAATAATTCTGTCTTTTCAGTATTTTGGTTGACACAGATTCTTCATCTAGAAATCAGTGAATGTTGCTGTTCTAATTCCATTTGTTTCTTCAGAATATTAGTTAACTATAGCATCAACAGATGACCATTTGCTTCCTTCAGCCTTTTTCTATAACTCCTAGTTTCTGATCAAGTTTCAACTTTCATTTTCTTCAATAGGTTTTGTACACAGAAGGTGCACATGTGACAGGCCTTTAGATATGTCTTTTCTTAGGCCATGTTTCTGCCTTTTCCAAGCTCCTTCCTTCCTTTTTGATTATGGCTTGGTGGTGGCTTTTGAGACACAAAACAAAACATGTGCCTACATTTGTGTTTCAATTTCTGTTAATAGAGTATTTTTGAATCAAACCTGCCAATTGTCTCTATATACTCTACTTTGATTTGCACCATGGAGTGTCCTTGGAGCACAAGAACTGAATTCTAGATGAAACTAAATGAGGAGTATACCTAAAGCACTTCAGCTGCAAATAGCAAGGCACAGCCTAAAATGTGTGTTGTGTGGCATTAGTGTCAACCATTTAATTCTGCAGATCTTGCTTCTACTGGTCTGTGATGCTTGCTAATGTAAACATAGCATAGACATAAATAGTCCAAACCATCTTTCATTTTTTTTGTTTGTTTGTTTGTTTTTGTTTTTTCTCTTCTCCTAGGAAATCTAATACCTAAACACGTACCCACATAAAAACATGTATACAGACATGATGATTTATTGTGCTTAAGACTATTTATTGTAGCTTTGCACAGGAGGAAAGATATATTATTAATTTTATGTAGGTAATAATAATAATAATAGTAATAATAATAATCTTTCTTAGTTTTTAGAGATCCATGCAGGGCAGGCACAAACCCCTGAAATCATCTCACAGTTAAACAAGCCCTCCCCAAATGAAAATGTATACCTTAACATGTTTTAGGGTAAAGATGCTGTAATAGTAAAAGTGGGCCAAAATACAAAAATGCCAAGCTTTTTTAATTAGATTTTGAATATGTAGAGCAGTAATCCATCTCAATTTCCCTGTAGGGAATCTGACATTCTGATGATTTAGTTTGCTGTTACCTTTCAAGTAACAGGTCTGTAGAGTCAAAAAGTAAATGATATTGTCATAATCTGGGGGAGCTTTTCATAATTTGGTTTGCTTTTCTGTTCTTTCCCTCATTTGTTTTATCATTGCATAAGAAGTACATAGAAATACTCTGAATTCTGGACTATAATCAATAAATCAACAGAGTTTCTGTTAAAAGTTCTCTTTTGATTGAATGACCTAAGACATTCAAGTGTTTGGGCTGGTTATCAATAGCTTAACATGAATTGGAAATGAGCACTTACTCCTACAGAAAGGTTGCTTGTTGTCCAGCAACCATGTTATGTTTCCAGAGGATAAATTTTCATATGGCACGTAACAGTGAAATAGGTTTTACTCATTAATACATGACTTGTTACTAACCTAAAAGAAAATTGACAGTTATTTGCACTTCACCGTGCTTGAGATACAAAGAAACAGCTGTGTATGTCCTTTATCTATGTCCTTTATCACAGCATTTTCTGTTCATACACAAAGGATCAAAAAAATATATTTGTTCTATCTAAAGCAAACAATGACTTCCATTAGGAACTTACTTCAGCTCCTTTGGTATCTTGGAATAGGCACACACTAAACACACACTGACATATAAGGTACATCTTTCATAAACTGAAATTTGTTGTTTATGGTGAATGGACATTTCTAAAAACCACAAGATAATTACAGATACTTTACACTGAATACTCAAGAAATGAGTACTCATTACAGAAAACACCAAACTGTAGGATACTTCAGTTCCTAAAATTTTTTTGAAGGCTAGGTAAGTAATTACTGTAGTAAAAATACAAACTATTCTGCTTATTAATGAAAAATAATCATTTACTGTTCATATGTAAAACAGATTCTTCATTCATCTATTTTTGAATGGGTAGTGCCAAGTAATATAATGAGAGAAAATATCGTTCATGTAAAATAATAATAATAATAATAATAATAATAATAATAATAATAATATATTAGTTATTAGTAGTATTAGCAGTAAGCATTACCAAGACATAGAAATTCTTACTTAAGATCTTAGCATATAAATACACATATCGCAGCCCAAGGGAATTTAAAAGAAAAGAACTAAATAGGGCAAAATGTGAGTTTATAAGGTAAGAAGGCTGCATATTTTACAGGTTTTTCTATAGGCATATATTGACATTGACTAGGGCTTCCCAAAGGGAAGGTATTGTTTTGGTGACTCTCATTCTAGAAACAGTTACTTCTTCTTCCTTTCTATAACCAGAAAAGCAGCTATTCAGCTCACCTGCTAACACCTCACTTCTTTTCTCTTTAATCTTACCAGTGCAGTCACCTTCGTACCCTACCTGGATTACTGCAGGTTAATGGTGACTTCAGTATAAGAAGTGTTGTAATATTGTTCTCCTCCTTCAAGTTTCTGACTGCCTCGCATTCACCTCTGCTGAGGAGAAACATACAGTTGCTTTTCTGATGTGGCTGACAAAGTCATGACCGAACACCATATGGCTTCCCCAAATTATGCCACATACTTCACTTAATCTTGGCCTCTTCCCAACCATTCAAAAAACAAACAAACAAAAACCAAACTATAAACTCAGGTGTTGTTACAGTAAATAACACAAAAACATCCTCAATATGAAAAAGCAGAGAAAAAGTCACAACCACTTTCTACCAATTTTTTTTTTTTTTTTTTTTTTTTTTTTTTTTTTTAATGCTTTGCATTTTCTCCAAGTTACTGTATGTCTTTTCTGTTGCCAGGGTCCTGAGCATACCTCTCCATGGTTGGATATTAGGGCTTAGTTCCAGCCCAGGTCCAGCACAGGAAGGACAACACTAGCCCTGATGAAGCCAAACAGAGACATCTGAGTATCACCCTGACAATTATTTAGGAAACAAGCATAAACAAAGCCAATTGGAGCCCATCCTCTTTAATATCTTTATTGATTATTCAGATGAGGGAATTGAGTGCACCCTCAGAATGTTTGCAGATGACATCAAGTTGGGGGAAAGTGTTGATCTGCCGTTGGGTAGGAAGGCCCTGCAGAGGGACCTGGATAGGATGGGTTGATGGGCAGAGACAACAGGATGAGGTTCAACATGGCTAAGTGCTGGGTTTTGGACTTTGGTCACAACAACCCCATGCAACAATACAGCCCTGGGGCAGAGTGGCTGGAAAGCTGTGCAGAAGAAAAAGATCTAGGGGTGTTGGTCGATGCTCATGTGAACATGAGTTGGCAGTGTGCCCAGGTAGCCAAGAAGGCCAACCGCATTGTGGCTTGTATCAGGAATAGTACAGACAGCAAGACCAGGGAGGTGATCGTCCCCCTGTACTCTGCTCTGGTGAGGCTGTACCTTGAGTACTGTGTTCACTTTTAGGCCTCTCACTACAAGAAAGACACTGAGGCTGTGGAGCATGTCCAGAGAAGGGCTATGAAGCTGGTGAAGGGCCTGGAACACAAGTCTTATGAGGAGTGGCTGAGAGAATTTGGGTTGTTTAGTCTGTACAAGAGGAGGCTCAGGGGAGACCATATTGCTCTCTACAACTACCTGAAAGAAAGTTGTGGGGAGCTGTGTGTGAGCCTCTTCTCGCACATAACTAGTGATAGGACTAGAGGGAATGTTCTCAAGTTGCTCCAGGGGAGGTTTAGGTTGGAAATTCGGAGACATTTCTTCTCAGAAAGAGTAATCAGGCATTGGAACGGGTTGCCCAGGAAGGTGGTGGAGTCACCATCCCTGGGGGTGTTTAAGGAAAGGTTGGACATCATGCTTAGGTTTAGTGGGTGACATTGGTAGTAGGGTAATGGTCGGACCAGACATCTTGGAGATTTTTTTTTCCAACCTTTATGATTCTATGAAAAAGACAGAAGAGACTCATTCCAAGTTTATTTACATTGTCTGTAATTGCTACTGTTGTCATCACTTGACTATGCAAGGAACTTATTAAAAGAAAAAAAGAAAATAGGATCTTCATGTGCAAATAAGTGTAAACATATCTTTTTAGTTATAAAAGTAAATGAAAAAAACCTCTCCCATTTATAATATTCTCATTTGTAATATGAGAAACCTGTTCATACCTTTGAGAGTATCATTTACAGCATTTTTACATCACCGAAATTTAAGAATATTTTTGTTGTGAATCAAGAGCAGTATTTAATTGGGATCAAAAGTTAAGAAATAAATACAGAAAGTAGATAAACTTTTTATCTTCAGGCACACTGATTTAAAAAAAAAATCTTTCTGGGCAAAAATTTGAAAATAGTCATCTGTAATTTTTCAGAATGGGCTCCCACATTAAGTCATAGTTGAAAACTGCAACCAAATTCTGAGGTGATTACATTCTGAGATGATTATATACTTCAGTCATTACATTAGGTGAGTTTGAGCAAGGACCAACTATTCGCTGTACTTCTTTAGCTATTTTCTGAATCCATAATGACATCATAAATCACAGGAGTGGGGTTTTTTGTTTGTTTGTTTATTTGTTTGTTTTCAGTAATCTCCAGGTCCGACAAATATGTAATAGCCCTCAGTGCAAGCAACCTCTTTAAGTGCTTCGATACAGAATTCCTTCAGAGTCTGCTAGATGAAGTACCTCAGATTTGAAGACAAGAACTGCAGAGTTGTCAAGCACTGTTCTCTACCCAATGGATCATAAGAAAACTCATCAGATACAAAATTTGAAAAAATCTTTATTTGAGCTTAATAATCAAAAGACGATTGAGTCCTTAAGCACAAGTACCTAAATCAGTATCTCAAATTTATACAGTCTGAGTATAAAAAGTACCAGCTTCAATCATGGTATACAGTTTGAGTATAAATAGAACCAGCTTCACTCGCGAGTCCTCAAATATCTGCTCTTGTCTTCACACACAAACTAAGCCTGTGGTTGCACAGTTTGCACTTTCTTCACAAATGTTTTTGATTTTCCTTAAAGGTTTGTATCTCTACATTGTATATTTTGCAGGGAATTAAAGGAACATACAATTTGAAGCCCATTCAGGTTCATTTTCTTTTCCTTTTTTTTTTCTTTTTTCTTTCTCCCTTCAGAAATATTTTCTGTAAGAATGGCATTAATATACCTCCATTCATTTTGAGAAGAATGGGGACAATGGAAGATGTCCAGTCAATGCAGAGCTATGGTGCATAATCAAACAAACAATGTAATCTGCGTATCAATATTGACACAAGTTAACCAAAATGGAGGAACGATATAGTGATGAAACTGCATGCCTGATGAAACTACATGTCTCAAAGCATGTTCCAGTCATTGGGATCAAAGTTATAAACAATCAGAACATTTAGGAAAAAGATACCCTTACAGGCCTTCCAACATATGAAATTCAAGGCATCTACAAAGATATCCATTCTTTGCTCTGCAGCTGCTCCTCTGAAAATAAATAAATAAATAAATACAATAATAATGATTATACTATTAATAATAATAATAAAATAGGCAAGCCATGCACACAAAGGAGTCTTTTTCTCTCATCTTGACAACCCACTGAGTGCAGAAAGATAAAAGCAGTTTGGAAGCTTGCCAGGAGAGAAACCTTAAAGCAGCTTCATTAGGCAAAAGATAATCAGAGTAAATATACAATGCTGCCTTTGTTACTTAAGCTGTTTGATTGGCTGTTACGTTATTGGTTGGCCAATTAATACCCAGAGTACAGGGCACTGACAGCATCCAAAGCATCCCATGTATGGCAGGATTTGCAAAAATGGTTATGCATATTTCCTGCTTGTTCAAAGCTGAGAAGGTATCTGCTGAAGAGGTCATTCCAACCTGCTAATTATGATTTGTTTAAGTTAATTATATCAAAGCATGAAAAAGCATGCAGCTCAGGAAAGAAAAAAAAGAAAAAAAAAAAAAAAAATTAGTAAAAATTTGAGTGCTGGCCCTGCCAATGCAAAGGGGTAGGTAGCAGAAAGAGCAAGCAGAGAAACTCCAGAACTCCAGTGATAATAACAGAAATATCTATGACTTTACAAATAAAAGACAGGTGCTAAAGAAATTCCTTAGGGATTTGCCATGAAACAATGACCATGAAACCAGAGAGCTGGAGAAATTCTATGAAGCAGAACAGCAAAGGAGATGAATGTTAAAATGTGCTATGCTATAGTGGAAATACTATTGGGCCTTTGAGCCCATCTCCACAGATGAGATGAAGATCTGTTCTCACCACTTATGTCATTAAGATTGCAGACAATTTGAACATTATTTCCTTAGAGACCAACAAAGATGACAGTATATATGACGTGTATTATTTATATTCATAATTCTCTTTCAGCTATGCACAGTTTGAGAGGGAACCTCCGCCAACATATTCTTTCACATCAAAATCCTTTACCACCCAACACAGAATCCCTCCCATTACATTCATGTACAAGTGCATGACTGTAATGGTGCCAGTCTTTGTCCCAAACTGCTGTCCCAAACTTGCTTTCCCCAAACTGAAGAGAAGCTTCCAAATCTGAAGCTATTTTATTATATTTGAAATCAAGTGGATTAAAATACTTAAGCTACTAAAGGATGAAAGGAGAAGCTTGATCCTTGCTGCTCCAATGGCAAGCAGGAAATGTAGGAGAGAAACTCTGAAAGCTAAAGTCAAGCTGCTATTTAAGTGGCTAAAGCCTCTGAATTGCATGATAGCATTCTGTGAAATCCAGCATGGTGTGAGAGGTAGGCAGGGACCAATAACCTCAGTGTAAGACTGGAAGACTAGAAAGACTAGGCTGCACCTTCATTGTAACAGACAAAGTGGCAGCACTGGAAACAAAACATCAGGGAAGTCCCTGAAGTGGAAGTTTGACTGACAGCAAATGACAAGCCCTGTGTAAGGCATTTCACTGTCAGAACAGGAGGATAATAGATGGGTTATTGTTCCTCAGCTGCTGACTTCCTGTGAGTGGTGATTACATCTGCAGAAGTTATAGGATTGTTATAGGATTCTTAAACCACTTGGCAATGGCTGTTTTCTGGCATGACTACATCCAGTTCTGTGCCTTCTTTGTCTCTGCATCTCAGAAGTAGGTAGTTGAGATAGAGAGTATGTATGTGGACAAGAGAAACTAAAGTGATCAAGGTATCACTTTAGTGATACCTTGGAGTATCACTAGGATACTCCACTAGGATACTCCATCACAGGATGGAGTAGCAATCTCAAGGACAAGTTGGAGTTACCATTCTTTCTGAAGAGAATACTAAAGAAAGGATATGACCTAGTCTTATGAATTCAAAAGAACAAATATTCTGAACACAGAACTGTTATTCACTAAACTGAGCAACACAAGAATGCTGTGGCACTGGGTAAGGTGGCACAAAGCTACTAATAGATTAATTTAAAATTAAGTCCCACTTTTACCACTGGCTGGTGAATATCTGTAACTTGCTGTCCCAGGAGGGTGTAGTAACAGATAATTCTGAAGAAAAAAAAAAAAAGGACTAAACAACGTCATAAACAATGGGCTAAAAGACTACATTAAGGTATTCCTTGCAACATTCCTAGTACTGTAGTTGTAGGAGATGGGAAGGAGGGATGAGGGGAGGGGAGGGTAAGCAATGTCTTTCAAGTTGTTGGCTCATACGCTCTTCTTACATAGTATGCTCTGATCAGTCCCTGATAGAACACTGGGTTAGATGGGCAGCTGACCGATCCTAGGGAGGGCATTTCTAATTAACAGCATGATCTTAACACTGCAATGTCTGTTGTACCATGTTGTACTAAAAGAGATTGCTAGCACAGAAAGCATGTGATCATTACTCTGTGTAATGATCATTTGAAAGCTTCAATATCTGAAATTTGGCTTTGGCAGCTGTGAATATTCACTTCAGTTTCTTCACTTAAATGCACTTGCACTTTGTTCTACCATACATAATTCTGATACTTACTCCATGGAGATGGACTAAGTGTTCAGTGAACAAGAATTATAATTCTTCAATGTGAGAAGCAATGTCACCTAGTATAGCACTAATAAGACAAGAAAGATTAATTCCATGTGCCTTAAAAAGATGACAGTATTTATGTAGGACTTAGTTATAGTAGTCAGCTCAATTGCCCAAGTGCTTTTACTACAATCCCCATGAGAAGAGTGGTATATCGGCTCTAATTCCCTGGCTAGCACAAAAGAATACAGCTACCTCTGTGAGCGAGTACTTAGGAAGCATACTGTATCTGTTTCTTGAGAGATCATCCAACTCTAAAAGCTACCAGAACTTGATTACAGAAGTCTAACACTTCAGTCAGTTATAGAGTGTCTTCCTAGATAGACCATGCTCTTGAAATCAAATTGAAAGTGCACTCTAATGTCTACAAAGGCTTGCTAGATGCTATTTCACTACAATTCCCTACTTCAATAAAGCAACCAACAAAGCTGGAACTTTAGTAGGATCCAGTTCAAATCAACCTACTTTGCTCAGGTAACTGAATGTTAGAACAGTTGGTTATAAAATTTACCTTTCACAGCATAAATAATTATTTCATTTTATCAGTTTTAAATTCGTTAACAGAGTAAATGAGTGTCTTGTTCTTACATTGTGAAACTAAATTAAGAGCACCAAACAATCCATCTTCATTAAACAATTAATTACCTGTTGCATCTGCTCATTCTTCCTTTGTCTAAATTACTTTTGATAGCTTTTTCACACCAGTTATCACACACTCCTTCCCATATTAGTTTCTCCAAACTGAGTATTTTATTCCACATATTTATTGATTCTAGGGATCAAGGGAGGTGATCCAAGATGAATCTTGATTTCAGAGTGATGCAGAGTAAGAAATTTACTAATTCAAAATTAAACATTTTTATTGGTGGCTATTATTATTATTGTTGTTATTATTAATATTAATATTTTAATAACTTAACAATAATCTTACCTGTGTTTGCAGATTTTGGGTTTGCATAATTTTCCATAGTATCGCTCATGAACTACTACGGACTATAGCCATGCTTTTTCTGGACTCACTGATGACTGAGCTTTCTCCTCCCCTTCTTCCTCATCTTCAGCAAATGAATGGTCAACAAAATATAGATGTCTACTGAAGGAACAGAGGATAGAGGTTGGCTGTACAGAGCAACTGAAGGAACTCAGTATCTTCAACAGAGAAGCAGAAAAGCTTCCTTTCTTGTTTGAGATATGGTGGCTTTTTGTTTGTTTGTTTGCTTGTTTGTATTTTGTTGTTGTTGTTGTTTGTTTCCCAGAAGTACATATAAAATGGAACAGGCACTGATTGAACATATAGCTGGTCTTACAACACTCTGTTTATCCAGAAGTCAGTTCCTGGTCAGTGTTAGCTGCTACAGTCATAGTTGTTAGCCAGGGCAGTTGACAAATGAAAGAGAGCAAGAAAATGTATCTAAAAAGGTAGGGAAAAACAGGTTAAAAAAAAAAAAAAAAAAAAAGTATTCCCAGAAGAAAAATACTTACTTCATATGACATTTACCCTGGCTACAGTAAATATAATTTTCAGTCTAGTTCAACAGAGCCCTAAAAGTAACTGTGCTAGGTCCAAGTAGCATAGATTATTCCAAAAAGCAAGACCATTCTAACAGAATGGCCATTTTTAATTGAAGATACTGCCTTAAGAGGTATATCACAGGCATGATGTAAGGAAAAATATAAAAAATAAGGTCATAAATACAAGGTAACAGTATTTCAGACATGACATTTGGCCACAGTGGGGACACTGTAGTTTTAAGAGGGTCAAATTAAAAAGGGTATAAGGTAATTCTATTAATCAGTTTTCAGTCCCTGTAAATAAAAAGTGGGTCATGGTAATGATCCTCATTTTTCTCCAGTTCATGATAGTTACAGTGACTGGTGACACAAAAAGGTTAACTAGAAAGTCTGTAACAGAAGAAAACAAGAGTGATAGCAAGAATGAATCCATCGAGAGACTGCGTAAAAATCAGGTTAGAACATTGATAGAGATGAAACTTTCAGATACTTGAAACACATCTTTGGAGGAGCTGGTTAACAAGTACAAAAGACAGCTAGTGTTTCTGCTTTGCTCCCATCACTGACTAGAGTACCATTCAAAATTTTACTACCAAAAAAACCTACTCTGCAGCAGCTGATAGAGTGTAATCAACACATTCAGCCAATGGTGGGAGTAGGGATGAAGGGAGGTATGATTTAATTTCAAAAAAAGGACTTTATCAGACGGTAAATTAAAAAAAGAAAGTTAATTTGGAAAGGTATAATGCTTGCAGTTAGCTTGAAGATTGCTTGCAGACCACAAAATCAGTCCGACACAATGTTCAGACAGGAATGGTCAGTAAGGTTGTGTTAAGTATGTGGAATAAATTCCATGTAAGGAATAACTAAAAAGCTACAATGTTTCAGCTTGGAAAAGTGATAATCAAAGATGGAGAAATCTGTAAAATTAATAAATGTCATAAAGATGTTGAAAAAGAAATAGGTTTCCCTATAAGAAACAAAAGCATAACACAAAACAAAAGGCTCTGGTTCTTTGTGCACAGTATATAGTTACTGTTTAGTACTCTGCCATGGGATCTTGCAGATGCTGGAAATCTGTCTTCTCTTCAACTAGTTTAACATTTACAGAAGAAAAAATCATTAAGAGCTTCAAAATACCTAAACTATTTGAGATAAGGCAGTCTCTGAACCACAAGTGGTTGAAGACTAGGAGAGAATTTAGAGGAACCATCCTAACACTCTTCCTTCTTATAATCTTCCCTAGACAGCTGGTGTTGTCCAAGCATAATACTGAAGTAGATAGACCTTTGGTCTGATGTAGTACAGTTTTTCTTACATTTTTATGAAGAGCAAATCAATAACATGAGCTATAGCAAATTGCAAGGACCAGATGGTACTCACCTACGAGTTTCAAATGGACTAAACTATGAAAAAGATGCACTACAGTAAACAATTCAGTTAAAACATAAAATGTCTTTGTGAGCATGGGTAGTGGCAACTAAAGTTTCCATTCATAGAAAGGTTCTCAGACTGAATTGTGAAACTTCAAACTAGACAGACAGATTTCAATACTGGAGAAAAGGGTATAAACTCTAATAAAAAATAGACTTGCTGTTACTGGTAGGGTTCTGAGACTTCAATTTTGTAACATTCATATGTGATCTAGGAGCATAATGATAAAGCATAATGCATAATGATGTGACAACACTATAGCTCATGATGCTGAGAGGCTGGGAGATAAAATGGCAGACATTATCGGTGGTAAATGCAAAATAATGTAAATGGGAGGATAATCATAACCATTCATATACATGAATGGGTTGTAAACTATATGTATACTATAAGTATAAACTATAAACCACTAAAAATCCTGGGGTTTCTGAAAATATTTTTCTGGTCCCTGTGGTGTTTAAAAGAGTAAACAATTTTAAGAGTTATAATGAAAGAACAGGGAAAAAAAAAAAAAAAAAAAAGGAAACAAGCAAACAAACAAATAAATAAGAAAAACATTTTGACTGAGTTATGTACAATACTCCAGAACTTGAACACAGTTTGCAGTTCTAGTTCACTTATATCAGAAGTATACAGTAAGATTATAAAGGTACAGGGAAAGATAGCAAAGATGTGCAGAAAAATCTCCGAGGACTGACTGAAAAGGTTTGGATTCCTTAATCCAGAGAGAGGTAACTGATGGATTATATGATCATGGCCTATAAAATCATGAGTGAAACAAACCAAATGGGTAAAGTAGTTGTTGCTCAGAGTAGTGAGGAGCCATCAAATGAGATTACCAATTGCAGGCACAAATCAAACAAAATTAATAGATTTTCTGTATAATAATGTTCAATGAGACTGTGGAAATCTATTATGCTACTACAAATTCTAGATGTGTGTGGGAAGACGATAGGGAGGAAAGGGCAGAGAGAGGATTGGAGGAAGGGAGACAGCATATACAAATTAATGGAAAAAAAGTTCCTCAAGATCTGTTAAATATAAATATATTCATCTCTATGTCAAAAAATTCCTAAATAGAGGACATCATTGTATTCACAAGTATCTAGGCAGAAACACAATTCTGTACTTGGCCTGTTCTCACCTTCACAGATACCAGTCTCTGAGGCTGGGGATGGGGATGTTGTAAAATGAAAGAGATGATCATTCCCAAGTATTTTCAATGACACTGGCAAAAAATCTGAGAGTTGATGAATGAATTAGATTTGTGCTTCATGTGATTGATCATTCTGGAAAAATAAAAAAATAATAATACTGTGCATCTTAAATGATCTGTCAGCACAATAAGTCACACTGATTACTTTTTAATTTATAATATAATAATTTTAATATAAACAGATTTCCTTACGGCTTAGGTCCCTAGTGTTTGGTACGTTCAGTACAACTGCCCTTAAAAAGACTTGTTAAAATGCTATTTCCAACACTTTCTTGCTCTTCTACTGTATTAATTTTCTCATGCTCTATATCTCCCCCTCCATTTTCTTTATTTTTTTCCTGAAACAGTTCCTAACTCCTGATTCACAATGTTTTCTCCCTCATGTCTCCACTTTTTCTCCATTGCCTTTGCATTCAGGAGAATCGATTAAATACATGATTTTGTCAATGAAGTGTCTTTTTTTTTTTTTATAGGAGATAAGAGAGTTCATATTCATGAATCAGTGATAGAAGTAGCTTCAGTTTCTGAATGGACACTGCTTTTTCAGCTAAAGCTCCATTCGCATCTGAAAGACCTCTTCGCAATCTTCAGAATCAATTATTTGGTTTTATTTACTTGCTAATAGAAAATCTTCTGTGCTAGACGACCTAAATATATGCAGAACATATGCAGAACAATAAAAGACAGTTTCAGAACATGAATGGTATATTTAACATGCTCCTAACAGATTCAGATTTCTTCTTTTCCACCATTTATGAAGACAAACTTAAATCTATTTGGGATATCTACACAATCATGGTAAAGAGACCCTATGAAAGCAGAGGATATTTTTCCTTTTTTAGTCTTCCTACAAACATAATAATTATCTCCGACTCATCCGATTTTTCAGAAAGATAGACTACCTTGTTTTAAATGATCATCACTTTTTGTCCACAGTCAAACTGAAACCCGAAAATGCTATTAACTTCTCAAGATTACTTCTAAGGGGAGAGGGAAGATCAAGTCTGCAGAGTACAGTGACATGACAAAGATGGTTATGCACTTTTTATAGGTCTCCATAGGAATTAGGTCATGTTGTTTTTTTGGGGAAGATAACTAAATTCCCCTTTCTTCTAGTTTCATTGACAGGACATACAAAATATCTAACAAATGTAATTGATGGTCTCTTTTATAGGGTTCAGATTTTGATCTCAGATTTCTTTACTCAGTTCTCAGTTCCTGCCACAATTCCCTGTATAATATTTTCTGTGGATAACTATGCATCACCTGAAACTCAGCATAGCTAAAGCAGACTCTTGATCATTTATTCGTGTTACTTCAGGTCCTCCACTTTCCATTTTCTTTTTATATGAAGATCACAGTGGTAGTGGTTATGTCCTTTCTTAGGATAACTATTTGTGCCACCTCTGATTATGCTCTCTCTTTAAATAATTTAGATTCAGATAACATTTGTTTTGTAGTGTCTTTCAGTATGTTTTACTTAATATATTTATCCTTCCCATGTTTGTTCATGTTCTTAGTACCCTGTATCTCAATTCTCATAACATCTTTTCATCTGCCTTTTGAAAAATACTGTCTTACCTAATATCTAATCAGAATGATGCTGCAAGGGTCATTTTTCATTTTTGGTTTTGATTATTTCATACTTTTTAATACATGCAGTTGTATTCAAAAGTTAAAATAAAGCTTTAGCTGCACCAGTGTGTTTTGAACCAAGAGTCTTAAAGACAGCACTGAGACTGACGAGAAGACTTACATTAAATGATTTGATGAGTCAGGGTAGTTTAATCTAAAGGAAAGATGTAAGATAGAGAGACATGAAAGTCTTCAACTACACAAAAGACTGCTGCATAGAGGAAAGGATAAATCTGTTTTCCATGTTCAGGTTGGATAGGACAGGAAATAATGGATTTCAGTTGCAACAGGGAAGACTTAGGTTACTTTATTTATTTTATTTTTTTTATTTTTTTTTTATATAGTGATCAAAGTTAGTGAAGTGGTGAAGCAGATTGCCTGGGGAAGCTAGGCAACTCTTCCTTTGGAGATATTTAAAAATAGCTTGGACCAATATATACCAGACGTGATACTGACGTAGTTGATTATTCTTTCTGGCAGGAAGGATGGATGATCTCTTCATGAATGCTTCTAGCCTTATTATGATGATAATAGTTATATTGCTGAATTTATCCTTTCTCTTGAGAGCTTTTAGACCAAGAACTAAGACCTAAAATTTGATTTGGTAACTAAGGAACAGCCAGTGTTTAATCAAAGAAAGTGGCTTGTTAAAGTGTGTCTACTGTATTTAAATGTTAAAACATTGGATTTTTTCCCTATATATAAGAATTTATTCCCATGTGAAGTGTATTACTGTAATACTCTGACTCAAAAGATTAAAAAAATATATGACTCACTGTGGGCACTCTAGCATCTGACAAGCTGGAATACCGCCTCCTCACTATCCACAGATGAAAGAAAGTGCAGCAGCTGTTACTATTCAGGTAGCTGGTAGTGATGAAGAGCCCAGGAGGAGCCTGAGGCAGTCTACTGCCTTGACAATTGCAGGACAGATGGCCCTAGCTGTGATTTATATACCTAAATGTTTCCCTCTTTCCACCTCTGTATTGCTTGAATCTAGCATCATTCAGGTAGTCTTTACACAGGGACTGAGTCACGTTTTGTGATGTTCTTCTTGTAAAAGATGCAGAATTATATGCACTGACAACACTTGCATAACAGGACTTTGTGTTTAACAGACAATCTTAAGTGCTTGTAAACTGACTTTTTAAATACATATTTGTATTTGTGATTTTTTTTCCTTCTACGCGTAAGATTGATTAGCAAACTTCAATAAAGAAAACTTCAATATAAGCATTTTTCATCGACTGAAAGAGCTTGCTTTACGTCTTTTTTGTAATATTATTGTACTCCCAGACAATAGAAGCTTGAGATTAAGCAAGAGCACTTCTTACCACACTGACATAGAATATTTCTGATCAATTAAAATTGGTGAAGAAAAACAATTACAGTATCAATTGCATCATTTTGATATTCTCAAATATAAATGATAATTTTAGCAAAATTTTCAAGACTCCTTGAATTTTCAAAACTTGATGAAATGCGAAAATATTTCAAAGATTTTTATTTTTTATTGGGGAGGAAAGGACTTAAAATGAAAGGGAATCAACTTTTAAGTTGAATATTAAAAATCTTCTGAATTGACATAACGTATTTTCACTCTAGAATAACTAATGTAAATTTGCTTTAGTGGCTGTTATGGAACAAAATAAAGATCTCTTAATTCCAATTTTGTGTTTCAGGTAGGATAGACTGACTTACTGCATCATAATGTGTCCAAATCTGCTTTTATTTTTCCATAATTACAGAAATTGATTTTTTTTTCTTCCATTTTTCATCAGGTATAGATCTCTTAAGACTAAGACACATTTACTAAAAGAAAACAATAAAAAGGATGTTTTTCTTCCTTGATGTACATATGCATTTGAAATGTCTTAATAGCTTTTTCATACCTTTAAACTCTTTGTTGGATATCTCTTTTCCTTAGAGTGTCCTTCAGGTTAGTATTTTTAAAAAGACTTTGGGCAGATGATGCTACTCTTTCTTTATCCTATTGGAATTTCAGCAGAAAACACATTGTAACAGTTATTTTGTGGAACACAAATATATAACATATATTTACATATGCATGTGTATATGTCATAGAAAATTTTGGAAGAGACATCAGGAGATCATCCAGACAAAACTTTGAAAATAGGAAGGATAATTTTAGAATTCAATCATGTTGCTCATGGCCTTGAAAACTCAGGTTTTGAGAATCTTCCTCCACTGCTACCTTTGCTGTGAATTTTTTCTTTTTTCATAAGTAGGCATCATTTCCCTTGCTGAAACTTGTGACTGTTGACTCTTTTGCTGTGAATGCATGAGAAGGGTTTGGTTCTGTCTTAGTAATAACTGCCATTTTAGATAGTTCAGTTTTTAAGTATAGATGTATGCTTAATTATATTAACTGTTGCACAGAAGTGTTTTATAGAAGTTATTTAAGCTATCGCTTTGGTGGACAAATAATTACATTTGCATTCTCTATCAGGTCATTTGTCATTCTTGGCAGGTTGTTTTGTTTGTTTGTTTGTTGCCAAGCAGTTTTTTGATTTATTTGCTATGAACTTGGCAGACTTAACATCTGACAAAATCCTAAATTCTTCAAACATCCAGTGATAACACAAGAATTATAAAAGTATCCATCAAGAAAAAAGGAACAAAGGATGCTGGCTTTTCTTTAAACAGCTTCCTTAGTTTCCTACTCTTATCAGCAATTTGACTTGCTTTACGTATAATATTGAGTTGCTTCACTTAATATTAAACAAAGAAGAAAAGTAAGAAGAAAGCTTTACTCCTGGGGGGAATAAATATATAAATAAATAAATAATAAAATAAAATAAAATAATAAAATAGTAAGCATTTCAGAATCTAAGCACAAAAATTAGCCATGCAAATAATAGTGTCATATTCATAACTTACAAATACATGTCTTTACTACATACAAACTATAGTTCTGAAAGAAAATAACTCAAGCACTGACAAATATCTTTCTTGGAGGGGAGAAGGAAGAGAAATATGGAAATTAAAGAAGGAATCATCTTTTCTAATCTTGACAATGCTATCCTGAAAGATCTTTTCATTAAAATAAATTAATTCTAAAAATTTCTAGTCAGACATTACTTTTTGTCAGCTAGAGGGCCACAGTTCTACACAAGTGTGATCCTTTATTATTAACATCAAAGGGTATTCATTTTTATCAAAACAGAAGATCTGCAGTGTTTTGTTCTGCACTCATAGTTTCCTGTATTTTTTAAAGTATTTTTAAACTATGGCAAGGTAAGAACAAAGAATACTAATTTTTCTTCCAATTATTTATATATATACATATACATACATATATATACATATATATATATACAGTGAAGATATTCAAAAGCCAACTGCAAAGTTTAATGTAAGGACGTGAGAGACTTTGGAGATAAAGTACTAGTTTATGCTTGGGTTATGCTCACGCAGTCTAAAGCTGCACATGTGTTGAACTCATGTCCTGTAAACCATTCACAGTAAAATAATAATAATAATAATAATAAATCCATGCCTATTTGTTTTATTATAGCTAACGGCAAAAAGTCAAGATATGTAGTCATTGATTCCAAATGTAGTGGCTACTGCCTAAAGCAGAACTCCAATATCACTGATGAAACCCTTTTTCCAGAGGGATCAAGTATTATCTACGTCAATATAACTGTGTATTTTCAGTCTTTTTGTAAAGAAGTTGAAAATTGTATTTCAGGTATCATGCATGCATAGCTATTTCTGAACTTTGGTAGTAAGATTTTTTTCATCATTTATGATCCATTTAGTGTTTAGAATATTTA
Organism: Nettapus auritus; assembly: GCA_011076525.1. Classification (NCBI taxonomy): domain Eukaryota; kingdom Metazoa; phylum Chordata; class Aves; order Anseriformes; family Anatidae; genus Nettapus; species Nettapus auritus. Next base: position 92,375,382 of record CM021766.1, on the reverse strand, counting down.
GCTTAGAATTTTCAATAAGACATTAAAGGCCAACAATTTCTTAGTCTTGGTGACTGACCAACAATGACAACAACAACAAAAAAGTAAAACAAACAAGCAAAGAAAAACAGGATCTCAGATGGACAGAGCAAGTCTTAGAGAAGGTGAAGACTTTCCTGTAGAAGATTGTCAGCAGTGGAAATTGATAGAATTTTTTGAGAAGCGAAACCACAAACTCCACAAGGAACTTAAGAGCATACCACAAAGAAAAAAAAAAAAAAAAAAAAAAGGAGCCAGTGATCTCTTTTTAATCAAGATATGGATTGCGTACAGATCACACCTAAATATCCTGCTGAAGGTTGCAACATAAAGTTTTGTGGAGATCAAGGTCTGCCATGCATTAGAGCACAGAAATCTTCAGCAGAACTAGATGATGAATTTAGAGTATGTTTCCTCACTGCTAGGCATCCCACTAAAGCCTCTCTTTCTCCCTCTCTCTCAAAATAAATAAATAAATAAATAAATAAATGAACACTCCAAATAATCCTGCTATCATGTTAACAGAGCTATTTTGGTTAAAATAATCTGAAATGGTGGTTTGTTTGGCTGAAAAGGAGTAAACTACTACCTACATAAGAATACTCAATTACTCTGAGGTACCTTGAGACACCAGTCTTCTGTCAGTAGTCAATCAGCTCTGCTTGTGATGCATCCTATGGTTCAGCTGTTTCCACCTTCTCTGGCTCTGTGCCTGTGACTCTCAAAGTCTCTTGTCATTTTACCTTTACAGAATTTGTATGAAGTGTTGGCTGTTTCCCTGCCAAATGCATCTTTGTGTACTGTAAACTTGATATGGCCACACAACCAGCCTTAAGATATCACCACTGTATGTGACTTTTGCTTCTCATTAACAATATGAAATAACTGCTTCTAGGAGATGGTGGCACCAATTACACATGATATTTAGTTTTCTGTTTCACTCTCTGCCACCTGATGTTGTAGTGTATTCTGAGATCTGAATATGACTATGCAGAATTTTTGGTATATTTGTTATTCTCACATCAATCTTCAGTAACCAATTAGACTGGACATAACAAAGACTATCCCTAATATTTTACAATGATTGATCGGAAACATCCTGTAAGTACCCACAAAAAAACATTCTACAGCTATCTGATAGATGAAATATAGATGGAATGTGGATGTACAAGATGGTCCCCCGTCCCCCCCTTTAAATAAACAATGACTATAAAAGACTGTGAATTTCAACTCTCTCTCTCTTTTCTCCTACTTCCCCCACACCCCATGTATAATACTTAGGCTTTCATACCTACACAGACAAACTTCACTCCAATTTCCAACATTTGACATCATATATTTATGCAAGTTCTGCAGGCCTGTTATGTATATTGAACTGTAGCCATCTTGACATATATTTCAGGGTCATTCATCCATAATCCAATAATATTTAGTGCATCTCTTTCAATTGGCATCTTCTGGATAGTTGTATTGAGCAAAACTCTAGTAGTGCTCCAGTAGAGCCTTGCTCAATACAACAATTCAAAAGACATCAAGTAAAGGAAAGTCTGTAATAAAGGTTTTCCTCTTAGATTGATCACCTGTAAACTCTATTTCAAAGTTACACATCTTCTACTTTTCAGTCAGCTTGAAGACAGTATACAGATAATACAGCGTGTGTGCTCTCTCCAAAAACTGTAAACCAGCACATAGACATAAAAGCTACTTCTGGTCTTTTCTGAAGTCATTTATCGTAAAGGTGACTTCAGGACAACCAAGTGGAGGATTGGAAAATGGATTGACACTATGTGTTGTGAGGTTTTTCCCCCATGATGAATCTGGGAAAAAGGTATTTGTTATATTACTTCATGCTATCATTCTGAATAAAGCAAGATTTCAGAATTCCTTCGATTTGAATATTCTATTAAGACAACAAAAGCCTATCTTTGAGTCGTAATTTTGATCTAACATTGTAACTAACATACACATTTGCATCATAAGGAAGGCATGTACCTTATTTCCCTTCAGCACAGCAAATGAGTATGTCAAACCATATATCCAGCTCATATCTGTTCTTTTATACAATATATGGAAGAGGGAACCTGATACCAAATTGTATTTTTAATGGAGCACCATCAGGGCTTAATCTGTTTTCTGATATTAGATAAGTTAGGCAAACAGCTTTATTTTTAAGATTCTGTAAATGCAACAATTGCCAGTACATTTCAATCTTCTAGTGGAACACCTAATGAACAAGCAGTCAAGATGGTCTGTCGTCATATATGTTTGGTTCTTGGAATATAACCCTTGTCATATATGAGCAGAAGGAATCTCAGCAGCTCTGCGACTATCCAGACCCCCACCCTCTATAGTCCTTTTTTTTCTCATACTGACAGCAAATTATCTGTAACTGTTTTGAGTATGTCTTTCACAGCAGGATTTCCATTTTCATTCAGTCAATGTGAAATATATTGTGCTGATCCTTTTCTCAATATTTTCTTTCAAAAGTACTTTCTCTGGGAAACAAATGCTGTGATCCCCTCAGAATTGTTATGATTGCTGGTTAAAGAAATAAAATAAATCCTAGTGCCAGAATTCTACTAATGCAGAATTAAATTCAAGAATTGAGTTGCTACTGCTTACAGGATATCTATAGCAAATAAAAAGAGACTAACATATTATTTCAATAGCCAGTTTTGGTGTGCACATGTGGGATTTAGAGGGTATTTCAGTTTTGATTCAACAATGTAGCAAAAACACAAACCAAACCAAACAACAACAAAACCAGTGCACTACTACAGAATGTCTATGGCTGTAACTATTCATGTCCAAATCAGAACTCACTCTCCTGGAAACATCACGTATTTTAGACTGGGATCTATGGTAATATGAGAAGAAAATATCAGTCCTTTCCACAGAGCTTGTATTTCTTTGGCAAAATTATAATAGCTTTGTTTGTGTGTGTGCGTCTGTGTAGATTCCCATCATCACCACAGTTTCCCTTATTTGTTGTGAATTTCTCAGTCTCGTAGATTTACAAATATAGCATCATTGACAGTTTCTTTAGTCCTCATCCTACGCCCCAAACTTTTCTGATTCCAGCCAGGTAGCAATGACTATAGTTGGTCTTATTCAAGCAATAATTAATCGCTAATGCTTGGTGTTACTGTAGTCAAGTCATGTAAGTTCTGTGACCATTTCATCTTCCCAGGTTGCATGAGAGAATCAGCTTCCTTAGAACAGTTTATCAGACCAGGTCTCTGTTGGCAAAACTTGCAGCATTCAGTTAAGGCAAGTCCTTTAGAAAATGGAAGAAAAAAAGAACATCAACGAAAAAATATTTAACATCTGCAAAGACAGAGTAGAGAGTACAAGATGGTTTCTGCTCCAAGACAATGTAAAACTAGCAACACTCATTCCTCAAAAAGCTGTGTTGCAAATTACAAGTTCATTGTTTTCCAGCACAGCTCCAAGTACAATAACAGATTGAAGACATACCTTGGAGCTGCAGAAATAGCATGTACGGATGTGGGAGACAGAAGGATTTCTTCTTTATCACCAATTTGTCCTGCTCAATGGAACTGTGCATCAACTTCTGGTAATTTAAAGGACTGCACAGGAAAAAAGATTGCAACAGCCCTTCATGGCCCCAGGGGCAGGGTACACCACGAAGCTGCACGCGTTCAGGAACGTCCGTTTTTCCCTTCACTTCAGAACAAATAAGCAGTGCCCTCTACTGTCCAGCACCAATACTACAACATACACCTCTCGGGCTTAGTTTAAATGAAAGTGGTAGTGATAATCCAGAACAAGAGTGTAGATTATTTTTTTCCTTTGTCCCTCCCCGGTTTAACTACATATTTTCCAGGCAGCCAGATTTTCCTGTGCATAAGCAAAAGTTTTTCCAGATTTTATCCATATTACCAGATCATATCAAAAGCATTTTGAATGTCACTACGTCACCTGAGTCTGACATAAAGTGAACATATTTGGCCATTGTCTAAGGTTTTCTAACTTTTAAATTATCTCAGTGTATTTTTTTTTTTTAACATTACAACAATACTTAATGACCTATAACATGATCTCTAATCCAGGAATCACTATCCTGATATTTTTGCACTAAATACAGTTTAACATAAAAATTTCTCCTTTCTAATATAGTAGAAGCAGCTAGGAATATGGCTTTCAGATACCTCATAATGGTAATTATTTTCTCTGACTTCCTAAGATCAGCAGCAGTTCTGAAAATCATAATACACAATTGTTTACTTTTGTTTATATTGATTAGACTGACATACTCAAAGTAGTTCTGGTTTACTTCCATTATCAATGTTCACTTATCAAGGAGCAAAGGCAGAATATACAACCATCTCAGCTTCCCCAGGTTTTCTGTCTTCTGTTTGTAGACCAGAGGTTTGTGCTTTCAAGATGGGTTGGTAAAACCCACATGGTGCTGATATTAATCTGTATATGGCTGATGTCAACTAAGATGTCTTTTCAGTAAACATGTAAACTTTGTGTATGTGTGTGAGTGTGTGTGTGTGTGTGTGTGTGTGTGCGTGTGTGTAGGCCAAAGTATCATTTTCTTCTGTAATAAATGTCTCTGAAGAATTTATTATCATCCTTGACATGGGAATTTAAAATCTGTAGTTTTCATTCTATAACTTTACAATAATTTTGTCAACATCACCATGAAGGTTATTCATGAGCAACTTAGTTTTATTTTTACTGCCATAATGTCTCCTAAGTGAGGTTCCTTAATCTTCATTTATGTAATTCTTAATATTTCTTTACCCATTTCAATGGACAGCTTTGTATAGCATCATGATCTGGTGCTGGTTCAGGTAAATAATTAGCACTAATTAGTCACACAATTCTCTACATTATTTAGTGTTCCAATGAAGCTTTGATCATCCCCTCTCTTGGGTGTTGGCCTTTTTGGTGGTTTCTCTTTTCATCCTCCCATTCATTTCCCCATATATATTATTGTTGTCAGGTGAAGACTTGTGCTTTTCCTTGTCCACATTTGCATTATTCATTTTACTCTCTCCAAAGGTACCCATAAACTATAGAGAATTTCCCTTGTCCCTGTTTGGAGATCATGTTATTAGTACCTTCTTCACATTTTCTCATTCACTTTTTCTACTGAAACATCTCAGTTGTCCACTGCACCCTTATGACAGTAAGAATGTACCTGAGTATTAAAGAGAATGAAGCTGAATGCCTTGTTCCTTTCAAAAATCACTGGTGAAAATGTGATGACACCTTTGGTATAGCAATTTACTTTGTATCAGTTCTGAATGCTTTCTGGTTGGTAGTATAAGCAAATAAGTATTTGCATGTTATTTAGAATCATAGAATCATTAAGGTTGGAAAAGACCCTCAAGATCATAGGATCCAACCACCACCATACTACTACCATCACTCAGTAAACCATGTCCCTAAGCACGATGTCCAACCTTTCCTTAAACACCCCCAGGGATGGTGACTCCACCACCTTCCTGGGCAACCCGTTCCAATGCCTGATTACTCTTTCTGAGAAGAAATGTCTCCGAATTTCCAACCTAAACCTCCCCTGGAGCAACTTGAGAACATTCCCTCTAGTCCTATCACTAGTTATGTGCGAGAAGAGGCTCACACACAGCTCCCCACAACTTTCTTTCAGGTAGTTGTAGAGAGCAATATGGTCTCCCCTGAGCCTCCTCTTGTACAGACTAAACAACCCAAATTCTCTCAGCCACTCCTCATAAGACTTGTGTTCCAGGCCCTTCACCAGCTTCATAGCCCTTCTCTGGACATGCTCCACAGCCTCAGTGTCTTTCTTGTAGTGAGAGGCCTAAAAGTGAACACAGTACTCAAGGTACAGCCTCACCAGAGCAGAGTACAGGGGGACGATCACCTCCCTGGTCTTGCTGTCTGTACTATTCCTGATACAAGCCACAATGCTGTTGGCCTTCTTGGCTACCTGGGCACACTGCCAACTCATGTTCACTTGAGCATCGACCAACACCTCCAGATCCTTTCCTTCTGCACAGCTTTCCAGCCACTCTGCCCCAGGGCTGTATTGTTGCATGGGGTTGTTGTGACCAAAGTCCAAAACCCAGCACTTAGCCATGTTGAACCTCATCCTGTTGTCTCTGCCCATCAACCCATCCTATCCAGGTCCCTCTGCAGGGCCTTCCTACCCAATGGCAGATCAACACTTCCCCCCAGCTTAGTGTTGTCTTTTCTGTTTGTTTGTTTGCTTTTGATTTTGTTTTCCCTGAAGTATCTCTCAGAATACTTCCCCCAGCCACTGTCAATGAAATATGTCTTGAGGCTATGGTTCTTCAAGAGTGATTTCAATAAACATTTTATTTGGATTTAGAACCTCTAAAAGCATAGTGTAATTTAATTTGTCAGAATATCCCAATTAATCTTGTTTCCAACTTAATGCATTTGCTTAATTCTGAAAGAGAAAGACAGAGAGACAAGACACAAGGCTGGAATTTTAGATGTAAATTTGTAAACCAAAAGTGCATGAAACACAAAACAATTCCTTGCTTAATTGTGAAAGAAATTTTTTCAAGATGGATCAGCATATCTCATCTAAAATTCGTCCAGCATGTACTACCTTCAGAAAGCTGTGGCATCCAACATTTCCAGGATCTTCTTTCCTGCCATAAAACACTGATGGCTTCCTTTTGCTATGCAATATGATATCTAGAATTAGAAATAGATCTGGATGCAATATTTTAAAATGTGAGATCACTATATTAACACTGTGTTTTCTTGTGTTCTCTATTCTGTTTCTAATAATCTTTCACATCTCAAGCATCTATCTGTCAGATGAATTGAACATTTAACTGATGTTTCCAAAGCTATCTAAGTCTTCTTTCTTTAGTGTTAAGTATTTCAGGTCACTCTATATATAGCTAGGCTTATGTTTCCTCATATGGTTTACTATTCATTTATCAGCATTTCATCTAAAATTTTATAACTGTAATTCAGTATTACAAGATCTCTGCACACATTCTTGCTGTCTTCTCCTCAGTACTTTAAAGATTAAGAATTCAGACCCTATTTCCTAACTTTTATCCATTTATTAATCCATAATAAACTTCATTTTCTTCCCTGACAAATTAATTTAATGAACAGGATTTTGTGAAATATCTCATGAAGTTTTTGAAATTTCCACTATATCAACAGCTTCACGTCTATGATTTGCACTGATTCCTTCAAAGAGGTCTATCAGATTTGTGAAGTGTGACTTCTTGTGATGAAGACCATCTTTTCATCTGGCTATCCATATTTTGTTTTAGTTCTAACCGAGACTATTTAGATTAACATTGCCTAATTCACTTTTTAAGTCTCTTTTAAAAATTGTTTGTTATTTTCCTTTCATATTTTCTCCATGTTATCATTCTGCTGGTTGTGCTGGTAGGGGGAGTGAGGGAACAGTTTCATGGGAGTTTGTCTGTTAGCCAAGGCTAATCCACCACTATTTCTCTTAAGCTGGTTTTATTTGACTCACATAGGAAACTACTTAATAAAACACCCCCTTTCTTAATGAAAAGCCACTGCTTCCAAATACTGACTGTCCTGTCTTTCTGTCCTCATCTTTGGTGGCTTTCTTCCTTTCCCACCTACTTCTCTCCACAAGCATTGTTGACAGAGTAGAGGCTCATGGGCAATTTGTTTCATGTTTAGTTCTATGTAGCTTATTTGTGTCCCTTGTGTAAAATGAACACTGGTCATGATTCTGAGGCTTTTTGAAATATATTTCAAATACATATAACAAGCTTATCTCCTACACTATTTAGGAAATAATCACAACCTATTTTCATGATATCTGATTTGAAGTGGTTCTAGAATAAATATAACAGTAGAAAGTAGATGGAAAACAAACAAACAAACAAACAAACATCTCTAATATCATGTGTTATATCTTTAAAGAGAGGCTGAAGACTTTAGGTGACTCTAAAAAGCAGATTTACACTGTAGTTCGTCTGCTACAAGAACAGAGTAAGAAGGCCTAACTGAGGGGAAAGGTTTGGAAGTGCAGCCTTGGTATTCTGGTAGTACTACCCGTGTAAATGTGACAGAACATAAGAATTAAGATATTTGGTAACAAGGAGGGAAAAAAATAAATAAATAAATAAATAAAAAATAAAAAAAAAAAGTTGCAGCAGTACTGCATACAGTGAGAAAGATGCTTTAACTGTAAGTTGCTTGAAAAATAGTTTTCTTTTGCCTTTGTGCATAACTTTGAATACCTTATGAATGGAGACCTTATACCATAGGTAGAAACTACTGACTTAATGAAACTGCCCAAAGCAAATCAAAATGGAAATTTGTCATTGACTAGATATTACAAGTATCTTGTTTTTGTTCACTGCCAGGTATATTTTCTGCAGTATCAGTCTTGCAGTGCATTTCTTGTTATTAGGAAGCTACACAAAAAAAATAAAATAAAATAAATAAAATAAATAAAATAAAATAAAATAAAATAAAATAAAATAAAAATAGATGTTTTTTATGGTCATGCAATACTACTGATTTCTGACCTCTCCTAACAATGCATCCATTGTACAGAACGCAGTACAGAAAAAGAAGCTGTTCCAAATCTGTTGAGTTACAAGTTGCTCATTTGAGATGTTAGTTATCAGACCTCAAGACTATTGCATATTTAGCAGCCATTTCTATCTAGTTACTGGTTGTAAGAACTACCCAACAACAAAAGAGCAGTAGTAGCAGGACAACATTACATGTTCAGAGAAGTGGGGTTTTTACTGTGACAAATGGCTCTGTGACAGCCATTAAGGTGTTGTGGAGAAAGGGTAGACAAACTACTCAGGAATAGCTAATTAACTAAGGAATAAAACAAGAGAGTCATTCAGGCAAAAGGTTAAATACCTACAAAGTTGAATATTGCTCTTAAGATGAGCAGCAGCAGCAGTCTCCTGAAAGAGGAAGACCAGAGGCTTTACATAGACAGCTGAGGGGAAAAAAGACACAGTTAACATATTCAAATAATCACAACTGAATTTCTGAAGAGTGCATCTTTAAAACATTCAGAGAGAATAACATTAAGATAGTAAAATTCCGTAAAAGAAACTATTTTTAATAAAATCTTTAGATTTTCAAGTAATAGCCAAACAAGTTCTGAAAGATCTTTAAGATTGTTTATTTTTTTTTAATAGTTGAAGTATATTTAAATAAACAGCTGCTAAACTGAAGAGGTGCAGATACTTTCTGGCTAGAAACCTTAAAACTTACCCACTTAAGTTAAATTAAACATTAGTAAATATTTTCCTTTAAATCACAGTCATTACCACCTTTATGATTATAAATAGGTAACAGCTCCAGCTCCCAAAACTACAGATATGATTGCTCTTGCAATTTTTGTCACTCTGAAATAGTAAAAGTCCCCACTGATTTCAAATGTAATGGATGGAAGTCCTCACTTCTATAGTTTGAGTTAAATGATTTCATTCTATATACCACTAGACCAGTTCCTTCACTCTGCTAAAATCTCAAAGTGATTTAACTATAGAAGTTATAAAATGCAAATATTAAAGGGTGATGTCAGAAATCTTTGTAGGAATAGAAAACACCAAAAGAGATGACTTTGCAACTACAATATATCCTTAATCTTGAAGAACATCTTTTTTTGTTTGGTTGTTTTTTGTATTAAGTATTTTCACATACACCTTAGCTTCTTGTCATAAAAAAACAATAAATAAACAATGTCATTTTGAATGTTTAAGTACATTTTGATAAGGGAATAGCAGAAAATAACAAGTATTGGTGTGTTGTAAATACTTAACTATGATTAAATATATATATACCTTTTCACCATGTAATAAGGCTTCTATTAAATCAAATTATTTATATAGAAATCATGCTAATGACATATCTGTCAGAGAAGCGGAAGAGCATCTTTGGTCACAGGTTTGCCAAGCTAGTGAAGAGGGCTTTAAACTAAAGTTGCCAGTGGAGGGGAAGCTCAGTCTATTTCTTTCCTGGCAGTGTGATGCCAGTGTCAGAAGTAGATGCCCACAGCCTGGAGAAGAGACACAGGTCAGCAGAAGAGCACCTGAAAAGCAACATGAAGGAATTCCAGCCACTCCAGTTAGTAAGTCAGCTTCATCAGGGGCCAATTCAAATGTCCCTATACTAACACACGTAGCATAAGGAATATACTAGAGGAGTCAGAGATATACGCACTGCTGCAGTGCTATGACCTCACTGTCATTATGGAGACATGGGATGGCTTCCATGCCTGGAGTGTGGGAATGAAAAGATACAGGATCTCTAGGAAGGACAGGAAGGGGAGATGGGGAGGGGGCATGACCCTCAATGTCAAATTGCAGCTGGAGTGCATGGAGCTCTGTCTGGAGATGGATAAGGAGCTGGCATATAGCTCACAGGTCACAGTCAGGTGATAATATAGTGGGGGTCTGCAACAGACTACCTGTTCAGGAAGATCAAGTGGATGAGGCCCTCTATAGACAGATAGAAGCAGCCTCACATTCTCAAGCCCTGGTCCTCATGGACAACTTCAATCACACTGGTATCTGTTGGAGGGGACCTGATGAGACGCAACCATGGGGAACTGGCAGGTGTAGTTGCACTGTCTATCATATTTGAGAAGCTGTGGCAGTCTGAAGTTTCCACTGACTGGAAGAGAAGGTATATAGCAACATTTTTAAAAAGGGAAAAAAGAAAGACCTAGGGAACTATAAGCCAGTCAATCTCACCTCTTTGTCCAACAAAACCACCAGATCTGGTGACCTTCTATGATGGAGCTACAGCACTGGAGTATAGGGGAAGAGCAACTGATGTCATCTACCTGTACTTGCACAAAGCACTTGACACTGTCCCACATGATATCCTTATCTATAAATTGAAGAGACATAGATTTGAAGGATTCATCATATGGTAGGTAAGAAATTGTCTGGAAGGTCACAGTCAAAGAGTTATGGTCAATGCCTTGATGACCAAGTGGAGATCAAGCTACTGTAAGAAGCAATGTTCCTCATGGGTCAGTCTTGAGACCAATGCTGTTTAATATCTTTGTTAGTGACATGAACAGTGGGATCAAGTGCACCCTCAGCTAGTTTGCCAATGACACCAAGCTATGTAGTGCGGTCAACACACTGGAAGGAGAGAATGCCATCCTGAGGGACCTGGACAGGCTTGAGAGGTGGACCTGTGTGAACCTCAAGTTCAACAAAGCCAAGTGCAAGGTTCTGCACATGGGTTGGGGCAATCCCAAGCACAAATACAGACTAGACGGAGAATGGCTTGAGAGCATCACTGAGCACTGTAGAGAAAGATTTTTGGGTGTTGGTTGACAAGAAGCTCTATATGAGATGGCAATGTGCATCTGCCACCTAGAAATTCAACTGTGTTCTGAACTGTATCAAAAGCAGTGTGACCAAGGGAGGTGATTCTCCCCCTTTACTCTGCTCTTGTTGCTCTCAGGTTGCCCAGAGAAGCTGTGGATGCCCCCCTCCCAGGAAGTGTTAAAGGCCAAGGTGTATGGGGCTTTGAGCAAACTACTCTAGTGGGATATGTCCCTGCCCATGGCAGGGGAGGTTGGAACTAAATGATCTTTAAGGTCCTTTCCAACACTAACCATACTATGAATCTATGATTCTATGATACCAAATTAACATAGGCAGTTGGTGTATAGTTTACTAGACAAAATCTGTCATTTATTTTCCATTTGAAGTGCCAAAATCTGTAAGCATCTTTTCTTGAATTTGGAAAATGCTTTTTTCAACTGTACATACATATACTACAGGAACTGAAAGCAGGCATTTAAGACTGACTTCTTCCTCTGAACCAACTAGAGATGTTTCTGGTGTGTATACTTCATAAAACGAGAAAATCAGCCATCCTGAATAAGATAATATTGCCTAGAAGCACATGCTTACAAAAGGCAGCTAATATAATGAAGATCCTCATGGTGAAAGAAGTTTATAATAGTTGCAGAAGTTAATACCCTTTTTTTTCACTTTTTTTTTTTTTTTTTAATTTTCCTGAGCTCATATTATTTTCTCTGTTTTGCTTAATGTATGTACTTCAAATTTTGAGCTCTTCAGACTTTGAAATATGAGAAGATATTAAAATTGTTTAAGATTCAGCCATTCAACATATAGTAAAGTTTCATGGGTTTGTGTTCAAGAAATGAAATGTTAGCTGTCTCTTGTCAGTTAGTCTTTGATGTTTTACACACCTACACAGAATAATAAAGATGTATTGATTGACTTCTGTTGAGGTTAACCTTAAGGTTTGTTCCAATGAGCAGTAAGTAATGATTTAGTTACGATGAGGAAGAAGAATCGATCTCTGATTTACACCACAATATCAAGACATTTCTAGATAAGTATAGAATTTATTTATAAACATAATTGGAACTCAATTTTGTAATGAATGGAAATCAAGAAACAGAAATACAACATTTTTTTTTTTTTTTTTTTTCTACCAGTTTAAAGAAAAGAGTAAAAATGATTATACTCTAGTGAATGGCTTGCCAAGGATGATTTTTTTTTCCATGGAAACTAAATATTTATGTGCAACTGTAATCCCAGAAATAACATTATGGCCTTTGAAAGTGAAAAAAGCAAAACCTATCTCTATACTTTTTCATATGCTCCATGCTTTACTATTGAGCTGTGTGGTAAGTCAGAAAACTTCCCTTTGAAATGAGAAAACTTCCCTTTGAAATGAGAGCAGGATTAGTTCTGTTAGTTAGATTTTGTTTGTTCATTTTATTGTTTTTGTTTTTGTCTTTGTTAAATTCTTCTGGTAAAAAAAAAAAAAAAAAAAAAAAAAGTCATATATCTGAACAGATGAGCAAAATTAACCATTTTTTGCAAGTCATTCTAGGTCTAAAAAATAAAAAAAAGATTCAAACCACAAACTGGGCTTCTTTCCATTTATTTAATTTACCATATACTTACTGTAATCAGTTCACTCAATGTATAAAGTTAGCTTTCTGAATGAAAGTTTACTGAGCTGGAAGAAATGCAAAATAAAATCTGATCATCTTTAGAAATCTTAAAATTCTTTTACTATGCATATAAGAAAGAATCAGTGTTTTGTAGGGTTCTAATAAAACTAAATGTCACCACCAAAATTCCTTATACATCTGTTTTAGTAAGTCTTTCTCCTCCAGGAGTTACAAGGAAGTCACAAGAAGATATTAAGAATTCTGCAAATACAAAACTGTAGTGGATAGGTGCCTAGGTTAGGATTTTAAACCAGTATCTCTTAGCTCAGGGCATACGTCCAGTCACATCTGCCATCTACTTGGGGAGCATGCTATATTCACTAAATAGGTGGGCCTTATTTTTGCCATATGAATAGCTAACTTTTTCTGCTTGATTCCTCTGAATTTAGGTTTCCCATCTTGTGATTATTTCCCCTTGTGATCTTTAACAGATATTTATAAGAATGTCCTGAGTCTGTGCAGCATGAGTTCAAGCAACTTTACAGGATTTCAGGATCAAGAGTGATGACACCAGTTCAGAAGACAAGACAGCAAGACAGTTTTCCTTTTTTTTTTTTTTTTTTCAGAAAATATTTGCAAATGTATTGTCAGAGTGTGATATCAAGCTATTGATCCCATAAAATAACACTTCCCTTCCTTCCACCCCCCAATCCTGCCTACATACACTATTGAGTCTAGCGACTCAGGGTTTACAATAGACCTGTCCTAATGTCTCTTTCTGCCTAACATAAGATGACTCTTAAGCCAACATGTGCATGTGTCTACCTTACCCTACTGCACTGTGAAGATTGCCAAGCTGGATTCCATTTAGAGTGACAGAGGAAAGGATATCTATTTCTTAGGTCCTCTGCTGTCTAAAGTTTTTGCCTCTGAACTATTGGGAAATAAATTTTATACTTGTTTCCCTAAACTAAAATGCATCTTGAAGAAGTTTATACAATTGTCAAGGTCACCTTGCCACCGTAAATATCCAGGGAACAACTAAAGACAAAGTAATGCATGTCACCATTGCATTTAACTGGAATTGAATTAAGTATTTGCTGATGAGCAGATGGAAGGAATCTTCCACCTGGCTGCACTACACTTTTTTGATAGTCACAGATGCCTGCTCAGCACATACTTACTGTGAATGGATTTTGCTTACTGTCCAATAGGATGCACTACACGGTGGAAAACAGCAGGAATTATCAGGGGTATCTGGACCTAAATGGATCATAATCAGTTACTGCAAAAAATAGATAGAGCAGAGGAAAATAAATAAATAAATAAATAAATGATAAAATTAATTCATTGTTAAAAGGTAATTCTACAATGTCTCAGTTTTCTGAGATAGGAGTAAATGATGGTATAAGAACATACTGTTTGTTGAAAACCTGTGTATTTAGTTTCTGTATCCCTTATATCCAGATTTTAAACTGTAGATAAGCTGTGTTTGGAGCTAGAAATATTTGTACTGAAAACTAGTAGTATTTATCTTAAGGTATAAGTATGTATGTGTAGAAAAGAATAATTGGAAAATTGCTAGAGAGACATGTGAGGGGGTACAACACATTTAGATGGAAAATTTGCAGTTGAGAACTCTGGTGATCTAAAAATACTTCCCTCTGAACACAACTCTTTTCTGAATCACTCATACTAGGAAATATCTCACTGGTGTCTCTCTACTAGAGATCTCTTCCAGTTACAGAGTACTGTAATAGTACCTTTCCAGTATAGTAATAGTAATAATGTACCTTTCCATACTACCTATCAAAAGCACATCCTGGAAAACCCTGTAAAAGTTGACTCTCCTTCTTTCTAAGGACAGGCCCAAGGTTTTGTACTTTCCTATCATTTTTAAATATAAAAGCATTAAGGGAAGCATACATTCTTCTCAGATAGACATCTCGAGCAGCACTGAGGCTGGAATTTTTCTCTCTCACATATGCCTCAGTTTTAAAATCATAGAATGGCTTTTGCAGGAATGTATTATTCCCCTTCAGGAATATGGCCATGGATTTCATTTTCTCTGGACACCTCACTGAATTAATATTTAGAGGGATAGCTGGAAAAAATAAATAAATAAATAAATAAATAAATAAATCACTATCCTCTGCAAATTTTTGAGATTTTAAAGTTTTCCCATAATACAGGTGTTTCAAAAATTGAAATTCCCTAACTTCCAAAAAATAATTAAGTTGGCATCAGTTAAAGTATTTTTAATGTTTTGCTTTTGTATCAACCCATAAACATTTAATCATATTATCACATTTAAAACTGAATTACTGTACATTTCTCAACAGAAGTAATTTGGAACAACAACAGCCACAACAAAACTTAAAAAAAAATTCTTTATGAACATGAATATTTTTAAATATTTTAAAATTCATATACTTTAAATTAAATCTTACAAATAAATAGTGACAACACTGACAAGAGAACATCTTTCAATTAGAGGGAAGAAAATCATTAAAAGAAGAAAAAATCACACACAAAATCATTAAAAGAAAAAAAAATCATTAAAAATCATGATCTTTTGAGCAAAGGTAAAATATATTAGAATGTTGATGCTTTTGCTGTCACAGAAAGACTAGATGAATAGCTGGTGGTATGCAGACAAGCACGCTTGAACTAATAATTTACACCGCTGAGTATTTACAGTGATTATTTGCACAAGTTTGGGTATATGTTGCTTGCCTAACTTCAATAAATTGCTCTACAGTGCCAAAAAATGTTTCACTTTTATTTTGGGTTTCCTGCCTATTTCAGCTTTTCTTCTTTCTCATAGATTTTGCTTCTTGCTCCCTTTTGTCTACTGCCTTGCTCTTCCTTTCCTACCTGTCGATACCATTCACTCATCCATACTTCCAACATAGCAAAATATGAATTTCAGTTTTAAGAACAGCAAAACAAACAGACAAACAAACAAACAAACAACAACAACAACAACAGAAAAATAAGAAAGCAAAACTTCTTAGTCTTATTGTGGTGGAAATTTTTGTGAAAAAGCTACAAATCAAGAACTCAAACCCACATATGTATAAACAAATAAACAACAACAACAACAAAACCCCTCAGAAAACAAAAGAAAACAAAAGAAAACAGAACAAACAAACAAACAAACAAAAAAATTCCAAAAGGAGTTTCATTTCAAATCTTATTTCTTGAGGCTTCATTCATGTGTTTTGAATACTCTGAAGAGTCAGCATTATTTGCTGTAGTATGATAGTTAGTGGGTGTGAGTGTTTTATTGGGTCCAGAGGAAAAAAGAGAATGCCGTTATATACTCTTTTAAACCTGCCTGTGACTTATCTTTTTCTACAGGGAAAAAAAAAAAAAAAAAAAAAAAAAATATGAAATGGTGAAAACAATCACTTTGGAATTTCATCCATGTGATTCCACTGATTCCATTGTGATAGATAACTTCCCTGTTATCTCTTAAACTCTGTCCAGACTTTTCATACTCAGGAAAACATGGTATACATACATCTGTTGGGTAGATAATGGTAGGACAAGGGGGAATGGTCTTAAACTAAAAGAGGATAGATTTAGATTACACATTAACATGAAATTTTTCACTGTAAGGGTAGTGAGGCACTGGAACAGGTTGCCAAGGAAAGTTTTGGATGCCCCATCCCTGGGGGTGTTCAAAGCCAGCTGAGGTGGGGCCTTGGCCAACCTGACTTCACTAAGTCACTAAGTGAATAAGTTCACTAAGTTTCATCCCTGCCTATAGAAGCGGGGTTGAAGTTAGATAATTTTAAGGTGTCTTTCAACCCAAGCCATTCTATGATTCAATTGATCTATCTACACTCACAACTTCAACATGAGTACACTATGTATATTTAGAGGTACTTTTTTGTTTTACCATTGCGGAGATAGGATAAATATCAAAATATTATAACTTTTTCAATTACGTACATCAGCAGCATCTACTTATAAACAAACATGCAATTTGTCTGTGTAATCTCTATTATATGCATAGCATAATGTTATGATCATATAAATAAATATCAGAAGTAAAAACAAACTGGTCTCTGTGCACCCATCCTAAAGACATGAAAAGTAGCATTTTTCAGTGATTTTCATCAGATCTTGTGAGATTCTCCATAAGCAGTAAGCATACTCTGCAGTCCCTTTTAAGATTTCAGTCTTCACAGCAGGGGTAGGTGCCCCTTTTCTCCTTCTTCTTTTGTCCTCTTCCCCTGCCCTGGCTTTCCTCACATCTCAGAAAAAGTATACTCCAGCCCTCAATGATTATCAACAGATAAAACTGACATACAGTCAATAATATTTTAGGGCATGCAAGTCGTGGTGAATATTCAGCTTGGACCTTTTTTTTTTTTTTTTTTTTTTTTTTAAGCTTCCATAAGAGATGTTTTTCTGCTTCTCCATGGCCATCTTACTATCATTCATGCAAGGCAAGAAAGACAGGGAAGATCTGAACATCCAGGACTTTCTTCTCTACTTTGACAGGCAGTAATGTTGTTCCTAAGTGCTGCCACCTTTCATCCTTGGAAAAGCATCATTTTTGACCGGCATGACTGTCAAAAATGGACACATATGAATGAGCCCTATGTAGTCTGAGAACCACACACCCTAGCTGAAAACACTGGCCATAGGCATCCCTGGCCCTGCCACCTGTTTAGTTTAACCTCAGGCCACACAGCAAAGCTCACTAATTATGGAATGCTGTTTTGAACACAGGGTTCAAATAGTAAATTTAAACTGTAGATGTAATTTTCCAAGTACTGCTGAGTTGTATGTAATTTTCTCCCACAAAAACTGAACAAAGAGATGGTAAAATACTATGATTCTGTAAATCTTCTTTCAACACCTCCATTGTATAAAGTGTAGTCTCAGTGATACAATAGCAACAAACAAAAGTCTCTCTTCAATTAAACCTCTATTACTCACAAGCACACAGAAAGCTTCATCTAACATATCTGCTATAATTAGATTTCTCTTTTAAGGTAAAGTGCCTTTGTATTAAAACATATTTGGAATAATCCCTGAAAAAACGATATGATATGAAAAATTAGAAATTTTCAATGAAGCTGTTCAAATCCAGACATATAATTCCAAGGAAAAAGGAAAAAAAAAAAAAAAAAAAATCAGTTTTGCTGGTATTTTTGCAGCTATCACATGGCTATCCATCACAATTCAGTACCTATAAGCAATTAGCAGTATGCCCTGGCAGCCAGGAGGGCCAACCCTATCCTGGGGTGCATCAAGCATGGTATCGCTAGTCAGGCGAGGGAAGTGATCATCCCACTCTACTCTGCACTGGTGCGGCCTCACCTTGAGTACTGTGTGCAGTTCTGGGCACCACAGTACAGAAAGGACATTCAACTGTTGGAGAGTGTCCAGAGGAGGGCGACAAACATGCTGAAGGGCCTGGAGAGGAAAATATAAGAGGAGTGGCTGAGGTCACTGGGCCTGTTCATCACTGTCTAAAACTTCCTCGCCCGGCAGAGTTGAGAGGCGGCTGACCTTTTCTCCATAAATACCAGTGATAGGACCCATGGGAACAGGGTTAAGCTGAGGCAGGGGGAAGTTTAGACTAGACATCAGGAGGAGGTTCTTCACTGAGAGGGTGGTTGTGCACTGGAAGAGGCTCCCTGGTAAAGTAGTCTCTGCGCCAAGCCTGTCTGAATTTGAGATTGGACTGTGCACTGAGTCACATGATCTAAACGTTTGGGTAGACCTGTGTGGCGCGAGGAGTTGGACTTGATGATCCTCATGGGTCCCTTCCAACTCGGGATATTCTATGATTCTATGATTAATATGCAGTAGGCAGATGACAGTCTGTAAGTTATAATGGTAGCTGGAGGGAAATATCACTATGTTGCCATTTTCAACAATTGAACAAATTTAGTGGAAGCTTAAAATAACTTTAAAATGCGAAGTAGACATAATGTGTAATAAGAAAACCTGTAAAATATTAATTGTGAAGCAACATTCAAAGGCAGTTTGATGTTAGTATTCATTGTTCAGTATTAAGTATAATAACTATAGCTATTCTGTAACAGAAACATTAGCTTTCTGTGTAGAAAGATAGCATGGGATGCTGTCCTTGAGGCTTTGATATGTTCATTCTTTCATGTATAGAGAAGCAAATCTTCTGCATATAAGCAGTTTAGAACCCCTACAGTTTTAACTAACTCTGTTAAAATCTGAGCAATATGACAGATATTC
This sequence comes from Nettapus auritus, assembly GCA_011076525.1. Taxonomy (NCBI): domain Eukaryota; kingdom Metazoa; phylum Chordata; class Aves; order Anseriformes; family Anatidae; genus Nettapus; species Nettapus auritus. The sequence continues at coordinate 92,356,205 of CM021766.1, read as the reverse complement.
CATTAAGAGCTGAGAGGAGAAAAGTGATGTGCTCCCCATAATCTGGGAGAGGTGTTATACCTGTATGTTATTCCTGAGGCTTTTCCTTCGTCCATTGTTCCAAGCAGCCCAAAGACACTCAGTAGAAGACTAAGGATGTGGCACAATAGATTTAGCTGACTGTCTTTTGTGCTTATGTGGCTATGTTTCAAGATTTACACCTATGGATTGACTAGGCAGAGCATTGATTGACCTCAGACACATAAATGAAAATGGAACAATTCTGAGTATTGTTGACAAACATAGGTGTTAGCAGGGGTAGATTAGGCCTACGTAACAGAGCTAGTCTCAAAGGTAAATGATTACAAATGCTTGCCTTTATTTGCTGAATGCTACTTACATTTTCTTAGAAATATAACTGGGTAGATAATGGTTTATCTTCAGTTTGATGCCTGATATTGATGATGTAAGAGGAGTGGAGGTCAGTCACATGACACAATGATTGAATACAATATATTTTAGGGATTTTAGCACAGCCACAAGTATTTGATTATGGCCTCTGTAAGACTGGTCTTGAATGCCTTTGTCTCTTGGTAAAGGTGAGAAAGCAATAACTGAAAGCTCCTCCCAAACAGATTCCTTCCAAAACTCAGAGAGGGGATTTTCCTGTCTCCATTGCTGAAATACCGGCCCAGTATTGCAACATATTCTAAGGCATAACAGGAAATAAAATACCACTGGTGAAGAAAGATCTAAAAACAATTACATGACAAAAACCTCTTCTTATAGTTGTGGGCAATGAAAAGCCCCCTTTCTGTTCTTGTTTTGTACATTTTTTTTTTTTTCCACTGTAAGTACTGAAATACTTTCAGAGGTCTGCAGGTGTAAGAAGTCAATTTCCCCCATCACCCATGCCACTCAATCCCCTTGCAGCTTTTCCAGTCTTCTCTATGACCAGGTATGGGACCCCCCTGGGAGGCCACACTCCCAGAGTGTGTGTTTCATGACTCTTGTTCTTGTCTCTGAGGAAAAGATTGGGCTAAACACATCCTTTTCCATCTACATCTCAACATTGTTATTATATAAAACAACTTCTGTCCAAGACAATAAAGTTGTAATTTTCTCCAAAGGCTATTTCTGCAAAGAAGGACAGCCTTATTTTCAGAAGAGAAGATAGAAGTATTCCTTATGCTTGTTTTACTTGATTCCAGAACCACTGTCACCACAGATGGCTTGAATGACTTTCCTTTTCCTTTACACTAGCCACTTTTGGAACCTGTCTATGAACATCTTCTGCAATATTTAAATTTTGCTATCTTTCCAGAGGCTCTTCAACACACCCTAGCTCTTTCTCACTCTCTGATTTATAAATCATGCTCTGGTGCACAAAGCTCCAAATGAAACTGAATTCAATCAGTAGATCAAGTTATGCTATAGCTATATAGTAATTATTTTTTGATTTTATTATTATTATTATTAATTTGTGAAAAGTCATGTTAGAATTATAGTCATAGTAATGAGAGAAGTGTGCAGTTTGTTGTCACATCAGTAAGTTTCAGACCAATCATTTCATATTCCCCAAATCACTGTAAAACTTTTTATTGTATCCATTCTACTGCCCTTCTTAAAGTCTCTGCCAGCCTTTGCTATATATTCAAAATAAAACAAAATATTTATTTTTAAAATTCATTTTATTGTTTCCTCTTCAAAATGAGAAAAAAAAAAAAAAAAGTTCTTCCAAGTCACACAAATAGTTAAAGTTTAATTAAGATAAAATAATTCAGTGAATTCCAACAAGAGGAAATATCCTCAAGAAGAAAATTGCAATGTGATTGGTGCTATTGTATTTACAGAGCCCTGAGTTCCAACAACATTATTCCTTTTAGTCCTTGAGGAAGTAATATACTCTCACCCTTAAAACGCTGTAAGTAGTCGATAATCCATTATTACAGTAAGCCGTACACTCTCACAGTAATTATCTAATAACCCCTTATAAAAGACCGTAGCTTCCTAATCTGTTTATAATTATCATTTCAATGATCCTGTGCATTAATGTCTGACCTTCAGCAACTCTGACCTGATCTTAATTAGCTCTAATATCAAATCATCACTATATAAGAAACTAGCCATGACCAAATGAATGAACCCCAGGTACAGTTAATTTCTAGAGCAATTATCTTTTCATGTAGGGAGATTTAAATGATTATCTGCACAATTTCACACAGTTTTATGTAATTCTGTGACATTATAAATTCTGTTTTAAATCATATTTCAAAGGCATGTCTCCACAGAATGATTTCATATAGTACACTAAGCTATCAGGATAGTATATCATACTACCAGTGTATTAAGAGTAGATGATTTTTGTGTCATTATTTTCAATTACACAAAGTGCATTTCAGAAAGTGATAAATTGTAGCTGAAATATATAAGTATGTGCCAAGGTAGTCTAGGGGCTAGTGACATCCAGTATAAATTGTATGTCATTTTAAATAAATGTTACATTATATTAAAATAGTGTAATTGATAATACCATATGTGTTAAAGTAAGATTAGAAAATTCTGAAATGTATATTGGTAATATGCATGCAGTATTTACAATGCATTTGAAGTTGAGTATCATTTATCATATTTTAAAAGCTACTGTACCAAAAAATGAGAATACCAAATAAAAATATTTGAAACTGTTATTTAACTCACATTTATGGAGTATTAAGGGTACAGGCACTATTAAATGTGTTATTAAAATACTCGGGTTTCTGATTTATAGTTTAATCTGACTGAAACATAACACAACCTTTCTTGCCATCCCAGCTGATTGTTTCATGCTCATACACACAGCACACACACTCACACACTACTGGGAAAATTTACAATCTTTCCGATAAACCAAATAATTTAAGATTTAGAAGACAGATCTGCTACCAATACATGAGTATGTCACCTTAATTTTGAATAATACATATTTTGAAGAGCCCAATAAGTATTTGTTCTAGGCTATTCAGGGGCACATTTTTTACTCATTTTGGAAAAAGAAAGAAAGAGAAAGAGATGCCTTTTTTTTTCTCCCCAGAAACTACAAGTCAATTGCATGAAGTATTTCAACAAGCATATTATTTACCGTCCTTTCTTAAAACAATTTATCAAAGTTAACTATTGAACCTTCTTTCTCAGAGCTCTTTCAAATGCTAACATTTCCTACCTATAAGCCAAAACATTTGTCCTAGAGCCATCAGATGAAGATAGTAGCCTGATGAGGGTGATTGATTTGAAAGGTAATTTGAATGGAAGATGTTGTGTACATCCTCTTAGTGATGCCACAATGACAGCTCAGACAACCTTACCATGATATATCACCCTGGGAAGCAGAAAAGAGTAAATTTAACAAGTGGCATTCCCTTCTCATAACATTATATATATATATATATACTTCTTATTTAGTATCTTCATTCGATAATATGTCTAGTTATTTATAAATATCAAACACAGTCAACATATTTAATACCATTTAATTAAATCATATGCTCAGTATATGATGTATAAAAGCAGACAATTAGTACTTACAGGCTAAATAAACTAAGGAAATAATTCTCAGAAATTATCAAAAAGTGGTTGCAAAGAAATCCTAGACAGCCTTTTGATCAAACAGAACCATCTGTTATCCTCTTTGAAGGACTATTTCTTTCCTTTTTCACATCTTTTCTGTATATACACATATTTAATTCCTTCCATGTACTTAAAATCAACCATGTGCTTTATAGGTCCTGGCAATTTTCTCCTTTACACTTTTAGCATATTTTTATCAAGAGAAAAAATGTCTCTACCTATATCAAACACTGAATAGTTTAAATCATTAAATAAACTCCAACCATTTTAAAGTTTGAGTTTTTGAGGAAAGTACAGTGGATTGTTATTACAGAAAATGAAATATTCCCTTTAAAATACTGGAATATATATCTTCTTGAAATATTATCATCATGCTCTAAAATTATTTTCTGTTTTAGATTTTTTGTCCAGTATTTCATTTTCATGTCTTAAAGCTGAGATACACATATGGACACTTCAGGAGTCTTAAAATCAAAATCAAATTCCTCTCTTCTTCAAAAGAAAATAAAGCTACTTTTTAATCAAAGAATACATACTTCTTACTTTTTCACCTTCAATAATTTTGGTGTGAAATCTTGCTTTTCTTCCCCCCATACATTTCACTTTGAAACATAATTTAGTAAAGGTTGTATAAATATGGATTTTAGGAGCGAGAAAGAGAGAGCAAGCACACTATCTAATCAGCAAGAGCTGGAAGCATTAAATTTCTGAATTTATGTAAGAAACAAAAGCATCCGGTCTTTTTTTGTCAGGATTACACTTACTTTGGAAGATAAGTGGTTACCTGGAAACTAGAAAACCCATAAATACTTTTTTTTTTTTTTTTTTTTTTTTTTTTTTTTTTTTTTTTTTTTTTTCCCCTGGAGAATATCAAACCACAGGCTAACTTTTGGTCTAAATTGCAGTTACTGTTCCTCATGAGTCAGATATGTCTCCCTTAAAGCCCAGTGCCACATGCTGTAAATTCCTCTAACATATCAACCCACATCAACCCAATCCTTTATTAATGTTTGTCAGAAAACTAGTTTATGAAATAAGATGATACAGAAGTATTGTTAGGGGTGAACAAATAAAGACAAATGAGTTGAAAAATGATGACACAGGTCCTGGGTAATTCCAAACAAATAATGCTTTTTTTTCTTTTTTTTTTTTTCTTTTTTTTTTTTTCTTCTATAAAGTTGTATGTTCAAATCATAGCATACCTTCATTGCTTAGCTTGGAAGCTGTTTGAAACAGGGATTCTGCATTTGTTCTGCATTTACCAGTGCCTGGTATAACAAAAAGCCATTCTGCAATGACAGGTCACAAAATCTGCTATAAAAATATGAAGCATCCCATTAACGTCAAGAAGTGATTTAATGGGTTGAAGATACTGACCTTAGGTTTCAACAAATCACTAGGGACCTTGGTGATCCCAAGTGAGTACTATGAAAACTGCTTGAGATTGTCTAGAAAGCATTCATATAAGGAACTGAATTTACCTAGTCATGGCAAAAAAAAAATCTCTTTTGAAGTTAGGTTCTTGGGTGCTAGTGAATGGAGGATGCATAGGGCTCATATTTATCAATGAAAATTATTCCTCTGCTAATATAAGTTTTTTTTTGTTTTTTTTTTTTCTAGAACCTTGAATAGTTGAACTGCACACACAACACACACATAGGTCTGATAATAGTACTAGTACTCTGAGAATGGGACTACCCCATAAGAATTTAATGCCAGTTCAATATGTTATTCAAAGTACTAGGAGCAGGGAGGATGTCTGCAATTTGTGAGTATAATGTGTTCGTTGTATTATTTGTAGTTCTTTGTCTAGAGGAAGGGGAGGAAATTTGATTTCATAGAGGAACTTCTTCCAACAGCACAGGAGGTATTCATATCAGCTTCAGGCAGGACCTTGAACACAAAACACAGGGCTTTTTTTCCTAACAGAACTTTGTAATAAGGCTGAAAGCATATATTTGCTTTTAAGCAGAGAAAGGAAATAGGCATCTGAGAGTTCTACTGGTTTTGTATTGTTACTTCTATTTTTGTTTTAAAAATTACTTAACAAGATCTGTTATATCTCAGAAATTTAGACTCAGGTGAACATGTTTCAAAAGTGTGGAAAATAGTTTGAAACATCTTAACAGTGTTTTTAGGTATTTCCCCAAAGGCCGCAGTCTTCCTTTTGAATTAAGGTTTTACTGAGATGAAAAGAAATTCTGTCTCATTGATCCCCATAGGAAAGGTATTTGTCTTTGAACTCTATTTTCAGAGATGTTTTAACACATATTTACACTTGGGGGGAGATGGATAAATGTATTTTTGTTTAAAATTAATGTTTTTGTTTATAGGCAGATAGAGTTCAGGTTTTGTACATGAACTCATCTAACATATACACCTCTTGAGAACCAATGTTTCCTTAGAAGAATTTCATTCTTACCTACATACTCTACCCTGCTGGGCTAAGAGAGGTGGATAGGAATAAGAGTTTTCTGTGCATTATTACAATTCCAAAAAGTCATTCAGAATATGGTTCCTGAATTTACTAAGAGCTGTGCTAAATGTAGTCTTTCACTCTTTCTATATCTGTCAACTAATAAGTTTGTAGAATGACCCCTGTACCTTTTACAATGGGACAATGTAAAAGGTTTTGATCAACTTTTATGAATCATCTTCATAGTTTTAAGATTCAGTGTTTTTATCTTATTCTTTCTGAAAGCTCATTACCTGCATACAATATCTATACTTTGAATTAGAAGGGTTCTACCGCATTATGACCCCTGATTCATACTGATCTAATAGAAAAGTGAATCAGGCTATAAATTTTTAAGCTTTACTTGTCAAACACCATTACAGAAGGAATTCTCTGTAAAGGGGAGGCAATGGTTAGGAAGTCAGGTCTTACTGTACCAGGTATCCCAATATGATTTCCTGTATGGAATCCTTTTGTTTGTAATAGAAGGCCTTTCCTGGAAGGCAGCTACCTTTGCTTTCACATCCTAGACTTAGGTACCTCATATCTTTGGGACATATTTACGTGAAAAACTTCTGTATGTCCCACCAGTGTGAATTTAACACATTTCTGTTCAGGAGTAATTTGCCTTTTCAGCAGTGTTAGCACACTGTGAGATGATGTTAGACAAAGTTACCTTGCAGACTGTGAAGATTCACATGGAAGTCGTCTGTTGCGTGACTCTGCTGCACATGCTTTGTTATTGTGTTCATATGAGCTCTCATAGTACACAAGATTTTGTACACTGACAACTGGTACTTGTTTGTGGCCTCTGATGTTAAATTTATGTGCATAACATCAGAAAATCCCACCATTGTGGTAAGGGCTAGAATGTTTAACTGCATTAATTAATATTGTGTAAATTAATCTAGCATAGTAGCTGCAGCAGGTGCTGGTTTTCATTGGAAAATATTTCCAGTTTGCAGAGGATGGAAGCATGAAAAACACTTCCAGGTCATCTAGGCCAGTTCTCTTCCACAAGTGGAAGACTTGATGGCAATTTTAATAGTTCCTCCCATTCCTTAACCTTGTTGATGTCCAGTATTTAATGGACCTGCATTTAAGCTTATGTAATCTTTCTTACAGTCTATCTTCTCTCCCATCCTTCTCCTTCTCCATACACAGCAGTAGTTCATTTTATATCCTCTTTCCCCATATTTTGCTAAGATAAGAAACCGTATTCCTTTAACTCTTCATCAGCTGTCCTTTGTATTCCTGTTGTGCCAATTAAGTTGCGCCAGGGGAATTTTAGGTTGGATCTTAGGAAGAACTTCTTTACCGAAAGGGTTGTTAGACATTGGAACGCGCTGCCCAGGGAAGTGGTGGAGTCACCATCCCTGGAGGTCTTTAAAAGACGTTTAGATGTAGAGCTTAGGGATATGGTTTAGTGGGGACTGTTGGTGTTAGGTCAGAGGTTGGACTCGATGATCTTGAGGTCTCTTCCAACCTAGAAATTCTGTGATTCTGTGATTCTGTGAATTTTCAAGAAGGGTAAGAAAGAAGACCCTGGCAACTACAGGCCTGTCAGTCTCATGTCTGTGCCTGGTAAAATTATTGAGAAGATAATCCTTGAAGCTACTGAAGCACACCTGGGGGACAATGCAGTCGTTGCTCCTAGCCAACATGGGTTCGTGAGGAGTAGGTCCTGCCTAACAAATTTGATTTCCTTTTATGGTAAGATCACCCATCTAGTCGACCAAGGGAAACCAGCTGATGTGATCTTTTTGGACTTCAGCAAGGCTTTTGACATGGTTTCCCATAGGATCCTACCGGACAAAATGTCCAGCATACAGCTTAACAAAAACATCATATGATGGGTGAGCAACTGGCTGACGGGCAGGGCTCAAAGGGTTGTGGTAAATGGGGCCACATCAGCCTGGAGGAAGGTCTCTAATGGGGTCCCTCAAGGCTCTATCTTAGGGCCAGTCCTCTTCAATGTCTTTATAAAGGATTTGGATGTAGGACTAGAAGGTGTTTTGAGCAAATTTGCCGATGACACCAAACTTGGAGGAGTTATAGACTCGGACGAGGGTGGAAAGGCCTTGCAGAGAGATCTGGACAGATTGGAGAACTGGGCGATCACCAACCACGTGAAGTTTAACAAAAGCAAGTGCCGGGTCCTGCACCTGGGACGAGGCAACCCTGGCCGTACATATAGACTGGGCGACGAGATGCTGGAGAGCAGCCCCACAGAGAGGGATCTGGGGGTCATGGTTGACATCAAGTTGAATATGAGCCACCAGTGCTCTGACAGCCAGGAGGGCCAGGAGGGCCATCCAGCCAGGGATGCATCAAGCACGGCCTTGCTAGTTGGTTGAGGGAAGTGATCGTCCCACTCTACTCTGCACTGGTGCGGCCTCACCTCGAGTACTGTGTGCAGTTCTGGGCACCACAGTACAAAAAGGATGTAAAACTGTTGGAGAGTGTCCAGAAGAGGGCGACAAAGATGGTGAAGGGCCTGGAGAGGAAAACATAAGAGGAGCTGCTGAAGTCACTGGGCCTGTTCAGCCTGGAGAAGAGGAGGATGAGGGGGGATCTCATCACAATCTACAACTTCTTCGCAAGGGGGAGTGGAGAGGCGGCTGACCTTTTCTCCATAAACACCAGTGATAGGACCCCTGGGAACAGGGTTAAGCTGAAGCAGGGGAAGTTCAGACTAGATATCAATAGGAGATTTTTCACTGAGAGGGTGGTTGCGCACTGGAACAGGCTCCCCAGTGAAGTAGTCACTGCACCAACGCTATATGAATTTAAGAAACGGTTGGACTGTGCACTGAGTCACATGGTCTAAACTTTTGGGTAGACCTATGCGGTGCAAGGAGTTGGACTTGATGATCCTTATGGGTCCCTTCCAACTCAGAATATTCTATGATTCTATGATTCTAAGTACTGCAGCAGTCCTCTGCATTTATTTGTGGGTGTCACTCATCTTCAGAATGGATAATTTGAATCATGTATTGTGTGCAGAAATAGCTCTCCTGATATATGTAGTGATTGTATTTGTAAAGAAAATAAATAATAATAATAATTTTTTAAAAAAGAAAAACTTTCAAATGTTATATTCTATATATCTTCTGTATCTGTCTTTGAAGTCATCTGATTCTTTCTGGATGATATTTCAGTATTGCTTTGTATTAACAGTTAATTTTAACATAATCACCCTCTCCTTAGTACTAAGTCATTAATGTTAGTATCAAATAATAATAATAACAATAATTATTATTAATAATAATAATAATAAACAGTCCCAGGCCTGCTTCCTAGGTACTTAGCAACTTCCTTTGAATTTCTATTTCTATTAGTTGCTATCTTCTTTGCTTGTATACAAATATTTACTATATATCATGATATCAATGCCTCTCCCCAACCCCATTTCAAAGTAAAGGAAAAAAAATAGGAGTGATTAAACATGTTTTTTAAGGATGCTTGTCAATACAGAAAGCTGGGAAGTTAATGACCGGGCTATTTGATTTTAATATAGTACTAGTATGTCACATTCAGAACAGAACTGTTTGTAGATATCAAATATATTCAACATCAATGTTAATTTTTACACTTTGTTTCAGTGCAGGAGGGAACTAATAAAACCCTAATGACTAATAAAAAGTCATGAGACTTCTCCCAACTCCCAGAACAGAATGAGTACAGCAAAAGTTCTGAAACTGTGTCAGAGAAAATCGTAAAGTGAATAGTGAAGCATGAGAAATCACAGAATCACAGAATGGCTGAGGTTGGAAGGGACCTCTGAAGATCATCTGGTCCAGCCCCCCTACCCAGCAAGATTACTTAGAGCACGTTGTGCAGGATGACATCCAGGAGGATTTTGAATAACTTCAGAGAAGGAGACTCTGCAAGCTCGCTGGGCAACCTGTTCCAGTGCTCTGTCACTCTCACAGTAAAGAAGTGCCCCCTCATATTCAACCAGAACATCCTGTGCTTCAGTTTGTGTCTGTTACCTCTTGTCCTGTCACTGGGCACAACTGAAAAGAGACCAGTTCCATCCTCTCGACACCCTCCCCTCAGATATTTATATATGTTAGTGAGGTCTCCCCTCAGTCTTCTATTTTCCAGGCTAAATAGGCCCAGTTGTCTCAGTGTCATCATACAACAGATGCTTCTGTCCTCTAATCATTTTCATAGCCCTCCTCTGGACTCCAGTAGTTCCATGTCTGAATGCCAGAACATCGCTCTGGGGAATCAGTTACTCCTCCCAGCTTTGTGTCATCAGCAAATTTGCTGAGGGTGCATTCCATTACATCATCCAGGTTGTTGATGAATAAGTTGAACAACACTGGACCCAGCACTGACCCCTGGGGACACTGTTAGCTACAGGACTCCAACTAGATTCTGCACCACTAAGCACAACACTCTGAGCTCTGTCATCCAGTCATTTGCCAGTACACCTCACCGTCCACTCATCTAGGCTGCACTTCCTGAGCTTGTGTATGAGGATGTTGTGGGAGGCAGTGTCAGAAACCTTGCTGATGTCAAGGTAGGCCACATCCACAGCTCTCCCCTCGTCTACCCAGAAAGTCATCTCATCATAGAAGGATATCAGAATGGTCAAACACAACTTCCTCTGGTGAATTCATGCTGACTATTCCTGATCACCTTCTTATCCTCCACATGTTTGGGGATGACCTTCAGGATAAGCTGGTCCATCACCTTTTCAGGGATGGAGGTGAGGCTGACTGTCCTGTAGTTGCCTGGGTCCTCTTTCTTGCCCTTTTTGAAGTCTAGTGTGACATTGGCACTCTTCCAGTCCTCAGGCACCACTCCTGTTCCCCAGAAACACCAGGAAAGTGTAAGCCAGCCTTTGTGCTTCTAACAGAAAGAGACAGCTGGTATGGTAGAGAGATACCATATTAACTTGTGAACTGTGAGTATGATGGCTTCTTCAGAGATGTATGTAGCTGCCTGTTCTTTCAGGCTCCCTAGCTCTGCAGTCTTCTTTGTTGACAATTTCAATCCCTTTACCTTACCCTATCCTAATTTTCATCTAAGGTGTCATCCATTATTTCACAGAATCACAGATCACAGAATCACAGAATCACAGAATTTCTAGGTTGGAAGAGACCTCAAGATCATCGAGTCCAACCTCTGACCTAACACTAACAGTCCCCACTAAACCATATCCCTAAGCTCTACATCTAAACGTCTTTTAAAGACCTCCAGGGATGGTGACTCCACCACTTCCCTGGGCAGCGCGTTCCAATGTCTAACAACCCTTTCGGTAAAGAAGTTCTTCCTAAGATCCAACCTAAAATTCCCCTGGCACAACTTAAGCCCATTCCCCCTCGTCCTGTCACCAGGCACGTGGGAGAACAGACCAACCCCCACCTCGCTACAGCCTCCTTTGAGGTACCTGTAGAGAGCGATAAGGTCACCCCTGAGCCTCCTTTTCTCCAGGCTGAACAATCCCAGCTCCCTCAGCCGCTCCTCGTAGGACTTGTTCTCCAGGCCCCTCACCAGCTTCGTCGCTCTTCTCTGGACTCGCTCAAGCAACTCGATGTCCTTCTTGTAGCAAGGGGCCCAAAACTGAACACAGTATTCGAGGTGCGGCCTCACCAGAGCCGAGTACAGGGGGATGATCACCTCCCTAGCCCTGCTGGTCACACTGTTTCTTATACAGGCCAGGATGCTGTTGGCCTTCATGGCCACCTGAGCACACTGCTGGCTCATATTCAGCCGACTATCAACCATCACTCCCAGGTCCTTCTCTGCCTGGCAGCTCTCCAACCACTCATCTCCCAGCCTGTAGCTCTGCTTGGGGTTATTGCGCCCCAGGTGGAGGACCCGGCACTTGGCCTTGTTGAACTTCATAGGATTGGCCTCAGCCCATCGGTGCAGCCTATCCAGATCCTCCTGCAGAGCCTTCCTACCCTCGAGCAGATCGACACACGCACCTAACTTGGTGTCATCTGCAAACTTACTGAGGGTGCACTCAATGCCGTCGTCCAGATCATCGATGAAGATATTAAAGAGGACCGGCCCCAGCACCGAGCCCTGGGGAACGCCACTAGTGACCGGCCTCCAACTGGATTTGACTCCATTTACGACGACTCTTTGGGCCCGGCCATCCATCCAGTTTCTAACCCAACGAAGCGTGCGCCAGTCCAAGCCAAGAGCAGCCAGTTTCCTGAGGAGAATGCTGTGGGAAACGGTGTCAAAAGCCTTGCTGAAGTCAAGGTAGACCACATCCACAGCCTTTCCCTCGTCCACCCAGTGCGTTACTTTGTCATAGAAGGAGATCAGGTTCGTCAAGCAGGACCTGCCCTTCATAAACCCATGCTGACTGGGCCTGATCGCCTGCTTGCCCCGCAAGTGCTGCTTGATGACTCTCAAGATAATCTGCTCCATGAGCTTCCCTGGCACTGAGGTCAAACTGACAGGCCTGTAGTTTCCCGGGTCAGTCCTCCGGCCCTTCTTGTAGATGGGCGTCACGTTTGCTAGCCGCCAGTCAACTGGGATCTCCCCCGATAGCCAGGACTGTATATTTCAGTCTATATTTATGAGAAAGTGATGCTGATGCTAGGTTTCTACACCTTTATTTCTTCCACTCTTGACCTCACTATGTTCCTTTTAACTACTGGGCCTCCAAAACTTTTTCCCTCTTACCTAAGACCTTCCCTCTGACCTAACACCAACAGTCCCCAAACTTCATGTGCTGCTGCCTCTGTTTTTACCTTGCAGGCAATGTGTCTCCCATTCTGCATTAAGTTAGGAGGTGCCAGCTGTTAGCTTGTAGCTGCATTGCCAAGCTGTGCTCACAGCAGTACTAATGAGCACAGATATTAAAGTAGTAGTAGGTCTACATACAAATATTCTCAACATTCATTCCTATCCTGTGGAACCAAAGATATATGAAATTTTACTGAAACAAGGATTTCCTGCTCTGATTACAAGACATCTCAGATTCTGAATGCAGCCTTTGAGTACTATCAATATGTACTAATAAACTAATCAACTGATCATGCCTTTTTGCTGTTTTTTTTTTTTTTTTTAAAAAAAAAAAAAAAAAAAAAAACAATAAATTAGTCCTGCTTGAAATTCATTAGATAAAAATGGAACCACCAATTTACATCAAGAATATTTTCAGATATGTCTGTATTTGGGACATTATTCTATCCATGTTTCCATGTTTTATATTCACTGAAAATAAGGTATTCATGTGTCCCATTTACTGTTGACTAGTTAGAACAAACTATCACCTGTTTAGAATTATAGAATCATAGAATGCCTCAGGTTGGAAAGGACCTTAAATACCATCTAACTCAACCCACCCTGCTATACACAGGGATGCCCACTAGATCAGGTTGGCCAAAGTGTTTATGAACAGAATTGTTTTTAAGTTTACTAATATGAAACGTTTTGGAGAAGGTACTGGAAAAGCTGTCCATTGCTCACTTCAGTATTCAAGATACCAACAGTTTTACTTTGTTTTGCTGTAGATAGCGTTTAGAAAGAATAGTTGTAAATGTCATTGGGAAGGACTGATAGGAAGGGCCACTGTAATGAAATTACCTTTTATTTATTTATTTATTTTATTTAACTGTAGCAAACACACCTGGAGTTAGAGGAAACTAACAAATGTCAACATCCATTAATGAACAGTTATGCTCAATTAAAACAGGACTTTGAAATACAAATTTGTATGCATTTTTATTGAAATTCATCACTGGTGTAATGATATTTATTTGAACAGATAGACAACCAGGGAATCAATACAGAAAGGATGTTGTGGTGCAATTGAACATTGAGGGAATTTATACTACATTAAACATTTTTTTGTTTTTGTTTTTAAACAACAACAACAACAAAGTAGATTAGTAGAATGGCAAAAATATTTTACAGATGATTACAATATACTCCACATGCAGCTGTGCAAGATTGATATGTCAACTTTTTAAAATTCTATATAAAGAAAACCTACTAGTCTCAGACTGTTACAAATTTGGAAGAAGCTTCAGTTTAATGTGAACAGTATATTATAATTCAGATTAGTCACCACACATTTCTTTTACATTTTTCCAATGAGAATTAAAAGAAACAAGAATGTTCCTGTCAACACTGAATGTTAACCATGATTTAAGAATATGATTAATGTTAACCATTGATGTTAGAACACAGACTAACATCAATTTAAGATGATGTTGATAATAATAATATGATTATAATAATAACCATAATAATAAACAATAATAATAAAAACAGTTTGTTGAGATACAGAAGATATACAGCTATGGAAGTCATTCCTGTGATCTTGGTTAGTTGTATGATACCAAAGTTAAAGCATTTCTATTGAATCCCTTGAGGATTAAACATGTTCTACCAAAGGTTTCCTTAAGACGTAGTTATTAGGTTTCATTTGATATTTTTAAGGGTTAGAAAATCAAATATGGATTTAAAGAAATCCATATTCATACAGATGCCAATCAGTTAGCTTCTATATCTATAAAGCTGCATGCCAGATTTAAAATTACTCTCCAGGGAACTCCTTTTAAGTTAATTCCATAATTTCATATATATGTTTTATGACAGTTTCACATAGGCCCAGTCACTTCATCTTTTTTTTTTTTTTTTTTAAATATATATATATGATCTCCATGCATACTCTGTACTGTTTATTTTTATTTTAAAGTCAGTTTGAGTGTAATATATTTAAAACAGTTTAACCATTTAGCTATAAGAATTCACTCAATAGATTTTTTTCCTCTTTTTTAATAGGAATTTCTGAACAGAGTTCTTTTGATCTTCTTGACTGCTTTCTATACTGTAAATCTAATCCTATATTTAAACATTTTCCTACCTTTCATCAAACACTCTGATTTAAATTTTTCTTAATCTAGCTAGTCATATTAATCTAGTACTTTACTTCACATTGTAGAGTATGTGATTTCTTTTTAAAAATAAATAAAAATAAGTATGTTTAATGAAAATGACTAGTATGACCCATTTGAGAATACTTCACAATTCAGCATCACAAAAAGTGAACATTTAAGGATTCTGCTTCTAAATGCCACCCTAATTAAAGAAATGTTCCTTTTAAATGTGCTTTTTTTCACATGCATAAGAGGCCTTATTCAAATGAAGGGGAAGACCTTTCACATACATGAGGCTATAATAGAGAGCTTAGCATAACTTCTACCTGATTTTCAATGCAAATGGCAGAGGAGAAGTTAGTGTGTTGATGCAGATTATGGTTTATCCTTCTCACAGACCAGAGAATTCTTCACGCTCTGGAAATATTTTGCTTATCAGTGAGAAGCAATGATCAACACCTCGCACCCCCAGTCCCAGAGAGACTCAGAAAGTGAGATCATCAATATTCAGATATAGTCAGATTCTCACAGTTACAGACTATTAATTTGCTCCTAAAGTGAAGGTTTACTGTACAATTTGCAATATAAACATTTTACTGCTACATATCAAATATCAAATAGAGTGATTAAAAGACAACTTATCAATGCTATCTTGGTTACTATGTCTGCTATATATGCAAAGAATTAATATTTAAATGCATTATATGCAGGGAGAGAGTGTCTTTTACTTACTGAAAAAAAAAAATACTACTTTAATTTTCATCTGTACAAAAAACACAGTATCAAAAGTGGTTTTTAAGTCTGGTAAATATTCTCAAATTAGACTTAAGTGTAAATATTGTTCACAACCATTTACAGGTTCTGTATTTGCTTTCTACCAGAGGCTGTCACTGAAGACAGTGTTCATGCACAGGTTTTCCTCACTCTGAAAATAGACAATATTTATTACATGATAGAGGAAAGAGACCAGACTTAAAACAACAAACATCACAAACCAGAACTGAATTTTTATTTGCTCAGAGCAATGTTAGAATCATACAATCATAGAATATCCCGAGTTGGAATGGACCCATAAGGATCATTGAGTCCAACTCCTGGCACCACACAGGTCTACCCCAAATTTTAGATCATATGACTAAATGCACAATCCAAATGCTTCTTAAACTCTGACAGGGTCTTCAGTGATTACTTTGCTGGGGAGGTTGTTCTGGTATGCGACCACCCTTTCAGTGAACAATCTCTTCTTGATGTCTAGCCTAAAACTCCCCTGCCTCAGCTTGACACCATTCCCGCAGGTCCTATCACCAGTGATTAAGGAGAACAGATCTAAGGAGAACAGATCAGGGCCTGCCCCTCCACTCCCCCTCATGAGGAAGCTGGAGACCATGATGAGGTCTCCCATCAGCCTCCTCTTTTCCAGGCTGAAATGTTGCAATGAGGAAGATTGTATACTTGGTGTGCAGTTTTCATGATGTTTTCTGACCATGTTGCTCAACTCAGGTAATTCTAGCCTGTTTTCATAACAAAACAAACTAACAAGCAAAAAAGAAAACATCAACAAACATCTCTCTCTTCAATATTTAGGACAAAAAATTACCCCTTTCTGTTGGTCAGTGTTAATCTTCTACAGAACAACGTGGTGGAATTTGAGGTAGATCTTTGCTTAAGGCATCATAGTGATAACATTACTATTTGTTAGCATTTATTGAGGTATAATTTCCAAGTGAGGGAAGTCTTTTAAGAAAGTGATAACTGAAATATTTCTGCAACAGATTTCTGACATATTTCCACTCTAACTTTGTATGTAGAGATAAGTTACATAAGGGATCATCAGAAAGTGTTAAATATGTTACAAATTAGCTTCTTATGCACATAGGCTGCCACTAGGATCTGCCTAGATGGATAGCAAGTCATTTTGTGAGATTTTGCTTTACCACTTTCAAGCAATCCCAGAAGAAAATTCTGGGACTTGGCAAAGCCTGAAGCGTTTTCCCATTTGCTCCAGAATAAGTAAGTAAGAATAAGACCTTGTCAGAGCTGGACTCTGTGATCTTGTAGGTCTCTTCCAACCTAGACTTTTCTGTGTGATTCTGTGAAGTAAAGTAGGCTTCTGGTTTTCAAAAGTTTGAAATAAAATACTTGAAAAGTCTCAAGATATTTATCAAAGCCACAGATTTGAAATTAATCAAACCAAAGCTATATGAACTCTGCTTGAAAAGCACAGATTTTGCTTAGTCAACCAATATAATGAGGCAAAAACTTTTTAGTAAACAAACTTCCATGTGGCTATATTTCTGATATTACAGAGGCTGGCTCAGAAGAATTCCAGAAGAGCTCTGACTTGTAATTGCCTCTATTCAGTGAAGGCTATGTGGACAGAAAAATTGGACAGTGCTTTGTGTAGCAAAGGTATCAAGATGTCAATTATATTTGCTTTTACATCTCAGAGGTAACAAATACATGTTCTAGAGGATCAGGAAATAGTGTTAAATAAAATAGTAACCACTCATGTTGGTTTTTCTCCTACAAAGATTCATAGAATCATAGAATGGTTTGGGTTGTAAAGGACCCTTAAAGATTGTCTAGCCCAGCCCCTCCCAGCAGAAACATATTTCACTAGATCAGTTTGTTCATCATACCTGACTTTCAACACTTCAAACAGTGATGTTTGACCCCATTCTCTGGACAAACTGTTCCAGTGACTTACCACCCTCCTCATGAAAAAAGTTCTTCATTATATCCACCCTAAATCTACCATCTTTCAGATTAAAAACATTTCTCTCTGTTCTGTCACTACAGGTTTTGGTAAAAAGTCTCAATCATTCTTATAAGTCCCCTAATACACTGAAAGGCAGCAATAAGGTCACCCCAGAGCTTTCTCTTCTGACAACCCCAACTGAACAGGTTGAACGTCCCCAGCTCTCTCAATTTTTCTTCATATAAGGACCCTTCAGCCCTCTTTCATTTTTGTGTTGCCTCTTCTGGACCCATCTAACCCATCTAACAAGTCTTTCTGAACTTAAATTGTGGTGGTTTTTTTTCAAGCACAGGCCTTGCTGTTTCACTTCATGTCCTTATCACAGTGAGACTGGATTGCTGTGCTTCCATGCTATGTCAAATTATATATTAGTACCTTTTGGAAGCTACTGTTCACAGTTTTTGATAAATGTTCTAAAACTGACTTCAGTTCACAGCAATCTCCTTTGTAAGAAATTTGTTTTAATGAAATCACATCACCATGTCTCTGAAGTGCCTGAAAGCCTCTTGAATTCCAGACATCATCAAAATGTTTGTTGCTTTTGTTCTATTAAATAAAAAAAAAAATAAATAAATAAATGCAAAATACACAACAACAACAAAAGAAGAGATTTTCTAAGTCACTTGTTCCAGCTGAACTGTGTTAACTCTAAAATCATTGAGAGGAAAATTAGTCCAGTACTGAGCTCGTTTGAAAATACACCTCCAGATAACTCAATATATCTCAAAATAATTTGTAGTAGCTCCCTATTCATTTTTATATAGGAGTCCAGAAGCAGAAGGGTCTCCTTAAGACATAACATTTCTCCCAAACATATTAAAGATTGTAATTTGCCTACAGCTAAAGAATTTTATTTATTTATTTATTTATTTATTTATTTTAAGTAGGGGGAATGTCTTGTTCACACAGGTTGCATATAAAGAGATCAGTGTTTTTTCTTACTGGTCCATTTTATTGCACTGCCATCTTTTACAATGTAAAAACATATCTGAATTCACAGTTCAGTTTGCTGTTTTACATCTTATCAGTAATAAGTAGAGTATAACTTCACAGATTTCCAGTCCAACTGAGATCAGGATGGCATGAAAATAAATTAACTTCAAGACTATCCTGATAATACTTTTTTAGTTGATTTAAATGCCAAGTGAAATAGCTCTGGATATCAGAGAAGCAATCGCTGGATTAACTAATCGGATTAGATTTTTGTAATGTTACTAGGTATAATAAAACTGACAAAGGCTCTTCAAAAATCATTATTTATGCTATTCTGTAAATCCTTGGAAATACAATGCAAAATACTGGTGCTATGTCAAGTAATAGAGCAACATGGCTAAGTTCAAATCCTGAACAGATTTTTCCCTAGAGAAGGAAAAACAGAACATGCCCTTTTAATTTTGCAGCTCTCTTTATCTGCAATGGATTTATTTCTCAAAGAAATACTATCAGTGCTTCATGTATGACCAAGAAATTACTTAAAATCAGTGTTAAAATATTTCTATCTCAAATCATTAGAAGATACAAGGATTCTTAGAAAGGTACTATTTTTGAAAGTTAGCTAAGATAAATTTATGTGAGCATTAAAAATGTCACACAAATCCAAGACCCAGACAATCATCTGTATTATTTGCCATGTTTCCAAATGTCATCAATTCTTTTCAGGAAAGCTGCCAACACTTAATTAATGTCCTGGTGCAAGAGCTATAAAGGATTATAGTTTTTTTTGTATTCTTTTCCAACAAATAAGAAAATACAGTAAAACATATGTATTAGCAAAAAATTGAAATTTCCTTAGTTTTCACATGTCCAAGTAATGTTTAGCTTTCTGAACTTCACAGGGCAATAGAGCATAAAAGACTTCAGGAATTACAAATGAGTTTCTAAGATAAGAATCTTACACCTAGAGTAATGTACCTAAGCTTCCCACTCAGTGAACAGAAGTTAGATACATGAGAAAAATGATCCTTAAAACCCAGCCAAAAACAAAACTTAGCATAGTTGTCTCACTTCACTCCAGCACTTTTACAGAAGCTGGACACCTCGTTTGGGGTTGCAAGCTTCTCTCTCTTTATATGGCTGCAGGACAGAATCCTGCCATGAGGTCATATATAGCATGACCAAATATTAAAATATGCAAGGATATTCTTATGAAAAAGTCTATAAGACCATTGAAATAGAAAAACAGTAGAGTTCCTATTTATCCATCATGCATTCATAATCACTCTATGAAAATTATTTCTGTGAGGTAAGAATTAAAGTACACCAACCCTTCTTGAATGCTACTTCACTGCTTGCTTTCCACTTTGTTTGCAAGTTGGCTGTGAAACATTGCAATGCTTTATGTATACAATATAAACTATATATATACAATATTACTATATAATTCTCACGTATAGTGCTTATAAGAAAAATGCTGTATCTCAAAGAGGTACATGTGCCGTAAACAGTATAAGCTATTCACTGATTCTGTAATTGTCTTTCTTTTAGGAATTTCATCAATTCCACACACTGTTCATAGCATTCTACGTTTGGATTTTAAATTTAGCCATAAGATATATAAAAATTTGTGTAAATCCAAAGCTCCCAGCTGACCACAAAGAAAAGACAGCCCAGGAGTATCAATTATCCTTGTCAACTGTAATTTAAACTTGCTAAACTACCTGTCAGATCTCCCCTTTCCAGATGTTGTAATAATAGGGATAATGTATGCAGTAAGCTAAAAAAATTGTCTTAATAATATTGTCTTTCTGTTGTTTCTGTAACGTTTTTCATTCTGATGGAATAAGAAAAAGATTTAAATGTTACACCATAACTATTTGGCTATTTGAATACCCTTTTTACAGTTCCTCATAGGAAAACAAAGTCAAGAGAAAAAAAAAAAAAAAAAAAAAAAAATAGTGCATTGTTAAATTGCTGGAACTCTGAACTTCTGAAATAATTCTGAATTTGCCATTGTTTTTGTTGTCCTGTCATTCCCCTTACTTGTATGTTTTTTGCTGTACTCGTAAGTTAATACTTGTCCTTAGCTCAGTTTGAAAGCTATCCAAGGCAAGAACAGTGATACTGCTCTATACTTGCCTAGCACAATGGAAACCCATATTTTATGCTCCTAATGCTACAAGTATATATAGAGAGAGATTAAATAGCAAAACAGCTTAGCATAGAGCCTGAGAAATTATGCTCTACAGCAGCAAGATGTGCTTTTGTAACACTCCAGATGACATGGCTTCAGTAATATTTACAAAGAAGAGATGTATTTATGTATCCTGAAATTCTCTTGAAACTTTCTTGCCTGTGTTCTGATCAGACTTGTTCTTGCTAAGGCTGTAAGAAGTAAAGGAACTTTAACCAGAGGGGATGTAGCAGGAAGCAGATTTAAATAATGACTCCTGAAGATATATTATTAACATGGCAGATGTATCAGAAAGACTGGGTGATTCCTTGGCCACAGAATTTAACTCTTGTTACTAACTTATTCTGGAGTTTCATCTTTCTATTTTGAAACATTGCATTCTTATCCCTATGGTGGGGTCTAGACAACCAATTGCAGATCTAAGAAAGCCTGTAAAATTTTCTGTTTTGCTAATAGTAAGCAGCCAGATTTATTTTTATTTTTATTTCCCTGTTTCTTAGTTGTCTCTGCCTGTTGCTGCTTCCTAGCCCCTTTTTCCCACAAGGGGGAGTGACATATTATTACACAGCTGGTATTTCCCATACTGTTGGTCCAAGAATGGGACAAAGGTGTAAAAGGATGTTGACCAGTGAACAGCAAAGCAATTGAGATATATGGCATACAAGAAGAAGAGGCAGATTCTGATGTTGTTCAACTTGATAATATTCTAGGTCCTAATATATTCTCACAGCTGAAGAATGTTAGAAATCCAAAAAATGCTACCTGAACCCCTACATTTTCAAATAACTGTGAAAATAATAAGGTACTTTATATAAAATGCATATATTCAAGTGCAGGTCAAGATTATGTACATACTTAAATTGGCAATAAGAAATGGAGTTGTAAGCAACAGTGAATTAATATTGTCTTTTTTTTTTTTTTTTTTTTTTTTAAATACACTTACCACAGGATGCATAGGGTTCTCATCAAACTGATGGTCGTGAACGCTGTGATATTTGTCTGTTATAAAGTCATAGATCTTCATAGCTTTATATGACAGCAAACGAGTTCTGGATTAAAAGATTTGTATAGACAACATCCAGAACTACATGGCTCAATCTTAATTTATAATTGCAGCAGCAGTGCTTGGCACTAATACATACTTATAGGCCCATTGAAGTCAATAGATCTCTACAAGGTGAAGAAGTACCTCATAACAAACCTTTTTCCAAGATTGGAACCTGTAATTGTTTTGAAGCATAGCAGCCCTGTGAACATTATAATTAGAGGATGCCCTCATTCTGCAGTCAAATTCAAAAAAATATGTATACTCATCTTGACTGGACCTATTCCTACAAGTCAATATACCAAATAATTTGTCAATTCAGAGATGTGAACACTAGCAATCTGAGTTTACTTTAGACATCTAAGGTACAATTCTTAAATTTCTGAAATTTTGAGACTGATGACCCATAGTTAAAGAAGAGCGGCAAGTGTCTTCCATGGGTGGATCAAAGTAGTTGCACTGAATTTGTTAAATGCAAAACAATAATAAAATTGGTCTGAATTGCTACGTTTTTTTAATTTTAACTTTTAAGACCCACAAACTAATCTAGAAACTATTTAAGATTTCAGGATTCCTTTTTTTTCTACCTCAACGCTAATTGAGAGAGAGACTACTTCCTGTTCTCTCTCCTTGTTGCATTTTCCCCACACCAGACTAATTTACCAGAGAGTTTGTGTTTTTTTGTTGTTGTTGTTGTTTGTTTGTTTTAATATCCTTGTAGGCTGGGGAAGGAACTGGACACAAGGTATGCACCAAGATCACTCCTGCCTTTGGCAGCTTTTTTGTTTAGTTGGTTGGTTTGGTTTGGTTTAGGTCCATGCACTGACAACTTAGAAATAAAAGAAATCTTTGGTTCATGTTGTGCACAGTCAGAGGTCCTAACTCTGGAGAGGAGCAGATGTTCATGCACATCTCTTCTTTTTTGTATACTGTCTCAAGTTATCTCCCAGTACAGTCTATATGCTTTCCATATTGCCCTTTGAAAGCAGCTAAACTTCTCCATTGTTTGGATAAGTAATGTAGCTATCAAATGTAAGCGCTCCGTACCACCTTGTTGAAATGACTATAGCTGCATATTAAGACATTTAAGCTGATGTTCCAGGACAAAGAGAACCATTCTCACTCTCCACATTAACAAAAACTTTTTATCAAAATATATTGCACCAGTGGTTTACACCAGTGGAATGAATTACCACCCCTTGAGAACTTAGAAAGGAAAATAATTTTAGAGGGGCTGTGTCATGGAATAGCCTAAGTTCTTGATACACAATAGGAGGACACATATTTCTTGCTTTTCCTACTTTGGAATATAAACTGATGCTTCCATCTTCCACTTTCCACATCCAAAAGTATAATAACCACTGCTCTACAAAGTCAGTCATTTTTTATTTTTCCAGCTTCTCTTGTTGATGCTATTCCATTTCACATAAATAATTAATTATTACTGTTAAATAATAAATATTAAATAAATGGGCCAGAGAGAGAGCAGGAGAAAGACGGGCACTAAAATCTTTCTCACATTTTCACGTTCTTTTTTTTGTTTGTTTTTGTTTTATTTTGGTGTGTTTTTGTGGCTTTTTTTTTTTTTTTTGAGTGTTTTTGTTTAGGAAAAATGCCTCTCTTTTTATCCACATTTCAATTTAAGAAATCATAATTTTGAATAATTTTGATGGTATCACTTTCCTTGCTATCTATAAGGTCACAAAAATAGACATAAATATACATTGATGTAAACAAATCTCAGCAAGTAAATGCCAGAAACTATCCCAGTTAATTACAGTACAGATAAGAACTGCAGCGCTATTGCAGCTTGTTTCAACTCATAGTCTTTCATTTTCTTGCAGAAGGGGTCAAATTTTTGTCTTCTGTGTGCACATGAACATGTATACAGGCAGCTCTCTAAATAAGAAGGTATTAAAATCACCCAAATACATAGGGATGTTAAATTTCTGGAGAAGCTGTTGAGAAGTTTTTGCAATGCATTACATATTTTCCATCCCTGAACATTGTTCTGCTTTCAGAATTTTCAGAATTTTTTCTCCATCTCCATAAAAAGCAAACAAACAAAGAAAAACAAAGAGTATGTTCAGTGACACTGCCTAAATAGGTAAATATCAAGCACAAGGCCAAACTTTGGGCAATCTATAGAAGAAAGTCATGAAAAATACAGAAATTAAACCCTAGTTACTAAGTGATTGATGTTTAATAAAAAATAACCCAGTTGCAACTTTATTTTCTGAGATTCATTTCTTCTACAGCGTTGCATGCCACCTTTTAGCAGCTATTATAATGAAACATTTATTAGCATGCCAATATCAGAATTTTCAGAAGACAAAATTTGAATTGGTTATTTCAAAATGAGTTATTAGACAAATTTAAAGAGATATAAAGGTAGTGCCTCAAACCTTACATCTGCATGGAATTTTATATAAAATATTGCTGCCATGTATTACATTGCTCTAAACAAAAGCTTGATTTTAGTCCTTGCACATCTTTTCTGCAACTTTAATTTACAATGTGTGTTGTTTATTGTAAACTGAGATTACAAGATAATTTGGTTATTTCTTTGTCTTGCAGTGTTGTTTTTTGTTGATGTTTTTCTTTTTTTTTCTTTTTTAACTCTCCTCTCCTCTCCTCACCTCTCCTCTCCTCTCCTCTCCTCTCCTCTCCTCTCCTCTCCTCTCCTCTCCTCTCCTCTCCTCTCCTCTCCTCTCC
>CM021766.1:92297872-92310184 GCA_011076525.1 Nettapus auritus | reverse complement strand
GGGAAGGGAAGGGAAGGGAAGGGAAGGGAAAGAGAAATGCCATGGAGAGTTATCATTTGTGGAAGATCTCAGCAGTTGGCATTGAAAAGATTGTCAGTGTCCCAAATAATAATAATAATTATTTTTTTTTAATATTAGTTTAAAATTATGAATAAATTTGTCAGATTCCAGTGTAAATCAAATTGGAGAAGCTGTCAGAAAGTGATGGACATTGTCAGTGGAAGCCTTCACAAAAAGCAATAGCAAAACAAGTTATTGTAGTATGGATGTATACCACTGTGGGGGTGATCAGAGTTTTGGAAAGTAAAGGGAGGAAAGAGGGGAAAATATCTCTTTCCCCATATGAGCACAGCTGGTCCATAGCTGATCTGATTTTGCTGCAGTGCTGCTGGCTTTGTTGCTGCAGTGCTGAAAGCTCTGTTGCTTGGAAAAATGCATTTTTGGTGGAGGTTGCAGTGCAAGACAGAGGTGGGAACACTGGAACTGCCCTTTTTTCCAGACATTATCTTCAACAGATTCTTAACAGTAGTTGTTGTTTTTTGTTGTTGTTGTTGTTTGCTTGCTTGCTTGCTTGTTTATTTATTTAAAAGGAAGTAAATAATCATTTATTGTAGCATCTTAAAGAAAGAGTGGAAAACAGTAAAGTTGTTTTTATAAGTTATATCATTTACCCAGTAGAGGAAATAAAATATTTTGAAAAGTTATTAATAAATATTTAACATACATAAACAGAAGTCTATAAAATCTATAACAGCTGTTTCAGATAAGATTTGTAATAGCCACTTAGTTTTTCACAAGTGTGATAAAAAGCCTTCTGACAGAAGACATGTAATTCAATAAGTTAGTAAAACTCAACAAAAACTCAACAAAGTGACTATTCCATTTCGGTCACAATGATATTTTCAAGTGCATAAACTTTCCCTACATTCAGAGTGCAGTTCTTACAAATGAAACTACACTTATAAATAGTGAGGTGGAAATGAAGGAGGGTGAAGCAAAATCTGAAGTTTATTAAGACTGAGGTTGGTGAATGCTCACTTTTATTTTCCCTTGTGTTAATAGTTTTCAAAAATAAAGAGTACGGAAGGGAAAAGTCAGCAAGTGACTAGCATAGAGAAACAGGGAAGAAATAAGTATTGACAGTGATTGAATAATGTTGATCATATCAGAAAAAGAGCTATCATGGGCACAGAAGACCTAGGACCATCAACATGGGACCATGTGGCAGCGATCATTGCAGTGCATGACATCAAGCAAGTAATGTCAACTCCACCACTGAAAGGGGACTATGAACTATGATCAGTGATACAGCCCCATCAATAGACATCTATTTTCCTGCTTTGCCATAAATGTCAGTGTCCATACACTCCTCAATTATTCAGTGCTTTGCTGAAGGTTAAAGGCTTAGGACTGATTTTATAAAGCAGTCCTGACACATATTATTTCCTCTGACCACACACACATACACAAAATGTAAACCGGGAGTGCCACTGCAGATAAAGATCAGCTGTAACTCATTTGTAATAATTAGACAAAAACGAGCGGTTCTTAAGGTGAGAAAAAAGCAACAAATCTTGCTTCTTTGGAAAATGTTCTTTGAAAGCAAAAGGCTAAAAATTTTGTCGTTGCTGTTGTTGTTATTCCCATTTTCAAAACCAACATTACAATTTTATGATGCACAAAATGGAAAACTTTCCAAAATGTCAGGTGTTGAAAAAGATTACTATGAATAATGTATTTCAATACAGCTTTGTCAAACTGTTCTATAGTATGTACATTTGTAATTTCTTAACACTGAATTTACTGGGAAGTGACACTCCTGTGCTCATGCTGTTCACACTTGTTTACAAATAGAGGCAGTCAGGCTTTGAGCTTCAAATCCAAGTGTCCAGATACTGATGTGACTTGCCTGAAAGCACTGGCAGGAAAAGTGTTCCAAGTTAAAAATTCATAAAGAACACTTCTTTTTATTTCAAGAGTAACAGGAGCAAAAGGTTTTTGCAGTGCCCTGGGAAACAGAAAGTTAAAATATAGTGAAGTTCCCGGAGTAGATCAGAGCATAGTATTCACAGTTAAAGCCTACAAGGCAGTTCTTTATAGTGTCTTGGGTGAGACAACTGAAGGAGAACTGAACCTAAGGAGCCAATTTGCTGAGTATTGTTCAGTCTGTAAATTGAGAAGTTCTTATTATAGAATGAGGAGCTGAAAGAATTACCTATTGAACAATGGAAAGGTATATTTGAATTTTCTATATTTGTATTTATATTTTACTATATTTTTATTTCTAAATTTGACACTGTCCCACATGACATCCTGATCTCCAAACTGGAGAGAGATGCATTTGATGGGTGGACCATTCAGTGGATAAGGAATTGGATTGAAGGTCGCACCCAGAGAATGGTGGTCAATGACTCTATGTCCAAGTGGAGACCAGTGGCAAGTGGTGTTGCACTGGAACATGTTGCCCAGAGAGGCTGTGAATGCCCCATCCCTGGAGGTGTTCGAGACCAGGTTAGATGAGGCCCTGAGCAACCTGATCTAGTGAGTGGCAGCCCTGCAGTGGGGTTGGAACTAGAGGATCTACGAAGTCCCTTCCAACCCAATCCATACTATGATTCTATGATCTAAACTTGATATTTTTTTACTAATTTAAAATGAAAAAGAGACCCATGATACAACTGATACAATAGATTTGATAATTCTGATACTCACCAATTACTGATCTCATAATCAGCTACTTTTTTGACCCTCATGTGGGAAATAACTGTGTTCAGGCTAGAAGGAGGCAGGCATGTTTTTATTTTAAAACTGTATGCTCAAACTTCCCTTTCAGAAATACATGTGTTCATTCTGGGTTAGATCTAAAAATCTGCTACCTAAGGTGAAACATTTTAGTCTCTAGTCCTTTTCTTCCTGAAATCTATAATGACTGTTAACAAAACTGCTATGCAACCTATTCTGTAAAATATCTTTAAATTAATATACAGCAAAACAGCTTCATGTTTTAGACAGTTTATGAACTTTATCCTTCTAGGAGAGACATACAACAACAACCACTTGTCAAATATGTTATTTCATACATTTAATTAATACCTATCAAATGTCTGTCAGATGGCTGAATGCTTTGAGAAAAAAAAAATAGTAGAGTAAAACCTCAGTGTTTGACAGTAGTCAAATTATCAAATTATTCAAAGAGAGTCCACTTCAAACATATGCATTCAAACAAGGAAGTGCTAAGACAGCAGCATTATAGGGGAAGTACTTTTTGTTTGTTTGGTTGGTTGGTTGGTTTGTTGGGGGAGTGTGGGGGAGGAAACTGGGGGGATGGAATCATCATGATTGGCTGAATGGCTGACCAGTGCCAAGACTGGCATACAGTGCTATGAGTCTAATGCATCAGCACTGAAGGAATTAGAGGTTTGTGTACAGGTGAAGGCTATGTGTCACAGACGTGTTAGAAAGGCTCCTACAAACAAAGTACAACAATGAATAGGTACTGTCTGCTTTTGAAGGACAAGCTAGGAAGGAGAGGAGAGCTCTGCTTTATATGAAAGAATGGCCGGCACGCATGGATTTCTGCTTTGGGATGGATGATGAGCCAGTCAAGAGATTATGGATTAGAGGTTGGACAAACATGGGGGATTGTTGTTGCTGTCTGCTACAGGCTCCCTCAGCAGGAAGAAGTAGATGAGCTTTTATTCAGATAACAGGACGGAACCTCACATTCATATGCCCTTGTCTTCACGGACTATTTTAACTACCCTGATATATGCAACAGAGCAAATGTGGAGAGCACTGATGGCAAATTTCTAACAAGTAATCCATAACTGGATATTGATGAGGGTCGGTCCTCTTCTGAACATGATATTTACAGACAAGGAAAACACTGTGGAAGATGTGAAGATCGGGGAACCCCCTGAACTCACTGGGAGATTGTGCAGTTCAGGATCCAGAGAAAAGGGAACAAGGCAAAAAACAGGATCACAACTCTAGACTTGAGTTTGCTCTACTTTGCTAGTAGGGCAAACTTTGTCCTGTTCAGGAACCTGCTTGGAAGATTCCCACCTAAGATAGATGTGGAGAGAACTGGGATCCAGGAAAGCTGGTTATTTTCAAGGATCACTTCCAGGCTCAAGAATGTCCTCTCCACATGTCCAGGGAATCAAGCAGATGTAGTAGGAGCTCTACTAAACTCAAATATATATATTAAAAAAAAAAAAAAAAAAAAAAAAAAGGAAGTATACAGAAATTGGAAGGAGGGTCAGACAAGAAAAATTGTTGAGAAACTACCCAAGCATGTGGGGATGAGGTTAGGCAAATCAAAACTCATCTGGAGCTGAATCTGGTTAGGAATGTGAAGGGCAATGAGAGTATTCTGTAAGTATGTGAACAGCAAAAAGAAGACTAGGGACAAAGTGGGCCCACCGCTAAGGGCACGGGCCCTTGTGACAAAGGACATAGAAAAGGCTGAAGTACTCAAAGATTTCTTCTCCTCAGTCTTTATGTATTTATAGGACTGGCATTCAGGAATCCCAGGCCCCTGAGACCAGAAGTAAATTCTAGAGCAATGAAGGCACTCTCTGTTCAGCAGTGTGAAGTTAAGGACCATTAAAACTAATGAAACGTACTCAAGTGCACAGGACTTGATGACCCATAAATGCTAGGGGAACTGATCAATATCCTTGCCAAGGCCATTCTCAATTATTTTTGAAAGATCATGGCAATCAGGGGAGGTTTCTGTGCATTGGAAGAAAGCAAAAGTAACCTCTGTCTTCAAGAAGAACAAGATGAAGGAGACAGAGAAATTCATATCAGTCAGCTTTACCTTGGCCCTGGGAAGACGTTGGAGCAAATAATCCTGGAAGAAATTTACAAAAAATATTAAGGACAAGAAGGTGACTGGAAGTCAGCATGGATTTATAGAGGGGAAATCATGTCTGACATACCTGAAAACTTTCTACAATGAAAGGATTAGTTTGATAGATGAGGGAAGAGTGGTGGATAAAGCTTATCTTAACTTCAGTGAGGTTTTCAACACTGCTGACTATGGCCTCCACATTGACAAATAGTTTAACTATGGACTACACAGATGAAGAGTGAAATGGGCTGAGAGGTATATGAATCGATGGGCTAAACGAGTTGTGATCAGCAGTGGCAAAAATTGAAGATGAAGGCCAGTGGTGTACCTTAAGGGTAAACACTAAGGCCAAATATGATTTAACTTCATTAACGATCGGGATCGTGGGGCAGAATGCACCCTCAGTAAGTTTATAGACTATACAATATGGAGAGAATGGAGAACATATTAGATGTTTGTGCCACCATTCAGAGGAACCTCAGCTGTCTGGGGACCAACATACTGGAAAGTATGTTAGTAGAAATGGCCCTGAGGGCCTGGTGGGCACCAAGTCAAACACGAGCCAGCAATGTGCCCTTGCAGCAAACATGGCCAGCAGCATCCAGGCTTCATTAGGAAAAGCAACACCACCAGGCTAAGGGAAACAATCACTCCCTTCTATTCAGCCCTAGTGAAAGGATATCTGGAGTGATGTGTCCAGCACTGGGCTCTCCAGTACAAGAAAGATGTGGATATACAGGAATAAGTCCAACAAGCACCTCGAAAATGAGTAAGAGATGAGAACACCTGACATGTGAAGAAAAGCTGAAGGGGCTGGGATTGTCTAGCCTTGTGAAGGTTAAATGTGAATAGACAGCTGATGGGAGGATGTAAAGATGGTGGGAACAGTCTCTTTTCAATGATACACAGTGGAAGAAAAAAAAAAAAAAAAAAAGAAAAAAAAGTTTTACTGTGAAGATGGTAATTCATTGGAAAAAGTTGTCCAGAGTAGCTGTAGATTCTCCATCTTTGAAAGTAGCCAAAATCCAACTCAGCAAAGTCCTGAGCAACCTGTTCTGGTTTCAGTTGATCCAGGCTGGAGCAGGGGTCTCGATCTCTAGATGTCCCTTCCAACCTCAGAGATTCTTTGTTTCAGTGGTTTTGTGATATATTCACAGAAAATTCCAGTTCTTCCTAGTGTCTCAGTAGTAGAGACTAGTAGTGTCCTAGTAGTAGAGACTTTACCTTTGTTTTCTTAGTTTCTTTCAATATTATTCCTTCTCCATCCTATGTTGCAATATGTGCTTCCAGGTTGTCTAGAACATATATGTACAGATGCAGTCCTAAAGCCTCCTGCAGTTTTCCTACCTGCTTGATAGACAGCATACTTAAAGCTTAGTGAAATGTTAATACCCTAGTCCCTTCCAAGCTCAAGTGAGTGACATAGAGAAGATGTAAGATTCCTGTGTCATGAGGCATTTATGTACAAGTTCACTATCACTCATAAGGAAGCTTCTAGGAAAAGATAACAATGTGATTTTAAAGTTAATTCACAGTGGCTCAAACTAAGTATAAGACTTCTGAACTCAGTTCTGATCTCAGGACCTTTAGCAACAGAGGAGGAGAACATCAAAAATTTCCATCCCCACTCCACTGTGGCAGAATTACTTGGTATTTTCACTGATATTATATAGCTCTCCAGTATTTTCTTGTCTTCCTTTTTTTGTTGTTGTTGTTGGGTTTTGTTTGTTTGTTTGTTTTTCCACAAATTTGTAAGGGAAGTAGCTATATTTTTCTATCATACCCTCTAGCTAGAAAGATAAGGGATTTTGGTATGGCAGATCTTGGGATGAAAGCAACCATTTGCCACTCTTTATTGCTCACTTCTGATAATTAACTATTTCTGGTTCACTTGGAAAATGAGACCCTGGACTGAAACTATATTTAAGGGTCTTGGTGTAGGTTTTCCCAGCTACTGAAGATTTGCACTCATATTTTGCAAGTGCATCAGTATAAAAAGATGACTGGTTGCTGTACAAACCCCAAAACAGTTTTTTTTTTTTTTTTTTTTTTTTTTTTTTTTTTTTTTTTTTTTTTTATGTAGTTCTTTCTTTCTAATGACATACCATATGTAAACAGCTCAATTTGAAAACTAAGCACCCTGAACTCACAAGATGGCTGACCACAAATCTTATGTCAATTAATTTTGGTTGGATGAGGTAGAAGTGCTTTGGGGCCCCTTCTTATGAGCCACAACTCTGTAGGCTTCCATTTAATACAGATTCTCACTTCCATTAGTCTCTTTTGGTTTCTTCATCCTCACCACAGCACCACAGAAAACAAACAAACAAACAAACAAACAAACAAAAAATACTCTTAAGGCTCTTGCTCTTCAACAGCTGCATACAGCTACATCAATGACTATGTAAAGTCTTGAGGGTCAAACATCATTTGAGCACAGGTTCAGTGCCTATTAGCTCAGATTTAATGAGATCTTTATTCACCAGGAGCATTGTGGACATTCTTCCTGTTATACACTTTAACATCGTAATAGAAAAAGTTAATCTTTTTAAAATTAACATATGTACAAGTCAGAAGCTTTATCTCAAAAATTCTGTGAACATAAACTATCAAATATATCCCAAGGAGTAAGAAGGCAGGGAGATACAATTACAAATAAAATGCCTCCCACTTAATAAATAAATGAAACAGTGTTGAATTAATCCTGGTTAGGATGAGGTATATTATCTTTGAAATTTACTCAGTTTAGATCTGATCAGATTCCGCTACCAGGAAAAGACTTTATTGGGCTGAGACTAAAAGAAACATTTAAACATGCGGTGATCATGGATAGAAGATGCAAAAGAGTTGCATGACATTATTGATACTCATTTATACTGTAGTATTAGAAAATATAAATCAAATACTGTTTTATCTAATCAGAAACAATGGTCAGAAGATATAGGATTTATCATAGTCTGTATCATTCTGGATCTAGTAAAAAAGCTATGTACTTCAACATACTGAAAAACTATGTGCTTTGTAAGAAGTCCCTGGTGAATCAATCTGTATGTGGATAGTTAGATCCCAAATGCAGAGTAAATGCAAGGAAATGGATAATACATCTAATTAGGGTTATGGAAGAAAGTGTTCTTGTTTTGTTTTCTGCTATTTCAAGTGCATTAAAAATACACCAAAGCAAAAGAAAATTCACCTTCTTATTTGGATTGTTACTAGTAAGTGTTCTAGGAGCTGATATCCCATTCTCCTCTTAATGGTAACACAAGTTTTGAACTGGAATTTAGATGCTCACACTTCCAAAACTATGAGTTTCCTTTTGACTGACATTTAAAGGGTCATTATCAGACTTTTCATGACCAATTTTTCATTACAAATTTTTGTTTAGTTTCAATATATTGTTACAGTTCTTGAAACTATTAATGGGATTTCTTTGAACTCTCCTTGTGCCTGAAAACAAACAAGGCTATTTTCTTAGATTTGCTGTTACTCTTTATTGTCCAACAAGGTTTTAACGTTTGATTTTTTTTTATTTTATTTATTTATTTATTTATTTTTATCGTACTGATTACAGTGAATTTCAACAGAATTTTCATTTGTTGCTTAATTCAATTCAGGAATGATTCTTGATACCTTAATGCATTCTTTCAAATCCCTAGGAATAAATCCACCAATAACCACATTCTCATCTGGTTCCATTTCTTCTATGTACAGGATTTTTCAATTATTTGTTAATCCAATTTTCTCTTTTCTTTACGTTGGTCCACATTCTGTCCCCTTCCCAGTTTTCAAAATCTTAAATTGTATTGAAAATTCTCTGAAAATTTTTTCTCTTGTTAAATCTTTCTTTGCACCCTATCATTCTACAGTCTTTATTCAGAATAATGTTGCAAGCAAATGGGATTGTTTCCCTATCCCCAGTTTCCCTGAAATTTGCTGATGGTCCTAGAGACAACAGATACAATCTAAGAGATTTCTCATCATATTCTTTTGTCTTATACATTTCTGTACTCACTACAAAAACTTTGAGACATACTTCTAGCAGTTTCTGAGCTTGCTACTCTAGAATAATATCTATTACCTAGTGCCTCTTGTTCTAACAGAACGTAAGCTTTCTACAGAGCAGTTCTGGCAATTTAAAAATAGCTGTTAATTGTGTATGTGTCTTTTCTCAGCATGCCCATATCATTGCATTCTAACCTTGATTAGAGCTTTCCACACTTCCCATACAGCATGACTATGACACTCAAAAATGGGTTCTGATATAAGAAAACAATCAAAACTTAATTTAAAATAATTTATATTCAAGACAACATTGAAATATATTTAACCTTGAATGTCTACCTTGTAGACTTCTTCAATAAGAATTAATATGCTGAACATATGCATGTTTTTTTAATAACAAAAACATGGAATAGCCTTAGCTGTTACAACTCACTCTGTATTGTATGCATGTGCTCTTCTACAAAAAATACCTAATTTTAAAATGTTGTTAAGACAGCAAGTGGAACAAAGTGTCTAAAAGACATGCCTCTTCAAAAAGTAAGGAAGAAAAAATACAACACTGTAATATAATACCCCTATGTCACTGAGCCTGGTACTACTCAGAGACTGACTAGTCTATATACAAAAATGATTGACAAATCAAGTTCAATCAATAAATGACTCCTGCAAAGACCACAGATATTTATTTCCATTTTGGCTAAAATGTTTATTTTCTTATCATTGATCGCATTTGCTACAACCACTGAGTTATTGCATATTCTAACTGAAAAATCTTTGAGTATTCTGCTTAACTGGATACATTATTTCCTCTCCTCTCCTCTCCTCTCCTCTCCTCTCCTCTCCTCTCCTCTCCTTCTCAACTTTTACTTTTGAGGATGTTGCTAGTTTGATTGAAGTGGGAAGAATGACCAAAATGTAATTTTATCTTCCAACCCATCACACAGAAATATTCAAGAGAACACTAAAAGAATATGGGTACATCAGGATGTTGCTGCTGCTGTTGCTTGAAAAAGTTTTTAATGTTTGTGGCAGAGATTTTTTCTTTAGTAAGTTAACAAAAATGATACTATCACATCACCTTGCTGTTGATAAAATTTAATACATTTATTTTGCTTAATTTCTAGCAGTAAGTGTTTTGTTGTAGTGTCTGTGTTTAGCTGAATGCTTATAAGATGCCACCCGAGTTTACCTGAATCATCAGTTTTCCCATCTCCTTTGTTGACCATATGGATTATGAAAGTCTTTAAATAGGCATCTTCTGCTGATATGTAAATATTATTCTTCTTTCAACAAATAGAATCTTTCCAAAATTTTATTTATATTTGCAACTCAGTGCAAAATATCTGTTTCTGTAGTTTGCATGATAGAATTGTAAAAACATTCAAAATATTTTTGCTTTTCCTTTAACCTTACTTTTCTGACAGAATCTTGTGAATGCATCAGCATAAATGTTTCAACACGGGTTTTGTATCGTTGGCTTTTTGCTCTGCCAGCTATACTATGTATCCCTCTATTTCTTCCTTGACAGTTATGCTTGTCAATTTGAGCGTATATTGTTAAAATTGCAAGAGAAGATTCCAGTAGTGATGCATAAAATTTTATCATCCCTCTAAAAGTGAGCATTAATATGATCTCTAGTCCTCTCAACGAAAGGACTAGGTATATTCTTATGAAACTTCTGAAATCACACTTGCAGTCTATTGCCAGTATTTAGAAAGAATAAGAATTCTGCAGCAAGTATTGGATAATGTTTTTAACTCTCTTATGAAGGCAAAGTAGAAAATCACAACTGCTTATAGACAAATTAGAAGAACCTTTTCTACAGACTGGGGCTCATGTAACTTTTGTAGTCCTGTACCTGACCTGCTTGTAACTTTTGATGATTGAGCAACGTCAGTGCCATATAGCCATGAACAATTTAATTCCTGGATGCAGCAGGTGAGGTATTTTAAGTAAAGACGAGGAAATAATAATTCTGCTGTACAAGTCTTTAGTAAGACATCATTAGAATATCAGTCTCAGTTCTAATCAGCTATGTTTAGAAAGATAGATTCAATTCAAAACCAGCTGACTCAGGTGATAGAAAAAATCTTAAAAGAGGATACTAGTGAAACAGAAACTGGGAAAAGATATGATTATTTTTTATAAATACATTTACTTTAGAAACATAATGGAAAGATTCCTAGACATAAACTGGAAATATCATACTGCTACAACAAGTAAGTCCAGGAAATCCCTAAAGCATGTTGAAGATAGTTTCCTGTCCCAGGTACTGAGTGAGCCAACAAGGAAGTGTACCACTTAGATCTGTTGCTTGAGAATAGGGAAGGCCTTGAGGGAGAGGTGATGGCAGGTGACTGTGTTGGCTATAGTGATCGTGAATTATTTGAGTTCAAAATCATTGGTGCAAGGAGAAAGAATGTCATCAGAGTTGTCACTCTGCACTTTAAGAGAGCAAATTTTAAGATCTCTAGTCTAGACTACTCTATAAGAACTGTCAAAATTAAACAGGCTTGTGCAAGATCAAAATAATATAGAGCAAATTTAAAAAGAATTGCAAATCATTAGAAATGAATTTCTGGTTTGGTGTTTTGAATGATGAAGTAGAGGCCTGGAACAAACATTGACTAAAGATAATATTTGAAGAAAGCCTGGTAGATTCAGTGTGGTCACCAAAAGAAAAGTAACCAATGCTAACATTAATGCATTTCATAACTATATACATATTTGTAACTTAGGAGCATAAACATGTAATAAATGCATATACAAATACAAGTACATATGTATTCCTGAAAGACTAATGTTTGAAATGTTGTACATACACAAACAATCTAAACTAAACGTACACTAAACAAACAATCAAATGCTAAATATACTGTTTGTTGTATTTGGCTATGACACTGTACTGAACAGACATATTCACTGAGTTGCTGAGGTCTAGAGTTTTTTCTTGAACGCTTGTAATTTGTTTGGTTAAAAACCCTTTAAAAACAGGATCAGCTCAAAGGTCAAGGTTTATGTTTTTGTGCATAACACTTATCCTAGCTTTGCTAGATTCCTATGAACTTATCATAGAATCACAGAATACTTGAGCTGGAAGGGACCCACAAGGATCATCAAGTCCAGCTCCTGGCTCCACACAGAACCACCCAAAAATGAGACTATATACCTGAGAACACTGTTCAAATGTTTATTGAACTCTGGCAGGCTTGGTGCCATGACCACTTCCCTGGGGACCCTGTTCCAATGCCCAACCAATCCCTCACTGAAGAACTGTCACCAATCACCTCTGTATTTTCCATGTCCCTTAGCATAGTTTCCAGGAGGATCTGTGGGAAAAGAATTTGCAGGTGGCTTCACCCTGTTTCACACGTCCCTGAATTAGAGATAATGAGGAAGCAAGCGGAAAAAAAAAAAAAAAAAAAAAAAAAAAAAAAAAAAAAAAAAAAAAA
>CM021766.1:92269437-92297862 GCA_011076525.1 Nettapus auritus | reverse complement strand
AAAAAAAAAAAAAAAAAAAAAAAAAAAAAAAAAAAAAAAAAAAAAACTTGAGCAAGGCTGAGATAAAGAAAATTGGCTACAGTGCTAAGGATGAGTTTTGGGTGGTGGCCAATTGCAGGCTGGCTCGAGGTCCGTGTCTGAGGGTCTCTAACCAATTGTATGTCAGATTTGGGCGCATGGACAGTGTGTGGGGCTACGGGGAAAGTATATGTAGGAGTGAAAAATAGCAATAAAGGCCTTCTGTTCAAGAGTCATCAGGAGTCTGTGTCTTGTATCCCTTCAAGGATCTGCTCCATGATCCTGCCAGGCACAGAGGTGAGACTGACGCCTGTAGATCCATGGGTCTTCCTTTTTTCCCTTTTAAAAAATGGGCATTATGTTTCCCCTCTTCCCGTTAGTTGGAACTTCACTGACACAGCTTCACAGATATGATGGACAGTGGCTTAGCAACTACATCCACCACTTCCTTCAGGACCCACAGGTAAATCTCATCTGGTCCCATAGACCTGTGCATCTTCAGGTTCCTTAGATGGTCTCAAACCTGACCTTCTCATACAGTGGGTAGTTCATTCTTCCAATCTCTGGCTTTGTCCTCTGGGGCCTGGGCCATGTGTCTGGAGTTCTTGTCATTGAAGACTGAGGCAAAAAAGTCATTGAGTATTTCATCCTTCTCCAGATCCTGGGTGACATGGTCTGCTGTTTCTTTCTGGAGAGGGCCCACAACTTCCTTAGTCTTCTTTTTATCACTGATGTACCTATAGAAGCTTTTCTTGTTGTCCTGGATGTCTCTGGCCAAATTTAATTCTAATTGGGCTTTAGCTTTCCTTACTCAACCCCTGTCTCTCTCCCTTCCAGGCTATCTGTCCTTGCTTCCATCCTCTGTACATCACCTTTTTCTGCTTGAGTTTGGCCAGGAGTTCCTTGTTCATTCATGTAGGCTTCCTGGCATTTTTGTCTGACTTCCAATTTATCCTCTTTCACTCCTGAGCTTGGAGGTGTTCTTTCAATATTAACCAGCTTTCTTAGGCCCCTCTTCACTCCAGGTCTTTGTCCTATGGTACCCTACCAGATGTAGAGAGTCCCATGGTACCAGTTCTCTCAAGAGGCCAAAGTCCACTCTCCTGAAGTCCAGGGTAGTGAGCTTGCTGTGTTCCTTCCTCACCGCCTTCAGGATCCTAAACTGCACCATTTCATAGTCACTGAAGCCAAGGCTGCCCTTGAGCTTCACATTCCCCACCAGCCCCTCCTTGTTAGTGAGAATGAGGTCCTATACAGAAGTTTTCCTCATTGGCTCTGCTATCACTTGGAGAAGGAAGGAACCTCCTGAATTGCCTGTGTCCTGTATTTCCATACACCACCGGTAATTTTCCAGTCTTCCAGTCATTTTAAATACAATTTGGATCAGGCTTGGTTATCCTATTTTCTTTTATTGCAAGTCTGCATAACCTGAAGGAGGTTTGATTATGTCACAATAGTGTACAACCATTTAGCTACCTTCTGCCATTATACAGCTGAAATATGAGAACCTTCTCTTCAGGGTGTACAAGTCTGCAAGGAAATGTATGAACCACAGCTGAAATGTGAACCAAACCATGAAGTTAGACTAAGCAGCTTGATGTCTAGCTCATTAATGTCTGCTTCATAGCCAAAACATATCAAACTATCAATGTGCTAGTGAGAATCATAGTGAATATTACTGGTTTGAACATATGTGTGAGATACAGAGTCTTGTCCTGCAAAGCAAAAAGCATCTGCAGAGAATTTTAGTCATTTGTACAAGCATCCATAAACTAGTCGAGGACTCTTATTCTGAAGAGAAATCTCATAGAAAAGGTCACTATTTGAGTTTTAAATTGTGGTGTTTCAGAGAGAAACCTTTATCTTTGTTCTTCAGTCTAGTTGTTCATACAGTCAAGAATAATTCAAAGA
The DNA here is from genome assembly GCA_011076525.1 of Nettapus auritus. Taxonomy (NCBI): domain Eukaryota; kingdom Metazoa; phylum Chordata; class Aves; order Anseriformes; family Anatidae; genus Nettapus; species Nettapus auritus. The sequence goes on along the minus strand of CM021766.1, from coordinate 92,295,933 downwards.
TCTTCTAAATTATCCAAATGGAAATAATTTCCTCGGTCAGGTTTATCTTCCTTAGTACGTATGAAGCTGTAATCCCATTAATGTTCTAGTTATAAATAAGATCTTCTTTAGTATCAGGTACTGAATTTCTATTAAAAATGTGGAAAAGATGCAAAACTTCTTTTACAGAATGAGGAGGAGAAGAAGCCACTTATTTTACATTAAGTGTAGAAGTAGAGCTGCTGGCATAAAATTGAAAAATTGTTAGCACTGAGAAACTTCCTAGCAGTATCAGTATGGATTTGCCTTAACTGTATAGGTGTTGCACCACCTCAGTGAAGAAATGGGGAATGGAAGGGAAAAGAAAAATGCCAGACAACAGAAGAGCTCATGTGATGGGAGAAAGGAAAAGATATAGCTAGTTATTTATGGCTTCGCAGACAACTGTTCATTTGCTGCCTGCCTCATAAAGGCAGACCAAAAAAAAAAAAAAAAAAAAAAAAATGTTTTGCTGTTGCTCTGATTAGGAGCATGGAGGACTGTCAATACTGTCTTACTGGGTATATGATTGCCTGCTGCACTATGGGAAACACACCAAAAAAAGTAAGTAAGAGACTATCTACTTGAACATGCTGTGTTTGGTTTGGCTGAACTGTAACAGATAGTAAACTGGGTCCTAGGAGAGCTTTAATACACTCTGAACCCAGCATATTTTGATAATAACCTCTCCATTATATTGGTCATTAAGGAATCTTGAAAATACCAGTTCAGAAACTAAACAGAATAACTATTCTCCATTCCAGACTTTTACTACAATTAGAGTAATTTCTTTTGGGGAAAAGCCAGGAAAAATGGGGGTGGACGCGGCTGAGGGTAGGGGGGAGTGAGTCTGAAAGAAAGCAGTAACAATTAGATTACTTCTGCCTCTTCTTTCTGGGTGGACCCTCTGAATGTCAGCTTCATTATTCTGGACGTCAACTCCAGGCAGCAGCTACTAAATGTTGTTCCAAATGGTGGCCTAAATAGCAGTCTCTGTTGTACATTCCTTCTCTAGTAATAATGGCAGGCTGTAGGGAAGTTCTTTTAGTTCATAATAAATTTCAGGAGTGCTAGCTTGAGAACAATGTTTGAGGCTTAGGCCAATGCAGACTGGCAGATAAATGTTTTGAATACACAATTTTATTATCACTTCTGAAAGTCTGTAGGCTACAAGTCTTGCTCATTGGTGGGGAAGAGCCCAGATACTCTGAGGTGACAAGGATGACTTACATAAAACTTATATAATCTGAATGTCTCAAGGGTCCTGCATGGCTTTGTTCACCAGTGATTCTAAACCACTCACAAACATGAAAGAAAGTATCTTCATTGTGGTTGCATTAAAGAAAAAATCATTATGTGGGGTCAGTTGGGATGCAAAACATGGACAAATTAAGTGAACAGACAACAAATCTGTGGTGCTGCCAGGAATCATGTTGTAATTCCATGGCTACAACAACAAGAGTAATCTTGTACATTTCTGGTAGCAAAAGAGAGAGGGAAAAAAGTGTGGGGGGGGGGAGGGGGGGGGGCCAGAATAACAATAATAAAAAACACTCCCTCACAGACATCTCTTAATTCTTGTTTAATATGGATTTTTGTCATGCATGGAAACAGAGGTTCCATTTTCTGGTGTAGACTGTAGCAGGGTTTTGAACTAAGTCCTTGACATAATACAACACAGAAAGCTGGACTGTTTGAAACGAGATTCAGACTTCAGGCCAGTTCAAAATGCAGACTATTTCTTACTAGCAACTGTGCCTCAAGCACTATCAAATCTTCATTCTTTTCTCTTATTTGTCTGGAGGGACAGCCAGTACCTTTAGCCATAAAGGGTTGATCTATAGATGTAAAACACCTCAGTCTGTCAGGAACAGAGGGGGACAAACCCTTCCTCAGCCTCAAGTTATTATTTCTGTTAAACTGAAGTTGGCTAAGCAGCCACACCTTGTCATGGACATTTTGTAGCTGCCACAGCTGCTTCTCCACTGCTCAATGGTGCTAAAATTTATTCAGTCACACCTCAGTCCTCATGCATGGCTATTATGGTCGAGGAGTTTGCAAGGTGAAGGCAGAATATTAAATTGCATTTCTCCTGAGTGCCATGTTTGTCTTCAGGACAGGTTTACCATCATTTGCCTGTGAGGAGACAAAGCATGGGGCCAGTTGTGCTGTATTATGATCACAGTTGCTTTTTTTCCTCTATTTATCTAAATAAATAGATTTAAACAATATAAAAATATCAGAAGATCATACTTACTCTAACTTGCATGTATGAAGTCTGACTACCACAGAAAACTGAAAGAGTCTGGAGTAGAAACATAAATTGACAAGGTGAAGACAAGCCAGTTCCCTAATGCTCTCACTCTGTGGCACAATCCTGCTATCATGCTATGGCTGCAAGAAGGAGTAGCTGATTACACCCCTTCCCATATTGTCCATCTGTGCTCACATAAACCACATAGTGGACAAGTGCCCAATCCCTATGATCAAGCAATGATACACAACAATGCATGGTCACACTAGCATGTTGCAACCCATGCTCAATGTCTCCAACATTTCTGCAGAGGTGACTCTACAGTCCCTGAAAAGGTCACAAAGTGAAGGACTCAGAACACGGCTTCTGTTTTCTGTGCAGCATTACATTTTCAGTGGTGCAATTTTGTTTTAAGGCTTCTCCTGAGAAGCAATGAAGAACAGAAAAAATAAATTAGTATTTCAATATCCTGTTGTTCCAGTAATGAGACACGTAGGCATATGCTGTGCTTGTGTTTGGTGTTTGACTAATCTGTCTCCCTGATAGCAATGAGGACTGTCCAGGAATCCTTGTGGCTGCTTTGAGCTACCAGTGCAGACAAATGCAAGCACATCTACAAAATCATTTCTATTCTTCCCCTCATCTCCATCCTTGGTTATGTTGCATCCTTGCAAATGGGAAAATTTGGTGTTCTTAGACATTTACTTAGGTATAGTATTGCAAACAGCAACAAATAAAGTCTATGACTCTAAGACTCAAGAGAATTTTATAATGAAAACGTTAAAAAAATATATGTCAGTTGTGATTCAATGCAAATGCAAACACAACATAATACTCTAAGATATGTAGCCACACACCATTATGAGAAACAGTACATAGTTTGTAGGTGTGACTACTACCATCAGCAGGGAATGAGAAAGGTGTCAGATAAAGGGAGGAATCCATGTCCACCTTTGCCTCAGTCATTTAAGCAAAAAACTTCCAAAAGAGGAAGCAAGTCTTTTTCAGAAGTTAAAGTTTCATTGAGTTCCAGACCAGAATGAAATTCTACCTAGAAGGTGCTCCTATGCTAAAGGAATTCAACATGACTTATCAAATCTCTTTTTGAATATTGCTCTGTATAAGTGCCATTTCAAAAGATTCATTGGCTATGTAGGCTTTTACTATCAGCGTATTTATTTCACCTTCTAAATGAAATCCAATTTGAGGCTATTAATATTAATGTGCTGAGATAATTCTGATGATGAATTAATAAAACACTTGGCCTCTCAATATGCTGTTTGCTCTTACCATTTAATGATGCTCTTAACCGGAGAAAAGGAAGGAGTAGAGCAGACTCTAGTAGGAGCCTGAAAATTAGAAACCACTTCATTGTTTTTAGCTTGCCACTTTAATGACAATCGATGGCATTGATTTTGGACTAGAAAAGTATTTACAAAATCTTTACCATATGCTACAATCCCTATTTAGATTCCTTAAGCATAATCTGCATGTAACACCTGCTTAAAGTACTTCAACTCTTTGCTGAGAATAACTTCATAAATATTTACTGCACTTCTCTAATTTTATTAGAGATTTGACCCTATTTCTTATGTTTGTCATAAATATTTTTCTCTTTCTTTTTCCAAAACAATTCTCCTACCACTGAAAGCACAGCTGTGTCTTAGAAAAATCAGATGTCATCAACAGTTTCATTCCTTTACAGGAGGAATTTCAGTTCACTGAATATTTTAGTTCAGATAAGGCTAATTCACCTGCTTTATTATGCTAAAATAGATTTCCATTTAAAGAAGTGAACCCAGCTAATGTATGTTTTTTACATCATTCTTCACACTTAGAACAAAATCCTAATAAATAAACTGAAAAAAAAAGTAAATTATAATAAGATATTTCTTCAGACCATTAATGTAAAACCATGTGCGTTTTCATATCTAAAATCATATCTATGATTTCATTTTCATAATTTACATAGTTTTTATCATTAATATAAATGGGTATGGAAAGCTTCATTCTAAGCTGATAAATACATATAATTTATTATGATTAAACATAGAACATTAATACTGGTCATTTTTAGTTACCATCTAAGAAAGAATTAAAAATTATAACACCATGTCTGCCAACAATTGCAATTTTATTATGAGTTCAGTTCTGGAAAACCTGTCACAATAGTGGCTAGCAAAACACATATAGTATGATTTTCAAAGTATGAGGTGTACTTTTAAAATTCTAGCAGGAAGGCAAGTATGAAAGTGAAATCCACATTCCCAACAAACTTCATGTTTAAGTCTGGAGGTATTCAAGCCAAATTACCTTTGTTTGAAAAGGTTTTCAGATGATGGAGTCTGTTTTACTGCAACTGCATTGTGTTAGCATGTGGAAATATCAGAAGACAGAAAAGCAACATTTGTAGCATATTATTGTTGACTTTAATAATAATATTATTGATAATTGTGTTTCTAAAACAGAAAGCAAACAAACAAAGAAACCTTACTACCTTCAAGCTGCTTCTTCAGACAGAAAATACGCAGAAGAAATTTACTGCTGTTCTTTTAAATTAAACTATTAAACACTCAAAGTCATAAGAGTGCTGTATGCGTCTAGAGAAAGTTCTCTGGAGTGGAACAGAGAAATGTTTATCCTTTCTAAAATTATGTTAGTGAAAAGTCAGATTTTTTTAAATGATTTGTGACAAGATAATAACTAGGTTTTAGGTAGTAAGGGATTTGGAAGATGTCACAGAGCACCAATTGTGTATTAGGTTCTTTGGATGCTTTTTCTTCTGGGGAAGCATGGATGAAAAGACTATGTAGCAAGTCACAGTGCAATTTGTACTTCATAAAATTCACCCTCCACAGCCATGTCTGAGTACAGTCTAGGTAATCCAAATCAACAGACATTGAAAGGTCACATTAAAATGCCAATCAGTACTCTCTTATTTTTCTAATTTATTTCCATCTATCCTGGTATCTGAAACAAATGTTTAATTTCTCTCAAAGTTTCTAGCAACCTAAAATACAGAACAAATGATAACCTGTGATAATACATACAGATATGAAGGTTTAGATGTTCCACCTCTAATCATCTTAACTTGCAGAAAATGTTCCTTCAGCAGTTATATTATCTTTTAGAACTCATATTGATTATCAAATATATCTGATAATTTGCATGAGGCAAATTATATATGAAGAATGAATTTTAAACATTGTATTACTCGGTACTTTCCCTTCCATATACTCTTGGTTGAAAACTGCAAGTTTGCAGAAGTTGTGTAGGTTTCTATAATTTTTCCTAACATTTAATCTTCAGATTGAGAATTATAATTAAGAGAAATTAAAAAGATTCTAGTTGGAAACAACTCCTTCCAAATCAACTAAAATTAGCTGCTCTGGTAGCCACTCTAACCATCAACAAGGTATTCAGCTGGTGGAATAATCATGCTGGCTAAAACTTTGTTATTATATTGGACTTCAGTTTACTCTAAATAAATACTTCATTTTGTTAGTTACCTACATGATGGAAGAGTCTTTCAAAATTCACTTGGTGCTTTGAAAATTGTACTGCCTGCATCTCATTGATAGCTTTTCTGGTGATCACAATCCAAAGAAGGCTTTCATGTATACTTGTTTTTATGTAGTTCAAATAGTCCTGCCAAAATCGGTGGCCACTCTGGTGTCTGTAAGTTATTCAGAGCTACAGTTGTAACATATAAATCAGATGAACTGAGTCACTGATCTGTGGCTCCTATCAATGGTATGAAAAAGATGTTATTTCTAAGTTTACCTACTTTTGGCCAATCTTAGAATATCTATATGACCATACTTTTTGAGAAAGCTCAAATCTCTGAGAGAAAAGAAATAACCTAAAAGAATCTGTGCAACTTTAATTTGAAGGTACTTCTAAAAGACTGATGTAAGAGGCTTCCATCCTTTTTTGTTTGTTTGTTTGGTTTGTTTTGTTTTGTTTTCTAATTGAATAATAAAATATAACAGTATTTAGACATTAGCGAATTTGGTACAACAAAACTGATTTTAAAATACCAACATGCATTTCAAAATGACAGGTAACCTTTTAAAATACTGTTCATTGATTGTAAGCTAAAAGTTTCTAATATTTTAGCCAAAATATATTTTCTTAAGCAGCCACAGTGATGTTTCATAATTAGATAATTTCAGGGCAAACACTGGGAGTTTCTAAGTGTTGAATACCTTAATTTTTTTATAAAGTGAGAGCAGAGATTACACAGTGCCTCAAAAGATAAGTCATTGTTTATATAACAATGTGTGAGAATCAGTTTTTGTCTTGTTTTTCTAAGACATAATTTCATGTTTCACAAAAAAAAAAAAAAAAAATGTAAGTATAACCCAGCATAACACGTCTATCACTGGTGTGTATAAAACGCTTCTTCTGTGCTTTTAAGGTGATGAAAAGGACAACTAGCTTGTGTCTAAATCAGGAGAGCTTGATATGATGTCAAAGCCTTTGGCTAAGCATAGATTGACTTAATTCTTTCAATAATGAACTTTGGTCCAGAGCATTTAACAACCGCAAAAGGAGAAACCCAATATAAAAGAGAAAATCTACTCATTCAGGTTATCTTGACTCTGCTGCAGGCAAAACATAGAAATATATATAGTTTTTTAATCGAGATTCTCTGCAGCAGCCTGTTCCAAATGCCAGTATCCATCACTGATGACTGGATCAATAGCTCTGTTTTGGCCCCAGTCTCCTACGAGAGATGGCATGCCATCAGTGACAGACAAATATCACAGTTAAGCAAAGTATCCAGCCAGACCTAGTAACATTTTTATTGATTTTTGTTGTGCAAATAATGTCTTTTTGGGCTGAATAAATGGCTTTGAGCCAAACAGTCATTGTTTATGATTCCAAAATGCAATAAAGGGACAGGAAATATATTGTAGCCTATGTCTCAAGGCACACAACATAATCATCCTTTGGTGGTGAAAAACTATCCAGATGAAACCATGAGTGCATATTTATCCATGCTTAAAGGCACCTGTAGGACTTGCAAATCTTACACAAAATGTCCTGTTAGGAAACAGATGGTATTGCCCTTTAACCTATTGAATAACTACTAGAAAATCAAGCAAAAAATAAGCACTATATTTCTTCAATCAATACAAAGAAAACACTTTATTATTTTCCCTTCAAATGAAATATCAAACTTGCCAAAACAGTATTAAGATGCTTTCAAAAAAGGGCACAACAGAACGTACCCTGACTGTTTTTCCAATGATACAAAATTGTGTTACTGGTATCGCAGCAGCAGTATATGTTGCCTCTGTCCTCTGTTCTTTTTTTCGGGAATTAGTAAAACTTTGAATATTATTTATTTATTTATTTATTTATTTATTTATTTATAGTATTAAAGGATCATTGTAATGGATCATTTAATAACAAAGGTTCATTATTTATCTTTTTAAAAAATACATATTCTTTTTGTTAATATAATTATTGCTTAATCACTATCGCTAGCACCAAAAATATCTCCTTTTGATTATATCTGTGCAATAAATCCCAGATCTTTTCTACTGGATATATATATATATATAAATAATACTTCCAGTAAAATTAATGAGAAATCTCTCCTAGTTTCAGCTAGTGCACAGAGGCCAGAATTTCTAGACACACAGGTGTCAGAGATATTATATCAATGATATTATTAAGACACAAGCACAAACCACCAACAGTGAAGGTCTAAGGAAAGAAATATTCTTATAACTTCCAAACAAAGTCCAATGAAATATAATAGCAGGTTTTTTGTTTGTTTGTTTGTTTGTTTTTTAATTTGTTTTTGTTTAATTGGTTGTGGTTTTGTGTTTTGTTTGTTTGTTTGTTTCCAATTAACTAGAAATAACTGCATTAGCTGGCATTATGTCTTGGCTAGTTAAAATATTTTGCCCTCATTGTACAGCCCTGTGTTTTCATTGAAAATATCAATAATTCAAGCCCCACTCAGAAAAATTCAAGAATATTTATGCTCACCCCAGAAAATTCCATTTGTCTGTAAGAAAATGTAACAGTAATCAAGTGCCAGCTTAAATCCTGTCTCTCTCTTGCATCTGTTAAATTCAAGATTTTATTAACTCTCTCATGACAGCTCTAAACATACTTTTAAAGGCTTTTGAAATACAAGACCTAAGATATGAGACAGAAAATTAAAAGGTTTATTTTATAATATTTTTTTCAATCAAATTACAGTAAATAGGGTGGAAGTTAATGGGTAATTTTAAAAGACAATATGATTGTCTTAGGTTAGATTTGTGTTTGTTTGTTTGTTTTTTCCTTTGTTACTACCATAAAAAAAAGCTCTAACCTTTTCCAAGTAAACCAATTGCAAAATTTTCATGTTCTTCTGCAGAAGTAGGTATTCATTTTAAATTGCCAACAGTCATTTGAGTAAGCGTCCCAGTTATATATATCTTCGGTATGTCTTTTTAAAGAATTATTTAACTTTAATCAGTAGGCCAGTGAATGTTTACAAACATTTTAGGGGATTTAGGCATTTTTTTTAAATGAAGTTTCTCAAACTCCCAACACTGGAAAGATTACACCTGTGATCATAAATCATATGCAAGGAGAACATCTCTAAGTCAGGACATCTCATGGGCCCAGATTTACTCTATTGTTGAAGGGTTTGAAGGGTTTGGACTTGATGGTCCTTATGGGTCCCTTCCAACTCAGGATATGGTTCTATTCTATACTATTCTATTCTATACTATTCTATTCTATACTATTCTATACTATTCTATGGTTCATGAAGACATGATGTGAAAAGGCAGAATAGAGACAAAATGAGACTGAGTTTTGAAATCTCACATACTATGAAGGATACTCACAGATTTTCACCTCTTTTCCATTTGCCCAACTTATCCAAGTATTCAGCAACAGAAGTAACCAACTTGTGAGAGAAATATCAGACCATAGATTTGGTCTTCTGTCCTTCACTGACTGCTGACAGTTTTTCTTAGACTTTACAGCCTCATATAATAAGCAACATATTTTTTCTCAATCTAAAGGGAAATAAACTATCATTCTTCCATTTCACAGGGGTCAAGTCTATCAGACAATAATTGCTTCTTCTTTGAACCCCTGCCTTTGGCAACAAGTACACCAAAGCATGCATGAGGCAAGTTTCTCTGAATCCACTGTTCTAGCCCTGACAATTGGTTTTTGTTTCGGGAGAGAGTAAATAAACAGTTAAAAAAAAAAAAAAAAAAAAAAAAAAACGAATTTAGCATGATTCTTCTGGCCTATAGATCTCTTAGTACATGAATAGTTGAATAGTCCTCTGAAGGCGTTTATTTATTTCCATCAACTATAAGAGGAACCCAGAATTACGGTCTCAGATGTCTATCCGACTTCTAGACGTTTAATTTAGGGTAAATGAATGCCAACTTTGGCCACTCAAAAGGTTTCAAGATGCAAAGCCTGAGCATGTGACAGTCTCTGTATCTTCTGTGTTGAACTGGGCAGGAATTCAAGCACACTGTACCTTTCAACCATCATCCATTCTAAGAAAGCTATTTACTGGGCAACCTCATTTCAATTTTAATCCAGGAAGATGGATCCTAATGCTAGATATTTGATACCTGTAGTGGGTTTACGTGGCAAGGTTGTGGTAGTAGGGGGCCATTAGGGGCTGGCTTCTGTGAGAAGGATCTAGAAGCTGCCCCATGTTTGGTAATGGCCCCACTGCTGACCAGAGCTGAGCCAATAAGCAATGTTGTTTTGCGCCTCTGTGAGAGCATATTTAAGACAGCTGCGCCACACAGCAGCTGAGAGAGTGAGAGGAGTGAGGAACAGCCTCGCAGGCACCAAGGTCAGTGAAGAAGGAGGGCGAGAGGTGCTCCAGGTGCCGGAGCAGAAGTCCACTGCGGCCTGTGGTGAGGACCATGGTGAAGCAGGATGTCCCCCTGTAGGCCATGGAGTACCACGGTGGAGCAGGGTTCCACGCTGCAGCCCGTGGCGGAGACCACGGTGGAGCAGGTGGATCTGCACCGACTGTGGCCTGTGGATGACCCCTACTGGAGCAGATTCCGGGCCAGACCTGTAGGCTGTGGAGAGGAGACCACACAGGAGCAGGTGACCTGGCAGGAGCTGCTGCCCATGGGGGACCCAGGTTGGAGCAGTTTGCTCCACAGGGATGGACCCTGTGGTACGGGCCCATATATGGAGCAGTTCTTGAAGAGCTGCTGCCTGTGGGCAGCCCACGCCAGATCAGTTCAGCAAGGACTGCATCCCCTGGGAGGGACCCCACAGCACATGGGATGAGAGTGATAGAGAAGGTGTGGCGAAGAAAAGGTGCTATAGACTGACCATAACCCCCATTCCCCTGTTCCCCTGTGCCACTTGGGGGGAGGAGGTGGAAGAGGGTGGATGGGGGGGAAGGTGCTTTTGGTTTCTTTCCTTTGTTTCTCATGTCTCTAGCTTGTTAGTAATAAGCAATAAATCTTACTATCTCTCTATGCTGAGTCTGTTTTGTCCATCATGATAATTACTGGGCAATCTCGTCCTTATCTCAAGGATCACTGGGTGATCCTCGTCCTTATCTCAACCCTTGAGCCCTTTTCATCGTATTTTCTCCTTGTTACTTTTTGAGGAGGGGGAGTGAGAGAACGGTTGTGGTGGAACTCGGCTGCCCACACGAGTAAAACCATCACAATACCTGTTTTTAGATGTTCAGATATTTTGTCAGGTGGGACCTAAAATGCAAGATTTATATTGGCTGGAATCAAATTAAGAGTCAGGTTAAAGGAATCAGACCTGTGTATTGTACTGGGAAAAAAAAAAAAAAAAAAAAAAAAAAAAAAAAAAGTACTTTTTTTGGAATAAATTTTCTACCTTTAGAGGGTTTCCAAGCACTTTATTTGAAATTTTAAACCCATTGTAAATCAGAAACATTCAACTATGGAGTATGAAGCTACTGAAATGCAGTTCTCTGCATAATCAGATACCTCACCAGTTCTGTAGCATAGGTAGCCCCTGGTAAACTCAGACCCATGGTGAATCATTCCCTAGTTGGAGGAGCCAGTCTACCAAAAACCCAGGCTGGGTATTAAGAGGTCTGTAATTGCTCCTCCTGCATACCTCAGGAGCATGTGTTCATGTTTGACACAAACTGTGTCAATAAAACTTAGGCCATTGTCATGCTGAGAAAACTTAACCCTCCCTACAGACTAAGCACTAACCCTATGTCAGTTGGTCAGGCATATCTCTCCTGGGGAGCTGAATCCAGCCAACTGAGTGCATGGTTTCAAGAGGGCAAATAAATATGCTGTAATTAGGTAGCATGTGAAATCTTCCTGCAAAGAGTAGTCACCTGTGTGATATGAACCGTGAAGTAAAGATACCAGAATTAATATGGTTAGAGCACTAAATAACCTTCACTGATGAGGCTAAAAGTAATGGAATAAAAATCATTTGTTCATAATCCTCTTATTGCGTTTCTTCTTTTCTCTTTAGGTAAAAGCCCCTCCACATTTTTTTTATTTTTTTTTTTTTTTATTTTTTGCTTTACAGTAGATGTGCCAAGGTAAAAACAGATACACATCCTTTACTGGCTGGCTTTTAAACACAATGACAGATGTGGCCTGGCTGATCTCATCACCCCACTGGCAATATTTTTATAGCAATTAGAGTAATGGCAAGTCAGTGGCCTTTCTACTTATATTTACCTGACTGTTTTCTTACTTGCTCCTTGGACTCTGGTGTTATCTAGGCTTCTGATCCATTTTGTAGATGAAATTTTCAACACAGTTTCCATCCAGAGTTAAGTTACTGGACTTTATAGAAATGTTGAGCAGCATGGTTTACAGCTTTTTATTGGGCTACATTTTTTCCTTGGAGAGGAGAGGTGATGGAAGATATGGGTAGGTTTGGGAATGTGCAAACTCAAGGTCTGTTCAGATGCATTTAACTGGCACAAGCCTGGATATGGAGCAGGAAAGATTTGCATGGAACAGGCTTCTTGGAGGAAACAGAATGAGCCAGTGGACAGACCCTTAACAAAGGAGTTCAAATGTCTTGTGATCTCTCTCCAGTTTTCTCTTAGGTTGCCATGTGATCTTGGAAAGCCTGCCATCTCACTGGGCCTTAATTTCACAGTCTGTAGATGCTTAGAGGGACACCTAACCTACAGTGTGATTTCATATCTTTCTGAAATACATGTTTTCAGTAACTATGATGCTTACAAAGCATTAACTGACTAGTAATAGTAAGTTTAAGATAGAACAAAGTGTTTTCTATTATACACTTGAGAGGCAAATCTCCAGCTTGAACATTTTGTGTGAGCTCTGTGGTGGGTTGGTTTGTTAGTTTGTTTGTTGTTTGTTTTCCTTATCAGCAATATCAGAAAATCATAGGATGTTTTGGGTTGGAAGGAACCTTAAAGATCATCTAGTTCCAACCCTCCTGCCATGGCCAGGTGCACCTTCCACTAAATCAGTTAAATCAGTTTGCTTAAAGACCCATTCAACCTCACCTTGAACAGTTTTCTTTTTTGTTGTTGTTGTTGGTTGGTTGGTTTTTGTTTTGTTTTCTTTAGTTGTTTTGTGTTTGTCCTGAGAATATGCCTGGCTTACTAGAGTGCATTAAAGTCCACACCATGGTGTGTCTTCAGTGATACAATACATAAACTAGATACATTTATTTTTCTGCTTAGAATAATTCCAATATGAACAACAGGTTCATAGCCTGCAAACTGCATAGCTTCTCCACAGATTAGATGATTTCTGAGACTTTTATAAATTGCTAGATGGAATCCTGATATTTTTGGGGCAACTATCTCAATTACTTTCATGTGTTTTTTTTTTATTTATTATTATTATTTATTATTATTATTATTATTGTTGTTGTTGTCATTTGTTTCCTTGTTTGTTTTTTTCCCAGATATTCATGCTTACAGAAGGAGACTTAATTAGAGCACTAATACACACAAATCCTTGCGTATGAGAGTTCCATTTCCACACTTCTTAACTATTTAAGCCATACTGAAGTACTCAGTCATTTGATCTTGGTATCATCTGGGGACCATCTGTCCTGCCAGCTCTCCCACTCCCCATGTGGTCTCTGCACCCCATATGTTTCCGGCCCTTTCTCCCACATGCCTTGATCTCCCTGTATGTATCAGATACCCAGATTCCAGCTCTCTTGCTTACCTTAGAATTTATCTGGCTACAGTGTGAATGGGGGTTTCCAGTTCCATTCTTATTCTTAGCAGGTATCTGGCCAAACTTAACATTAGTTTGCTGGTGTGTTACAGCAGTAGTAGCATATCTGGAATACTCTTATGTTGTGCAATAAAATAAATCACAAGAAAAAGTATGAAGTGTTAAAAAAATTAAAGAGGACTTTTCATCCTCTACTTATTGCCTGGGGAAAAAATAAATAACAATAGGGGCAGATAAGGTCTCCAAGAAGTAGTGACTACCTTTCCAAAAATCACAGTGCTACACACAGCAGAAGTGTTGGTCACCGGAGTGAGTACTTCACCTTTTTGTGTCCGCTTCTTCATCAGTGATGTTGAAGAACACTCTGTAGGTATTAAAACTGTGCTCTATTATCAGAATATAATCTTTAATATTATAATATATAGTCCAACATAATCTTATACCTGATTCTATCTGGGTGACTTTAGAATGACTTCTCTATCCTAGCATCTTTTTGTCAAAGACTTTATGATTGTTTAGGGTTTGTCTAGCAATATAAAATTAAATACGTTTTGCTGTTTCTGAACACCTCTTATATTGTGTTATATTTTATATATGGTAATATTTTATACAGCCTGTAATCGATTTTGGTAGGAAAATAAAATATCTTCACCATGAGACAACTTTAGAACATCACTTTGACTTGATTACAGTACAGCTAGGAAGAAGATTTGGTTCTAGTCCCTGTCTGAGTTCTGAATAGCACCTCTTGACAACTAGAACAATATAGCTTTATCAGGGTAACACTCTGCTTGCTTCATAGCAGCATCTATTACCATGGAAGAACAATTTGTGAAATATTTGTAAAAATAAACATGGCATTGCAAGTTATTTCATAACAGCCCAATGCTTGTGTACAGGTAGGTATATTTTTCTCTCCTTACATCAATATAATATTAACGAATAATCACACCTTTCCACCTGGGATTCACATCACAACAAAAGCTCAACACAAAAGGAGATCTGATGTTGGTAGGAAATCGTTGTTTCCAGAAACCATGTTTAAAAACCACTGATAGCTCTTTTGAGTATTCAAGTATTTTGTATTTTGCCTTTGGCTGAGAAGTTGTAGCAGCCCTAGTAATGAAGCTGCCTACACAAATGAAATATTTAAAACTAATTCATCACTGTAGACAGTATCTGCAAAATGTTCCCTGCCCCATGCGATCCTATCATTCAGGATTAGGACCTGAAATTGCAAAGCGTGAAGCACATGTGTAATACCAAGCATGAGAGAAGTTACATTTACTTCAATGAACTGATGCCTAAGAGTTTTTCCAGTTAAGAATTAACACCCTCGCATCAGTAACTAAGACAATGAGTCAAGTTGAAAATCTAGGAATGAAACTGAGGATAGGGAGAGAAATCTTGGTCCCAGATAGTTGTACAGATTTTATGAGGCTTTCAAAGCAGAACAGGCAAAGATTAGAGTGGATAAAGCCCTAAGAAGCCTGGTCTGACCTCTTAGCTTGCCCTCCTATCATCAAGTGATTGTGCTGTAGACCTCTTGAGGACGTTTATAACCTTACAACAAATTATCCTATGAGCATAAAGATACAATAAATTTAAAAGACAATCTTAACTTACATCAGTTTATCCATTGTCTTACTTGTCATACACAATAACATTATCATCATTCACAAAAATATATGAAAAGCAAACATTAATTGCATAGACCTAAGATGTCAACAAAGTTTTGGCCCTGACTTCTTGTGGTTGTTTCCTGAAGGTTCTCTCTCTTCTACTACACAGTTGTTGAAGTCACTTGCTAATGAGTATAATGTTTTCAAAAGCACAAATTAACTTGAAGAGAGGATTAGTGTTGGTAATATCTCATGATGATCTTATCAGTATAATGAAGGCATACAGCAACACGATCCTCATGTTATATTAGACATTTAGGAATAAACAAATGTTGCATAAAGATATTTTAACAGCATATAGCTATACATG
Source organism: Nettapus auritus (assembly GCA_011076525.1). Lineage (NCBI taxonomy): Eukaryota > Metazoa > Chordata > Aves > Anseriformes > Anatidae > Nettapus > Nettapus auritus. The sequence goes on along the minus strand of CM021766.1, from coordinate 92,280,477 downwards.
TAACTGAGGATGTTTTCTAAATGAGTGTCTCTGACCACATTCAACTGCTTAGGTAAAAACTTAGAGGCAAGGCTTGTTGGTATAGCAAAATATTTTTCTGGTTCTTCTGTTTCCTGAATGCAACAAAAGTAGAATGACACAAGTATCATTTTGCAGGACAGAAAAGGACTTTAGAACTGAGAGATATTTAAATAAAAAAAAAAATAAAAAATAAAAATAAAATAATAATAATTAAAAAAAAAAACAAAAACTATTGTAATGACATTGTCATAGTAACCTATTCCTTCTGGACTGTGATTATAGGAATCAGGGAGTGAGCAAAGCAGTCATGAGGATATTTCTGGGTTATCTGGCTTTGAAAGAATGATGTTCAAACCCTGAAAAGATAAAAGAGAGACTATACAGAATGTAAGCTGGGCCGTTAAACATTTCCATATGACAAACTCCTCTCCTGAGATCTGACCTGCCTGTAGATTCCCCAGTTTGCAGATCTAAAGGAACGAGACCCACCCATGCCTGCTCTAAAGAGAAGAATCTGGGTCTGACTAGCTTTTGAAAACTGCTTTAAAATTCTCACCAGAAAATACCTTAATAAAACATATATATATATATTCATTAAACATTCAAAAGAAAATCCCATAAACCAGGATTTGTAGAAAGTAACTCATCTAAAAATGACTGTAGAAACAACATCCCAAGTAAAGTAGGCATTTCTGAAAAAAAATTCTGCCCTCTGTAGAAGACAGTGTTTTTATTCCTAAAGGTTACTGGTAAATTATATCCTTAGGCAGCAATCCTGACGTTTATGCACAAGCATAACTCCAAGCACATGCCTAGTTTCATAAACCACAATGAAACTATCTGCATTCTTAAAGTTAAACACATGTATAAGCATTTGCAGAATTGAGATTCCTCACCCTAAATCAAAACTTTATCTGCTATCAATAATTATAGTGGTAGGGTAGAAAATTTGAAGCACAGGTAGTTAGAAGTACATATTTCTCCTTCATCCGAAAGAATGCTTCTCCACTACACGTCAGGCACAGACCTAAACACACATTAAAACGTGATCTCACCTTCCACCTCTGTGGTGAGCTAGGTCCCTAGATGAGTCAAAGGAAAATCTGTGTTTCTGTTCTGGGTTCTGCCCCTCAGGAGAGTCCTAGCTGCACACCTAGAGCAGATAGTCGCAGCATGTGCTCTCCAGCTGCCATTGTATATCACATCTGCCCATGTCACATTGTCATGTGGCTATCATCAGGCAAATAATGTAGCTCAAGGTCATTCCAGAAAGCCCAGGACACCTATCACAAGGTCAGATTGGATTTGCAGGTAGCCTGAAATCAGCCTTCTCTTAGAACAGAAGAGGCACCTACTGCAAAGCTACAAGTATCTCATAGAATAAAACATTGGTACAGATAGAGTGCGTAGCTAAATAACAAATATTCAATGCAACACCAGAATTCTAGGAACAAAACTATCCAGATTAATATCAAGTGAGCTGTTTAAAATCCATTTAAACATTAATGGGTTTCAAGTTGAAATCCACCCATTGATTTCTGACACCCAAAATACATGGGTGTATACCTCTTAAGAAAGTATATAAATTAACTGATTTAATTTTTTTCTTAGCAAATGAAAAACAGCTTCTTTGGCAAGTTTCCCTTTTGGATTCCCTGTAGCTGTTGCAAAGCCACTCAAAGCACTTCTCATCACATATTTCATGTTGGCTGAAAGTAATAATATTGTTAATCATCTACATCATCATGTCCACTGATCATATATATATATTTGGAAAATTGTGATCAAGTAGTGTTCTGTGAAATGTTCATTGGTAATAGTCTGTCCTGTGTTTGAGAAAGCTGACACTTGAAGAGCTAGCCACAGGTTGACTCTTGGCTAAGCTTGATATCAAAGGTCTTTGCTGACAGAAATCCCACTCAAATGCATATTTATCTCAGAAAAATCTTTTGTTTAAGTAATCAATATGGAGTTCTAAAAGCCTTCTATCTCTTGCTTTGTATATATTGTATAACAAACCACTTCTCACTTTTGCCAATTACTCTTAGCAGATCTGTGAGCCTTCTCCCTGTTGCACATCCCTCAGGAACCTCTCAGCAGTCAGCTGCACATTGTGCAATCACAGCCCAGCCATCTGACAACCAAGGGGTGTTTCACTTCAGGCATCTCTTAAATCAGGATTTTTTCACAACTATTAGTATCAATAGCAGCTGTAACTGTTTTATGAACTACAGGTTAGGAAGCATGGTTTCTTGTCACTTTTGTTTTGTGGTTGAATTGCTCCATGTCTAATGGATGAATGCCTCCATAACACATTTCCACATGGATCTTCTAATTCTAATATTAGAAATCATGGTATATCTCTCATTTCTGCTAACAATTCTCCATTCAGCCATCTCAAAGTCTGTGGAAGCTTTATATTTTTTGAAATTTATTCTTCTACTAAACTTGCTACAAATTTACTAGCAATTTCAAAATATATTAGGCAGATGCTTAGATCCTCTAACTTATATATATATATATATACATTCAGGAAACCAGTATGAAAAATCTGCTAGTTCTTCAAATTAATAAAAATATCACTGCAAAAAATATATCCTTCTTCACAGACTCATTTATTACTGCCATGTGTTTTGATAAGTCATTTGAGTATGGCTTATCTAAATCCATTTATTTAAATTGATTTAGCAATCATTACTAAATCACTATCAATGGCCACCTCAGCTATCTTTAAAATGTTTGTATTTTTCATATAAAGATAAGTTCTTCCTATTCAGAGTTTCACGTTCTCAGAACTGAAAAAAAAAACCAAAACAAAACAAAACAAAACAAAACAAAAACAACAAAAAAAAAACTATAAACAATGATTCACTATCAAGTGAGTATCACATACAAGCATCTAATCATCAGTTTAAAAAATGCTCCTACCATAGTCTACAGGTAATAAAAGGTTCAAAACTTACAGCATTGTAGACTGACAGACGGTTTGAGCCCTGGGGGTCCCAGGGCCTTGAAATTTGGGGAAGATGGGTGTAGGACATAAAATTTATGTTTATAAACTGATGGGAGAGTTGCTGAATATGCATTTCACTTGTGTGCACTTTAGAAACAGAGTCAAATGAAGCAAAAAAATGCTAGGATGATAAGGAAAAAAAAAAAAAAGTTAGCATTGACAGTTATTACAATTGAATATATAAACAACTGCAGTTACACAATTATAAATATATCTTAGGGTATTAAAGATTGCTTTGACGTGAGTCAAAGGCCAAATAAGGACAATTTTAAACATTTGAACAAAACTTTACTAAATTAAATCACAAACAAAAAACATTTTTCAAACAGTTCTCATATAATTTTAATAATTATCACTAAATAGGCAAAGCCATTAAAATTCTTAACATATATCCTTAGCTGTGAATATGAACATTAGCTCTAAGTATGCACAACTACAAGGTGATCAGGATCAAGATCTCTTTGTAGAGAGAAGTTGGAACAGAAATTGGCTTGACTTCTTTTCAAATTTTCCTTGCTTTTCATTGTTTTTTAATTCTATTTATTCTATTTATTCTATTTTATTCTTTTAGTTCCCTAAAGGCAGTGTCATCAGCTAGCCCATGTAGTTCCTTGTCTTCCAACTTTTTGTGCTCTTTCTTACCTGCAACTACACACATTTTTGTTGCTTTCATGGTAACATTGTCCACCTACTAATATAAAATGCTTATACATTGTGTCTGTCTATGTGTGATGGTTTTACCCTTGTATGTAGCTGACCTCCACTCTCTCACTCCTCCTCCTCAAAGAAAAAGGACTAAAAAATACCATCAAAAGGGCTCAAGGGTTGAGATAAGGACAAGGAAATCGCTCACCAATTATTGTCACAGGCAAAAAACACTCAACATTAGGGAGATTAATATAATTTATTGACTAACACTAGTGGACTAGAGCAGTGACAACTAAAAGCACACTAAAACCACCTTCCTCCCCATGCACCTTCTTCTACCTCCTCTCCCCTAGTGGTGAAGGGGAATGGGGAAATGGGAGTTTTGCTCAGTCCATGACACTTCATCTCTGCCACTCTTTCATGGTCACTGTCTGTCCCTGCTCCTTATGGGATACTTCCCTTGGGATGCCATCCTTCCTGAACTGATTCTGCAGGGGCTGCCCACAGGCAGCAGCTCTTCAAGAACTGCTCACACATGGCTCCATCCCCCAGGATAAAACTGCTCCAACACAGGTCCCCCATGGGTGTCAGCTCCCCCAGACCCCCTGCTCCTGTGTGGGCTTCTCTCCATGGGCTGCAGCTCCGGCCTGGGGCCTGCTCCTGCAGGGGGTCTCCATGGGCTGCAGCCTCCTCCAGGCCACATCTGCTTGCTCCAGCCAGGGCTCCTCCACGGTCTGCAGAGTGGTGATCTGCTCTGCTGTGGGACTCATGGGCTGCAGGGGGACAGCCTGCTCCACCAGGGGCCTCTCAACAGGCTGCAAGCAAACTTATGCTGTAGGACCTGCAGCACCTCCTGCCCTCCTTCTGCACTGACCCTGGGGTTTGCAGGGCTGGTTCTCTCTCTCTCCCTGCTGCTGTTGTCCAGCAGTTTTTTCCCTTTCTTAAATCCGCTCTCCCAGAGGCCCAAACAGCATCACTCACTGGCTCGGCTCTGGCCAGCACTAGGTCCCTTTTGGAGCTGGCTGGATCTGTCTCTGATCTGACATGGAGCAACTGCTGGGCTCTGCTCACTGAGGCCACCCCACAGCCCTCCTGCTACTAAGCACTTATCACAAAAGCCCAATACACTATGCCATCACAATTTTACAAAATATTTGTATACTGTTGTTTTTAAAATTATTTTAGTATTGTTATATTTATCTAATTATTGCTAACTATATCCTGATTAATACACTTATAATATTTAAATGTCAGATTTCTTCTGTGGCTTCAGAGTTCATCTTAACAGACAAGACAGAAGTAACTTGGCAGAGAACCTAATAAAAATAAGGTAGAGAAAGGTCACATGTTGATGATGACCACATGATTCTGGAGCAGCCTTTCAACATAGGAAATTGAAGAAAGGAAAAAAAAAAAAAAAAAAAAAAAAAAAAAAGCACAAAAAGAAGAAGAAGAAAAAAACTTTATAAGGTGAAGCTAATCAGTTTGTTCTATTTTTGAAAGGAACAATATGTTTTTGCAATGGCAGACAATCAGGTATGATGACTCAGTTCAAGTTCTATAATCTTGTGCTCTCTTTCCGTATGTAGGATGATAATTAAGTCACCCTAAGGAGAAGAGAATTTATAATCCATTCAAATAGAAACTACTATAGCAGCCTGCTATTATGTGCATCTGGCAAAGAATAAAGTTATTCTGGACACCTCTGTGACTAAGCTATTCACAACCTGATCCAGCTTTTAGGGGATGGCAACGAGCATTTAATGAGTAACTTCAGCTTCTGAAGCCTTAATCAGGAATTGTGTTGTTCCTCTCAGGACTTGGTCCTGGATTTTCATTTATATCCTATTAGCCCTGGGACTGAGATCACTGTACAACCATTTGGGAAATTCTATTGGTCAAATTAGGATGACAGTTCAGTATTTTTGAGAAAGGGAATATTAAAAACTTAATAGGAAAATGGAATTCATCTTCTATGTTTCAATTTTTAGTACTGCAGTAGGAAACTGGAAAACACGGTACCCACTTTATACCTTACCAGCAGCTACTCAGTCAAAGCAAAACTCATAGCAGATAGAGACAAATCATCTGATGGCAGAGGTTAAAAGAAAACTGTTACTATGACAACAGATAGGGTCAGATAACAAAATGAACAGACACTTTTGATCTTCAAAAAATTCTTTTTCCTTTGCTCTCTCCTCTGTTATCTGGACCACTCCATCAAACACCTAGCAGATAACAGAGTTGAAAACCCAATCGACCTTCAAGGAAGACCAGACAAGTTGGAAAGTCTATGGAAAGGTTACTATTACACTTGAAATGCTTATGATTATATTTTCCATGTGTGCATGTGTGTGTGCATGTGTATGAATTTTATCACAGTATCAGAGTACTGCTCAAAAGGCTTTATAGAAGCCTCTAATACTGCAACATAAATGTAATTTTATTACTATTATTTTTTTTTTTATATAATGTCACTCAAATAAAGGAAATAGAATATAGCATGATCTGAAATGATTTGTTATGTGGTCACATTGTACAGTTAATATATTGTAGGTTAAAAAGAAATTATATTTAGACACCTTTGAATTTTGGAACAGTATTTTATTGTACATGCCCTATCCCTAATTGTTACTTTCATATATACTATGAAAGCTGGGGAAAAAAAAAAAAAAAAAAAAAAAAAAAAAAAAAAAAAAAAAAAAAAAGAATTCCAAGTCCTAATAAGGTTACAATGTTATATTTTAGTATTATTTTACAGTATTTTGAGGATTAATGTATTGATAAAGAGCAGAATGTTATGAAACAGTAAATTGGAAAGAAAAACTAAGCACCATATTAACATAGTTTACAATTTAAATGACAAAAGAAGAGCAAAGAGGGGAAAAATAACAAAAACAATAACAAAACAGCAAAACAATACTAACTGAAAGGAAAATGCTGCCTTTCCTTCTGAGTTTACTGAAGAAGTAAGTTTTCAGTCCACAAGTTAAGAAATCTGCGAAAGGAATGTCACTTCCTACATATAGTAGTAGTGCTTTCATAAAGGTGTCACTCAACTTCGGAACTGGACTATCTGGGTGAACATATCTGGAGCCAGGAGTTCTACTCCAACATAATTTCCATTCCTCCTCTGTATAGCAATGTCACTGAACTAAGATGGCATCTATTCGGGACATTGCATTAAATTAAGCTAAGGTCTTTGCTGCTGCATGCCATGGGTTAGGAATCTCTCTCGGTGATTCTGAGCCATAATCATCTATGGTACTTGTATATCAGAACAACACACTTCAGAGGAAATATTTATTCTCACAAAAAGCAAATGTGTGAAAATCTCACAGGGACTCTTGCATTAATTTCTCTGAGTTTCACACAAAATCAACTGATTCAATGCTAAAGTTACTAATTACCAAAAAAGGGATGCCAAGGTGTAATATTATTCCAGAAAATGCACTGTTACTTTCAATATAGTCAACACAGAGAGAAAAACAACCATTACTGTCACATTAATGAAATGTATCTGTGTGTTTTTGTTTTTGTTTTTGTTTTTGTTTGTTTTCATCATGAAATCCAAAATCTCTATCTTTGACAAAAAGTTGTATTTAAAACAATATATATATTAATTTGCCTTGGCAGCTGTTCCTGAGTATTTACCTGACGGAGAGGAGCTCTGCAGAGAAGGACCTGGGGGTCTTGGTGGACAATAGTTGGGCCATGAGCCAGCAGTGTGCCCTGGTGGCCAAGAGGGCCAATGGGATCCTGGCATGCACTAGAAGGAGTGTGGCCAGCAGGTCAAGGGAGGTGATCCTCCCTCTACTCCACCCTGGTCAGGCCTCACCTGGAGCACTGTGTCCAGTTCTGGGCTCCCCAGAACAAAAAAAGACAGGGATCTCCTGGGAAGAGTCCAGCGGAGGGCCACAAAGATGATATGGGGCCTGGAGCATCTCCCCTATAAAGAAAGGCTGAGAGATATGGGTCTGTTCAGCCTTGAGAAAAGAAGACTGACAGGGGATCTTATAAATGTTTATAAATACCCGAAGTGTGGGAGACAAAGGGATTTGGCCAACCTCTTTTCAGTGGTCTGTGGGTAAAGGCTAGGGGCAATGGCCACAAATGGAGCACAGGAAGTTCTGCACCAACATGTGAAAGAACTTCTTCAAAGTGAGCATGACAGAGCACTGGAACAGGCTGCCCAAGGAGATTGTGGAGTCTCCTTCTCTGGAGATATTCAAGGCCCATCTGGATGCCTACCTGTGCAATTTGCTGTAGGGAACCTGCTTTGGCAGAGGCATTGGACCTGATGAACTCTCGAGGTCTTTTCCAACCCCTACAATTCCATGATTCTGTGATTATGTTTCAATAAAAGATATTTTAATTTTAGATGAGTCTACACTAGGATCCAAAAAATGGCTCTGATTCTTGTCTGAATAAAAACTTAAGCTTTAAAAATAAAAAAAATAATAATAAAAAAAATCACATTGTATAACTTGCACAATCTTTTTTTTTTTTTTTTTTCACAATTGGACTTTCAAAATAAGTATTTTCAAAATATTTTAATTAATATTTTTCTATAACTGTTGGGAAGAATATATCTAAAAGAATATATCTAGAATATAGCATATATCTAAAATTCAGTGTCCATATCTCAGAGATCGGACTTCAATTTTTGGCCAAATATTTTATTTAAATTTTAGGCTCTGACAAGTTCCAGTGATTTTGGATTCACTGTTGAAACGTTTCTTGTCCACAGTTACAAGAAGTTTGGGAGTCTGTTTTCATCACCTTTAATTTTCAATCTGTTAATATATCTATATTTAACTTGACTGATTGATTTTAAATATCGTCCTCTGAAACTCATAGCTTATGGATGCAATTCTGATGGGGAACAAGTATAAAAATGCTGTGCTATAAACATTATATGGCACTCCAAGAAAATATAAATTTGCATTCTTTCCAAGAGCTACCGAAATATTATCCATAGTTTAGATCAATGCCACAGGATGGAGTGGAAGGGGTGGGGGTGGTGTCAATCTTTAGTAAAAAAAAAAAAAAAAAAAAGAAAAAAAAAAAAAAAAGGTGTCAATCTCCTGTAAATTAGAATTATGCCTCAAAATTCAGAGACCACTAGAAAACAAAGTACCCTGGATGTTCTGTGAGCAAAAATGGAAATTCTCATTTACTTATTTCCTTAGCATTTGTATAATAGAGATGTGTGGAATTTGAATCTCAAAGATTCAGATCAGAGAAGTCCTAGGCTGCATTTCTGATGATGAAAGCCCCTCAGAGACATGGTTTGACACTAAGTCCAGTCAGGAAAACTGCAGCATGGGAGAAGCATGGGACTGGCGGGTATTTCAAGGAAATGCAGACTGATGGTGAACTGATTTGAAACTCAGAGTTCCCAGACACCTTAAACAACTGAAATATTTCAGGCTTAATTGAACTAACCTGAACCAAATAGAAGATATTTTTATTTCTCATTTTAAAATCAATTTTAAGTGAAGCCCCAGAGTTGCCAGTATGACAACTATGAGATACATACCTAAACAAAACACCAATAGCAAGCAACTTTTCAAGTGTCTACATATACTTCAAATTATTCTTAAACATCAAGAGTCAGTACTGTACAGTAAGTGTGCATACTAACAAATGAATATGCATGGCGGGAGCTGGGACAAGGACCTGGGAGCCTATCTCTCATTTGCTTATGTAGCAGACAGCATGGTAGCAACAAATGCTCCACACTCTTCCTCTCCTTATCCTAACAAGTCCTTTATTCAATTTGCTCGGCCCCTCTGTTGGTAGCACCAGCAAGGTCACCAAGTAGCAATAATTACTGGAAACCCTTTTTGGAGTGCAGAAGACCTTTCATTCAGGCCACTGAAGAGTTGCCAGTCACCTCCATTTATCATTCACCTGATCTTAAAATGATCCAGAAAGAAAACAATCCATATTAGAACACTTTGAAGGAACATATCCTGTACCTGAAGGAAAAAAGTATTATTAGAGGAAAAAATACATACACATGTAAATAACATGTACTTCATTAATGTATCTACACCTCAAGCTAGAAAGAAAGGTCCAATCCAATTTTTCCTCACCTCTATTCTTACAGGAAAACAATTTCTGATTTCAGATATTGAAAGTTTCCGGAGAATGAGTATACCTGTAATATTTTTCTTTCTCTTTTAAGTATTCTTGCATTTAAGAAAACCCTTCAGATAAATGATTTTTAGATAATTACACAAGGCGCTGATATCAAAAAAACAAAATACTAAAAATCAAAACTGCTGCTGCTTGATAATTATTAAACTTGTTTTCTAGTAAAATATAAGCATGCAGGTGAGTATCATACTGCATGTCAATATTGGGGGGGCGAGGGGGGGAGGGGGGAGGGGAGTGAGAGATGTTAAAGCAAGCTAAATAATTGCCTAACATACTTGTACTAATGACCATAAACTTCTACTATGCTAATTTTTCTTTGCACTTTTAATTACAGATCAATAATACTTTGCAGCTGACATTTAAAAATGCTGAACTGCATGTAGGAACACAGACTGAATAAAAATATACAATGTGGTACTGAATTTGCCAAATCAATAAACTTTGCCATTTAACAAAAAATAGCATGTAAACAGTCACCAAGATTAGCAAGTGTTTACATTAACATTAACTATGTTTCAAGTGCTTAATTATTGTTTAATAACATTAAGCCTCAGTTCATTGACAGAATTCTACTACTGTGAAAATCAGTCATTCTATTGTTTGTTTGCTTTATTTAGGCTTAGCATCTTTTTCAAATGTTTGACTTTAGCTGTTGCTAAATCTAAAGCTAAACAGCACGCTCTCTCTACAGAAAATAAGGCTATTATAGACCAAAAGGTGAATAATTGCGTAGGTTTTAGTTTATGCTGCCTTACTTAGATAAGTGATTTTTATTCTTTTAGAAATGCTTTATTGCAATAAGTACATTTAATAAATGAGATCAAGGCATTAAACGGTACTTACATATATAAATATCCATATAATATCAATAATTTCATTTGAAACTAAAGGTTAGAATCAATAAACTGTTGTTCAAATTTCCTATAGTAGCTTATGTTAAGCAGGAATGAGCAATTTTATTTTTTTAATGTTTCTGGCCCTGCAAACTCTTTTTCATTTTCTTTCTTTCTTTTTCCTTCTTTTTTCTTCTTTTTGTTCTTTTCCTTTTCCTTCTCCTTTTCCTTCTCCTTCTCCTTCTCCTTCTCCTTCTCCTTCTCCTTCTCCTTCTCCTTCTCCTTCTCCTTCTCCTTTTTTTCTTTCTTTTTCTTTTTTTCTTTTTTTCTTTTTCTTTTTCTTTTTCTTTTTCTTTTTCT
>CM021766.1:92236816-92269037 GCA_011076525.1 Nettapus auritus | reverse complement strand
AAACTGTCCTAACTGAAACCAGGACATATATCCACCCCTTATTCCATACAATTTATGTCATGCTGAGGTTACACTCTTTTCAATACATTTTAATTAATCACCATTTTCATCTATGGTATATAGCAGTCATGGTAGTAATGACATACAGTATTATACAGTAATTAATATAATACAATTCAGCTCATGGGCTATTTTCACCCAGTGTTAAATCCCCTTGAGGTACACATCGGACCTTCCCATTTTTTTGCATTACCCACCAAGTGCATCCAGGTCCCTGAGCAAAAGCAATCCCGCGAATGGGTTAGCCTTTTCCTGAGGCAGGAGTAGCCCAGACTGTCTTTCCCAGCATGTTTCTTATATGCACTACAGGAACTTTATCCCCTTCTACAGTACGTAACAGGTTTGATTGGGCAGGTCCAGCTCGGTTAGCAGATCCCCTAGTATTGACTAAACAGGTGGCCTTTGCCAAATGTGTGTCCCAGTTTTTAAATATCCCAGCACCCATTGCTTTCAGTGTAGTCTTTAACAGTCCATTATATCGCTCAACTTTCCCGGAGGCTGGTGCATGATAAGGAATGTGATACACCCACTCAATACCATGTTCTTTGGCCCAAGTGTCTATAAGGTTGTTTCGGAAATGAGTCCCATTGTCCGACTCAATTCTTTCTGGGGTGCCATGTCGCCATAGGACTTGTTTTTCAAGGCCTAGGATAGTGTTCCGGGTGGTGGCATGGGGCACAGGATATGTTTCCAGCCATCCGGTGGTTGCTTACACCATTGTAAGTACGTGGCGCTTGCCGTTGCGGGTTTGAGGGAGTGTGATGTAATCAATCTGCCAGGCCTCTCCATATTTATATTTCAGCAATTGTCCTCCATACCAAAGAGGCTTTGATCGTTTGGCTTGCTTAATTGCGGCACATGTTTCACAATCATGAATAACCTGTGCTATAGCGTCCATGGTCAGGTCCACCCCTCGATCACGAGCCCATCTGTATGTTGCATCTCTGCCTTGATGGCCTGAGGTGTCATGGGCCCATCGGGCTATAAATAATTCACCTTTATGTTGCCAGTCCAGGTCCACCTGAGCCACTTCGATCTTAGCAGCCTGATCCACCTGCTGGTTGTTTTGATGTTCTTCAGTAGCCCGATTCTTGGGCACATGAGCATCTACATGGCGTACCTTTACGACTAGGTTCTCTACCCGGGCAGCAATATCTTGCCACAACGCCGCAGCCCAGATGGGTTTACCTCTGCGCTGCCAGTTGTTCTGCTTCCATTGTTGTAACCACCCCCACAGGGCATTTGCTACCATCCATGAATCAGTATAAAGGTAGAGAACTGGCCATTTTTCTCGTTCAGCAATATCTAAAGCCAGTTGGATGGCTTTCACTTCTGCAAACTGACTCGATTCACCTTCTTCCTCAGTAGCTTCTGCAACTTGTCGTGTAGGACTCCATACAGCAGCTTTCCATCTCCGATGCTTTCCCACAATATGACAGGACCCATCAGTGAACAGAGCATGTCTCTTCTCATCTTCTGGTAGCTTGTTGTACAGTGGGGCTTCTTCAGCACGGACCACTTCCTCCTCTGGTGATGTCCCAAAGTATTTGCCTTCTGGCCAGTCCATAATAACTTCCAAGATTCCTGGGTGACTGGGGTTTCCTATTCGAGCCCGCTGAGTAATCAGTGCAACCCACTTGCTCCATGTAGCATCAGTTGCATGATATGTAGAGGGGACCCTTCCTTTGAACATCCAGCCCAGTACTGGCAGTCGGGGTGCCAGGAGGAGCTGTGCTTCAGTACCGATCACTTCTGAAGCAGATCGAACTCCTTCATATGCTGCCAATATTTCCTTTTCAGTTGGAGTGTAGCGGGCCTCAGATCCTCTGTATCCCCGACTCCAAAACCCTAGGGGTCACCCTCGAGTTTCCCCAGGTTCCTTCTGCCAGAGGCTCCAGGTGGGGCCATTCTCCCCGGCTGCGGTGTAGAGCACATTCTTTATGTCTGGTCCTGTTCGGACTGGCCCAAGGGCTACTGCATGAACTATTTCCTGCTTAATTTGTTCAAAGGCTTGTCATTGCTCAGGGCCCCATTCAAAATCGTTCTTCTAGCGGGTTACTTGGTAGAGCGGGTTTACAATCAGACTGTAATTTGGAATGTGCATTCTCCAAAACCCCACAACACCTAGGAAAGTTTGTGTTTCTTTTTTGCTAGTTGGTGGAGACATAGCTGTTATTTTGTTGATCACATCCATTGGGATTTGACAACGTCCATCCTGCCATTTTATTCCTAAAAACTGGATCTCTCATGCAGGTCCTTTAACTTTGTTTTGTTTTATGGCAAAACCAGCCTTCAGAAGGATTTGGACTATTTTCTTCCCTTTCTCAAAAACTTCCTCTGCTGTATCATCCCACAAAATGATGTCATCAATGTACTGCAGGTGTTCAGGAGCTTCCCCCTGCTCCAGTGCAGACTGGATCAGTCCATGGCAAATGGTAGGGCTGTGTTTCCACTCCTGGGGCAGTCGATTCCAGGTGTATTGGATGCCCCTCCAAGTGAAAGCAAACTGTGGCCTGCACTCTGCTGCTAGAGGGATGGAGAAAAATGCATTAGCAATATCAGTTGTGGCATACCACTTGGCTGCCTTTGATTCCAGTTCATACTGGAGTTCTAGCATGTCCGGCACTGCAGCGCTCAGTGGTGGCGTCACTTCATTCAGGCCACGATAGTCCACTGTTAGTCTCCACTCACCATTAGACTTTCTCACTGGCCATATGGGACTATTAAAAGGTGAATGAGTCTTGCTGATCACTCCTTGGCTCTCCAGCTGACGAATTAACTTATGGATGGGAATCAGGGAGTCTCGATTGGTGCAATATTGTCGCCGGTGCACAGTTGTGGTAGCGATTGGCACTTGCTGTTCTTTGACCCTCAGCAACCCCACCACAGAAGGATCCTCTGAGAGACCAGGCAAGGTAGACAGCTGTTTAGTGCTCTCTGTCTCTAAGGCAGCTATGCCAAAAGCCCACCGGTACCCTTTTGGATCCTTGAAGTACCCTCTCTTGAGGTAATCTATGCCAAGGATGCATGGAGCCTTTGGGCCAGTCACAATGGGATGCTTTTGCCACTCATTCCCAGTTAGACTCACTTCAGCTTCCAATACAGTTAGCTGTTGGGATCCTCCTGTCACTCCAGAGATACAGATGGGTTCTGTCCCTTTATAGATTGATGGCATTAGAGTACATTGTGCACCGGTGTCTACTAAAGCTTTATACTTCTGTGCATCTGACGTGCCAGGCCATTGAATCCACACAGTCCAATAAATTCAATTATCCCTTTCCTCCCCCTGGCTGGAGGCAGGGCCCCTCTAATCCTGGTCAGAATCTTCATTTCTGTGTTTAAAGACTGCCTACTGGAAGTTGGAGCAGCAAACTTTTTCCCAATTGTTTTCTTTTGCAACTCACGTACCCGTGCCTCTAGGGTTGCGGTGGATTTTCCATCCCAATTCCTCATGTCCTCTCTGTGGTCACGTAGGTAAAACCACAGGGTGGCACGGGGTGTGTACCCACCATATCATCTTCCTTGCGCGGATGAACGCTTACCCCTGATAGCTGAAACACTGGTTTGTACAGGCGGGGAGGAAAATAATCTCTCTTCAAGTAGGTGGACCTTTTCAGAAAGTTTATCCAAAGTATTCTCTTTTAGTTGGTGGACACTGGTTCGTTCAAGTGGGGAGGAAAATAATCCCTCTTCAAGATGGTGGACCTTTTCAGAAAGTTTCTCCACAGCCGAGACGCAGGCTTTTAAGGAAGAAGAGAGACTTTCTTCATACCGCCGGAGTTGTTTAGCCACTTCATACACTGTGGGTTCATCACGTTCTCTCCAGGTCATTACTGCCAATGAGTTGGCATATGATGATGGTGCACTCCGTACAAACTTCCACCACATGGGTCGGGTACACCTGACATCATCTGGATCTAGGGATATTTGTTCGTTGTCTAGGTCCTCATAAATCACCTCCCGTACTGCTAATTCCCTCAGGTACTGGATTCCCTTCTCCATAGTGGTCCACCTGCCTGGATGACATACAATTTCTTCCTTGTAGGGATACCTTTCCCTCACAGCTGACAGGAGACGCTTCCAGAGGCTGTAAGATCGTACTCTATTTCCAATTGCTTTGTCAATGCCTGCATCTTTAGCAAGGGATCCCAGCCGCTTGGCTTCATTTCTATCTAATTCCACGCTCTTGGCTCCAGTGTCCCAGCACCGGAGCAGCCAGGTGACAAGCTGCTCACCTACAGAGCGGCTGAAATCTCTTCTCACGTCTCATAGCTCACGCTCGCATAGGTCTCGGGTAGATACTGCTATTTTTGATACATCTTCATCTTCATCCTCCTGCTCCATGGATGGCCCGGCCTCGTCTTCTCTACACCTAGACCCAGCAGAAGACTCTCTGCGTTCTAAGTGACCTGAGTCTCTGTACCATTTTTTCACCTTGGTTACAGGGGCAACTTGCACTGCTATAGCTTGTTTCTCTGGCCCAGCCACAGGGTCTACCACTGGGGCTGGATTTCCCTCTGCAGGTGCAACTTGAACGGCTACAGCTCGTTTCTCTGGCCCAGGAGCTGGAGCAACGGCAGGAGCCGGAGCAGGAGCGGCTGCAGGGGCTGGAACTGGAGCAGTTGCAGAAGCCGGAACTGGAGCGGCTGCAGGAGCCAGAGCGGCTGCAGGAGCCGGAACTGGAGTGGCTGCAGAGGCTAGAACTGGAGTGGCTGCAGAGGCTAGAACTGGAGTGGCTGCAGGAGCTGGAGTGGCTGCATGGGCTGGAGCGGCCGCAGGGGCTGGAACTGGAGCGGCTGCAGGAGCTGGAACTGGAGCGGTTGCAGGAGCTGGAGTGGCTGCAGGAGCTGGACTGGCTGTGGGGGCTGGAGTGGCTGCACTGGCTGGAACTGGAGCGGCTGCGGGGGCTGGAACTGGAGCGGCTGCAGGAGCTGGAACTGGGTTGATAGTAGCATCAATTGCAGCTCAATAAGCATAGGCCAGACCCCAGCACGTTACAGTGAGTTGTGTCACTTTGGAACTACCAGAGTCATTACACCTTTTTTTCAAGCATTTTACCAGTTTTTTAGGGTTTTGCAGTTGTTCAGGGGTGAATTTCCAAAACATCGGAGGTGCCCACTGCTCTAGATGCTTGCCCATATCCTCCCACACTCCCTGCCACTCACCACTATCCCACCTCAGGACTGATCTCCAAATGAGTTTCTCTTCAAGTAGGTGGACCTTTTCAGAAAGTTTATCCAAAGTATTCTCTTTTAGTTGGTGGACACTGGTTCGTTCAAGTGGGGAGGAAAATAATCCCTCTTCAAAATGGTGGACCTTTTCAGAAAGTTTCTCCACAGCCGAGACGCAGGCTTTTAAGGAAGAGGAGAGACTTTCTTCATACCGCTGGAGTTGCTTAACCTTAAGCAAAACCTGAAGCATATTCAGTAGACATAACAACAAGAACATGCTGGTCTGAGTATCCCAAGGATATTCAACATCTTGGAGAACTATTGTAACTAGCTTGGAGGATAAGAGGGTGGTGAAGGAGGAAAGGGAAGTGAACAAGTAGGAAAAAATATCTTCCCCTGCCCCCTCCACAGACTGGCTCCCTGATGAAAAAAGGCAATAAGTGTAATTGCCAATAGTTTCCGAAATATGGCCTCCAAAGCACTGAGTCGACGACAGTGCTGACTACAAGTACCAGGTTAGCGTCGTGACCAGATATTGTATCGTTTCATAAGCTATTGCTACACAGCACAGTACCGTAACGATCTTAAACCAGGGCCCAGAAAGGATAAACAGCATGACAGGGATCACATACAGGAGGTAACGTACAATAAAACACAGTTTGGAATACAGGTGCAGCAGACATGAGATTAAAACAATCAACATTGTGACTAGCAACTATTAAGCATGTCAATTTTAGTTTTACACACTCTGATCAGATCTGTCATTATCTCAGCCCTTTGTGCCCCACGTTGGGCACCAAAAAGGACTGTTGTGGTTTAACCTGGCTGGCAGCTAGACACCACACAGCCGTTCGCTCACCCCCCCCCTCCCTCTCTGGGATGGGGGAGAGAAACGGAAAAGTGAAACGAGAGTTGAGATAGAGACAGTTTATTAAGATAGGAAACAACAACAACAACAACAACAACAATAATAATAATAATAATAATAATAATGTGTATGAAACAAGTGATGCACAATGCAATTGCTCACCACCCGCTGACCGATGCCCAGTCTATCCCGAGCAGCCAGCCCCCCCATCCCAGCTAGCCACCCCTATATATTGTTTAGCATGACGTCAGACGGTATGGAATACTCCTTTGGCCGGTTTGGGTCAGCTGTCCAGGGTCTGCCCCCTCCCAGCTCTTGCTGCACCCCGAGCCTGCCCACTGGCAGGACAGAGCGAGGAGCTGAAAAGTCCTTGGCTTGGTACAAGCACTGCTCTGCAACAACCAAAACATCGGCCTGTTATCAGCATTCTTCTCATCCTAATCCAAAACACAGCATTCCACCAGCTACTAGGAGGAAAACTGTCCTAACTGAATCCAGGACAGAAGGGCTTTGTATTGGTACCAAGAATATTGGGTCCCAAGGTAAGCCTGTTACAACATCTGGTGTAGGATTTGATTTGCCAGGACTGTTCAGATGACATTGAGTGCTACAGAGGTTCGTTTCAAAACACAGGTATGAAAGTATATATATATATATGTATGTATACATACACACTTACTCCTGAAACTGTTTTTTCATTTTCATTGCTCATGTCATAAGTCAGACAGGTAATAGAACCAGTCAAAAGAGGATGGACTGAACAGCCAACATTCCACATGGGTTGTTTTGGAAAAACTGTGCTAAATATGTTGGATATTATGAATTCTAGCTTAGGTAGCTAAAACCTTCCCATTCTGTTTCTCAGTACTGTGAATTACTATCCTGTTGCTGGGCATTTTATTTTCAGTTGTTGTGGCACAGTCTCACTATGCTTTTATTTCAATCAGGATTTGATGCCTAGGCTCTCCAATATAATGTCTGAGGAGTTAGATGCTCTATGGTAAACTCTACTTCAACTGGTACACTGAAGATGGAGCCAGCCAGATAAGCTAGTCAGTAGAAAGAATTCAGATCCCAGGGTCTTAGTTACACTAATTTCATTCACAGTTACATTACAAACAGATTTCTTGCTCCGGGTGTCATTTATTTCTCCTTACAGGTAGTGCTGTGGGAGGAATACCTCCCCAACATGAGAGAAAAAGTCTCATGATGTGGAAAGTCCAGGTTGCTGCTATACCTGATCCACATCTGATCTTATCTGGTCCTCAGCAGGAACTTCTCATTATCTGAAGCAGGTACCTAAGTGTTTGTGTTCTGTGGTTGGCACTAGGCATCCATACAAAGTAAGTAATACCTGAGTCATACATAGAGCAAGGCAACGCATAGATTCTTTACGTCAAGTACTAGAATAAATACCTGAGTCACTCGTACAGCAACATTTACATTCTTTTTCAGAAGTAGCAAAAAGAGAATATGAAACACATGACCATTTCTGTCCCATCTCTCTGAGTTAAACAGAGGACATCTTCTGTCTTGGCCCTCTCATCTCAGATGAGTGCTAATTGGAGTTAAGTAAAAGCCAGTGAGCATCTTCTTTGACTATGTTTTGTGGAATACTCTGTCTGCCAACCACTTTCTGAGGACATATGTTGGTCTGGACCACAACAGTGAGTCAAGCAGAGGAACATATAGCTCACAATGTCAGCAGTATTTTGTTCTGAGTACCCTGACGAAGTAGGTAAAGATGTAGTGGTTTTGTGACAGCATCTTAGGAAGGATGTAGATAAAAAATAATAATAATAATAATAAAAAAATTGCAAAACTTTTGCAAAACTGCTGATTCTCATTGCTCACCCTCACAGTTGCTCTCTTACATCATCAACCCCTACCCTTAGACATTTGTCCTTGCCCCATGCTGCCAACTCTGTCATGCTGGTGCAAATGTTTGTGTGTACAGATGATACACCAGTTCAGGACTCCATGCATAGCTAGCAGCCAGAGCAGTTTCTCAATCTATTTCACCTTGTGTGGGCACACAAACACTTGTGTTGGCAGAGAAGAGGCACAGCATGAGGATAGAAACTGTAGTCAAGAACAGGGAGGAGAAAATTATAGCTTGAGTTGATCTAAGTAGTTACTGAAAGTGAAGTTATGATCTATGTACCTAGAGAAACATAATGAGTGAATTCAAACACTTTCAAGGCCCACTGCAACTGGAAAGTGGCTAGGAGGTTTCTTTATGACGATCTCACCTCCTTATTCCTGTTTTCTTTTTCTTGACATCACACTGACATTGTCATGGTGCTCCACTTTGATCTGTGCTTTGTACTTGGTGACTGATTTCGTATGCTATTTGACTATTACTTTACATATTAAACTTATGATCAGAGATGTCAGAATTAACAGTTACTGTACATCATCTGAGGCCACTTACAGTGTTAGTACTCAAAACTAGAGCCATTAAAATAAGAATAAGAATAATATATTCTGAAAGGCTTCCCCAGTCCTGCATAATCAACAAAAATTTATTACTGTTATTTCTGTGCACATAAAATGAAGTTTCTTTCAAATGGGGGAAAGACCAGAAAAATATTAAAGCCAAATCAAGACAGTTTTAACAAGAGCTAAAACTGACTAGAAAAAGTACCAAAGCTTGCTGAATGTTTATCTTGACTTGCCAATATGACTGTACATTAATTTTAGTTTCAGTTTACCTGACAAAAATATGGTCAATAGTAAGCCCATTGAGAGTGGTGAGGCCTAGCAGAAAGATCTAGACAAATTAGAGGGCTGAGCAATATGAGGTTTAACAAGAACAAGTGCCAGATTCTGCAGTTCAGGGGCAACCCTTGTTATACATACAGACTGAGGGAAAAGATGCTGGAGAGCAGCCCCACAGAAAGGGATCTAGGGGTTTTGATCGACAGCAAGCTAAACATGAGCCAGCAGTGTGCCTTTGCAGACAGGAAGGCCAACCATATCCTGGGGTACCTCAAGAACAGCATTGCTAGATGGTCAAGGGAAGTGATTGTCCCATTCTGCTCTGCACTGGTGTGGCCTCACCTTGAATACTGTGTGCAGTTTTGGGTGCCACAGTATGAGAAAGATATAAAACTGTTGGAGAGTGTCCAAAGGAGGGCAACAAAGATGGCAAAGGGTCTAGAGGGGAAGAGGTATGAGAAGCAGCTGAAGTCTCTTGGATTGCTCAGCCTGGAGAAGAGAAGATTGAGGGAAGATCTCATTGCAGTCTACAACTTCCTCACGAGGTAGAGTGGAGGTGCAGGTGCTGATCTCTTCTCCCTGGTGACCAGCAATAGGACCCAAGGGAACGGCTTGAAGCTGTGATAGGGGAGGTTCAGGCTGGATATCAGGAAAAGGTTTTTCACAAAGGGAGTGGTTGGGCACTGGAACAGGCTCCCCAGGGAAGTGGTCTCAGCACTGAGCCTAACAGAGTTCAAGAAGTGTTTGGAAAATACTCTCAGACATATGATCTGAATTTTTTATTTTTCTTTTGACTGGGCCTTTGAGGACCCAGGAGTTGGACTTTTGGGTCCCTTCCCACTTGGATATTCTATGATTCTATGAGTCTATTAAACCATAACTATCATGTTTAGAGGAAGCATCTGATTCACTCTGATATGAACACCAACCTTCAACTTGCACCTTCAACTGTGAATACATTGCAACAAGGCCTGATAGACTACGCCAGTCTACACTATGAATTGCCAGGTTTCATCCAAACACTCATAAACACAAATGCAGTAGAGTTCCTAACTTCATCCGCCTTGTCTGCTTTGCTAATGCCTCTTCAGTTATTCTTTTTTTTCCATTCAACTTCCCATGATAAATGTACACCAGAAAATACAGTTAATAAAAACACGTTCCAATAACACTTGAAAATTGTCAGTTCTTCAGTAAATACTTTACAGGTGTAAAAGAATTATCAGCAGTAATTATTTAAGAGTAAAAAGATAGATTATTATAAGCACAAAAATATTCAGTTAAAAAAAATCCCATGTAATCAAATCCTAACACTGTTTAGTTGATTTTTTAACTATCAGCTACAACAGATAAAATGTAAATTCTGAATCATAAAAAGCTATAGCTTAGAGCAAAAATGACTGAATATGAAATCAAAAGCATACCAGAAGTACACTCACTGGTTTACTGTAGCTCCTAATTTAGCATTGCTAATTTATAAAGTGAGTGTGGTCATTGTTTAGCCATCAACATATTTAACTGAATTTTTTAAAAGCTAGTGGAAGATGTATATCCCAGATCTTTTATTCTAATGTAGTAGATAGGAGGCAATACAGAAACTAAAGCAACAAAAGAGGAAATTCTAAAATGATGGGTGAATATCATTCTGATGATTTTTAGCATGTTAGAGTTCTGAAGACATTTAATATTGGTATGCCTAAGCTCTTGTCCAAAACATCTATCATATTTGTTTTTGTAACTGTCTGCAATAATATACTAACAAGCTGATATACCTCTATTGCATTGTGTGATCATGTGATTGACAGATTAGAAAAAGTTACTTAAACTACAAGTAAATGAGGTTAAACAGAAAAGTTACTCAACATAATTCATAGAGGAACAAAAAATAGTAATCTTTGTAAAGGTACCTTATGCTTCATATTTCCTTTGACCATGACAATAGAGCAAAGGGTAAAGGAAAAAAATATATATATATTAACTATTTGATAGTTTTTTATTTCATCCTTCAGAAGTTTTTGATCAGCTCCCTAATAGCTTGCTGTTAACAAACTAAGGATGAAAGAGGGAAGATGCCCTGTGACCTGTGACTGACTCCTGAGCAAACAGGTGAATGGTCCCTGCTGTACTCACTCTGTTCAGTTATGTTCAGCCCCAACAGAGTGCACTTATGCTTTTAGTCATTTCTTTTTGGGAGGAAAATTAAGAGGGTTTTGGAACATCATCAACGGGATTTTCAAATTCCCACAGTGGGATGTTATGTGCAGGTCCTGGGAACTTGTCAGCAAAGCAGAGTCAGATGGCACAGAAAAACATCAAACCCATGATATCAGTGGATCTTTGAAGGAAGACAATGGCATTGCAAAGGGGATTCATATTAAGATAGGTTTCATTTCTCACTCTCCAGACTTTGGCAAGGCCACCTTTTCTTTCATATTCTGATATGTTTACATTAAGTTATTCCAGGTGAAATCTGTAGAGAACCTGATGTGCACTCCTAGAATATCACTACAAATTTCCCTCGGTGTTCTGGACTGCTGACTCTTACTGACTGACTATGCACATTGAAGAGAACCAGGAGCAGGTTATCTGCTTTACTACTTACCTAGAAGTTAAAAGAGGTAATGATGAACACCACATCCCCAAAGTCACATATGGTACGACTACAGAGTGGCTGTCAAAGTGATCCCAAAAAGCTTTGAATTCAGGGGCACTCCAGGGACCCAGAACCTAGCATGTTCAGAACCTGAGCTTTAACTCAAGTGCAAGACTTATCTTCCTATCTTCCTCTCTCTCTCTCTCTTTCTCTCTCTCTCTCTGTCTCTCAGTTGGCATCTCAGTATTTGCAAAAAACACTGAAGAGCCCTGGGATGGAGGAAACTTGTTTGCACATTCTACTGTTATTGCCAGGATTGATAGGACAGTCAGTGTATGAACAGAACACTCACTCTTTTCTACTCTAACTGATGCGAATGTGTTGATTCCTACATTTCCT
Organism: Nettapus auritus; assembly: GCA_011076525.1. Classification (NCBI taxonomy): domain Eukaryota; kingdom Metazoa; phylum Chordata; class Aves; order Anseriformes; family Anatidae; genus Nettapus; species Nettapus auritus. The sequence continues at coordinate 92,257,225 of CM021766.1, read as the reverse complement.
TCCTTAAACCTCTGGTTATTAAAGTCTCCTTCATCCCTGGGAGCATTATTTTCTCTAGTACTAGCAGGCAATCAAACGCAGATTCCTAAATACCACCTTTCAGGACAGTATCCAAGGAGCGGTGATCAGTTTAGCTTAAAAAGATGATAGATAACACAGTCTCAGTAGTTGTATCTCACCACTCATGGTAGGAATTTTCACATAAGTAGTTATGGGGTCCTCAGACATTGGAAAAGGTCATTGTGCTTGTGGTGAAGCAGCTGCAATGAATCTGATACAAAGGGAATATGGCAGTTGTTCAGATATCTTTGTATGTGGGCACCAGTCACACCATGCAAATAAAGTAAAGTAAGAAGACATTTCTGACCTATGTGTGAGCTTCAAAAAAGATTTCTTTCCATCCTTTTAGTGTGAAAGAGCCCAAAGATTTACAACGTTTGCAACGCTATTTCTTTACATACTCCTTTAGCCATCAGACTTGTCTTTTTTTTCCTTTTCTCACTAGAAGCCATTCTAAAAAACAATATGTTAATTTTCTTAAAATTCTTGGGCTTGTACATCATCTACAATCCTACATACTATTTGAGAGCTGCAGACCTCAGCATTCTTTGCAATAAATGAAACAGGAATCTCTACCAAAAATTGGAAGGAAATATAAAGATCAGCTTATGCCATTACAAGTCTTTCCTAAATAACATGACGCTAAGATTTTCACTAAAGAATCCCTATATGAATTCCACATATCCTGATTTAATTAGAAGATGTCTTCTACAAAGACACCAACCTTTTTTAAAAGATTTCAGGTAATGCAGAACCCATCACAAGAATTAATATTTTCTGCTGATAGACTTGTCTTCACTATAAAAATATGCTTTTTGTAATTGTCTGAGTTTTTTCACTTAGAATTATTATTATAGCTTTCTTCTGAATCCTTTGAGGTCACACAAAAAATTGAGGTGACACAATACATGTATACTATACACAGTGTTTTATTTACCTAGAGAAGTACGAACACAGACACTAAGAACGTAATCACAGCAAAGTTTAGAAAGATTTTCTTAAGCTATGTTCAGTACTTGTAAATAGAAAGCTAATTAATAAGCAAATATGACTATCTTGTCATTCATTCATATATCTATTTCTACATTTAACTGAGATGAACAGAGTTTTCACACGGTAAAAACATCTTATTTCCAAAATATTTTGACTAATTTTTATCAAACACTCAACTACATTTGTAAATATTTAAGCAGTTGATAACTAACTTTTATATTCTTGGAATCAGAGCTATTTTTGTTATGGGCTTTGTAAACTAAACTATGTGTGTGTCACTCCTTGAAACAACTTGTTTTATTTTTAGAGCTGAAAAACAACACTAAGCAAATGTTGTTGTTGTTTTGTTTTGTTTTGTTTTAAGATAGGTCTTTGCACAAAGGTGTTTGCTTCTTAGTCCCATGAACTATGAAGTTACCAAATTCCTAATTAACTGTTTTTTTGTTGTTGTTTTTTTTTTTTTTGATCAGCACTATGAAAACTGTACATCTTTCAATAAAACCTATGACAGAGCTCTGAAAAATGTTTATAAAGTCTATTACGATGTTATATTTGTGAGCTCTATGAAGCTCAAATGTTTGTTTCCATAATATTAGCTAACTAATCATATACAACATCAGGAAATATTTATCACAGAATACAGGTGTTTGTGATTTACTGTAAAAAAATATATAATAAAATAAAATAAATTAAATCATATTTCTAGATGCACATCAAATCAAGGTAAATCAGCTTCAGCCAGAAATTTATTTACTCTAATTACCTTGGCATCTACTTCAGATGTTGCAAATGAACAAAAATGATTACCAGATGTAAAATCTGGAGAAAAGACAAGTGATTGTCACTGTAGAGTTTAAAAGCATGCATTGTAATAAAGGTTTCCAAACCCTGGAAAGAATGGCCTATCAGAAGAAAATTACATTTCTCTTCACTCTCAGGTTCCTGAAAGAATTCTGATTCTAATAATATCTGGGCTAGAACTGTCAAACCAAATTCCTCTCCTCGGCAACATAAAAATAGCTTTATAATCTAGGAGACATCAACTCTATTTTTCAAGTATCCAATTTTCAGTCATAGTCCAAACACTGTATCTAGAATGTAACTGTATTTTTAAGGCCCACACTTAACCTGGCAGAAGTCCTGGTCATCATGCCAATTAGAAAAAAATGAGAACACCTCAAGAACTAATTATGCTTCTGGATGTTGAAGCTATCAAGCTCCATCAACCAGGGCATTCCAAATTTTACTGTGGTGAAGAACTTACTCAGTCTTCTTCAAAACTCTGGCATGTTGTTGGGGAACAGGTGACCAAATTTATTGTTAATGTATTCCCATCCTCTGTTTCAAGGAGAGGATAAACACCTTTAATTTTGTGTTCCAGTTATGAAATATAAAACCTTTCAGACTATTTCATATTGCTGCATGATATCGAAATAAAAATATCCAGTAGGACCAGTCCTACCACAACTTGTCTTGTAGTAGATTGCAAAGGATCTAATTATCATTATACAAGTTATTGTACTGTGGATAATAATCTCAACTAAAACAATAGGATAAGCAATTGTAGGATTTTTCTGAATGTCTGTAGTGAACTGGAATTTCACATCTTGGATAGGTGCAACCTATCTATCTGACAAGTCAAAAAGTGAATATTTTAAAAGTATGTTTGAATAAAGAATATTTATCTATGCATATAATATGGTTATAGATTATATTTGTTTATGCATATTGAATAATTGTTATTTAATTTGTTCTCCACCTGAAAACAATATTGTTTTACTGTCCTGATTTCATGATATAGGTACATTGTGGAAATGAAAAGATGCTCTATTTCTATTAAAGATTAAAAGTATTCAATGAACAGAGGAGTTGCAGGAATATAATTCAATTTAATACCAGTAATTTGTGTAAATAAATGTCTAATATGAAAGAATCATCATGAGTGGAAATTAGGACTGTTCAATTTTTCATGATACTTATCAAAAGAACAAGAGTCTATGCTCATTAAAAATGTTCTAAAAATAACAAGGTTCTGTTTCTCCTACAAGTCCATATGAATTTTTTATTTTCCATTTTAAAATTAGGACTGTGCAATATACGTGCTTTTTTCTGCATATATTAATTGAATTTAAACTTTTCTGTTAAATTATTAACCATGACTTTAGTATGCTCTAAGGTGAGTAAATTAAGAAATCCTGAATTGCAAAGATGCAGAAAGTACCTATATCAAAGGAACTAGCATTAAAATTGTCTGGAATTATCTAGGAATAGGTACTATGGATTTTTATTTTATTTATTTATTTATTTATCATCAAGAAGTATGATGTCTGATTTTCATTCTAGCTTTTTGGGGCTTTTGATGAGTTCACTGACTGACTGATTAACATTGGTAGATTACAGCAGGCAGTTCTCTTCCCCAGAATGGTGTCTCATTGAAAATTAGAGTTTTATACAAACAGAAGCTACTTTGAGGTTAAGATCCAAAACATTTAGGTAGCTAAATATCAGGCCATCCTTAAGGTTTCCAAGTATTGTTGCCCAAAAGATGAAGGAGAAAAAAGAATTCATACTTTTAATAAGGATTGTTACTATTGATCTTCAGCTACTTACCATGGACAGTTTATATAAACCAATCCTATATTTTTAATAGGGTAGAAAGGAAGACCTGGGGAACTACAGATGGGTGAGCCTCACCTGGATGCCCAGAAAGATCACGGAAAAGATCTTCCTGGAAGCAATGTCAAGGCACATGCAAGACAAAGAGGTGATCCGAGACAGGCAGCATGGATTCACTAAGGGCAAATAATGTCTGACCCATCTGGTGACCTTCTATGATGGAGTGACTCCACCAGTTGACCTACCAATGTCATCTACCTGGACTTCTGTACGATCTTTGACATGGTCCCACATGACATCCTGGTCTCCAAAACTGAAAGATAGGGACCATTGGTGGATAAGGTTGGATAATGAGTGGACCATTCAGTGGATAAGGAGTTGGCTTGAAGTTCACACCTAGAAAGCGGTGGACAATGGCTCTATTTCCAAGTGAAGGCCAGTGATGTGTGGTGTCACCCAGGGGTCTGTCCTGGGACCAGTACTGTTTCATATCTTTGTCAATGACATACACAGTGGGATTGAGGGCACCCTCAGCAAGTTTGCAGATGACAACAAGCTAAGTGGTGCAGTTAATACACAAGAGAAGGAAGGGAAGCCATCTAGTGGGAACTGGACAAGCTTGAGAATTGGTCCCATGTGAACCTAATCAGGTTCAACAGGTCTAAATAGAAGGTGCTGCACTTAGGTTGGGGAAATCCCAGACATGAGTACAGACTGGGTAAAGAACTCATTGAAAGCAGCTCTGCAGAGAAAGGCTTGGGAGTTCTAGTGGACTAAAAGCTTGATATGAGCCAACAGTACGTGCTTGCAGTCCAGAAGGCCAACTGCATCCTGGGCTGCAACAAAAGGGGAACAGCCAGCAGGACGAGCGCGGTAATTATTCCCCTTTACTCTGCCATTGTGAGGCCTTACTTGGAGTACTGCATCCACGTCTGGGGCCCCTGGCACAAAAAGGATGTATATCTGTATCTGTTAGAACAGGTCCAGAGGAGGTCTGTGAAGCTGATCAGAGGGCTGGAACACCTCTGCTACAAAACAAGGCTGAGAGAGCTGGGTCTGTTCAGCCTGAAGAAGAGAAGGCTCTGGGGTGACCTTATTGCAACTGTTCAATACTTAAAGGGGGCTTATAAAAAAGATGGAGAGCGACTTTTTACTTGCACCTCTGCAGGACAGGACAAGGGAGAATTATTTTAAACTAAAAGAGGGGAGATTTAGATTACAGGTTAGGAGGAAATTCTTCATTCAGAGGGTGGTGAGGCACTGGACAAGCTGCCTAGAGAGGCTGTGGATGCCCCATCCCTGGAGGTGTTCAAGAACAGGTTAGGTGATCAAGTGGGAGGTATCACTGCCAGTGGCGGGGGGGGGGGGGGGGGGGGGGGGGGGGGGGGTTGGGGGGCCCGCCCGAAGGATGATGATCTTTAAGGTCCCTTCCAACCCAAGCCATGTGAACTAGATACATGTATGTCAGTCTATGTTAATCAAAATGAAGGAAATGTCAATGGTTTTCAACTATAAATGTCAGGAGGTGTAGTTGTTATTCTCATACACTGGGTTTATTAGTATTTGCTCAAAGTCCTTAACTTGTGGCAAGTACTATGGCCTCTGTTTACACAATTTGAACTTAGCATCAAAAGCAAGGAATAAGGTTTCTGGAAAATAGGTATTTGAAGTGTGGCTAGTCATTTGTAGGTTGCTATATTAAGCCAAAACTTTAGGCCCTTTAGAGTGAACTACTAGAAGCACTGTTAACTGAGGTTACTAGCAATGACCATGTGAGTATTGTAATTTAAACAGTCAAAATATATAAGAATGATGAAAGTACTAAAGAATTTTCACCCATTGTATTTTGAAGTAACTTTGTCTAATCCTTCTACTTTGCCTAATAAAATGTTTAATACTGCCAATATTATGGAAATAATTACCTTTATTTGTCTACCATTAAGTTCAGAGGGAAGATAACATCAATAATAATATTATTTGGAGAAAATAAAACAGGCAGACTAATTATAAAACTTTGCTTAATAAAATCCTAACTCCATTGCCTTTAGCATTGACATAATATAGTTTGGTATAATGATTCTAGTTTTTAGGGAGAAATAACTAGTATGTTTGTCTCAGCATCTTTAGTATTTAAATGATCATATATTATATAATTAATTTCAACATAACCATCCTATCTTGTGGAAGATCTGTGGCAAGGGAAAATAACTTACATCTAATGACTTTTCTGGCACAGTCAGTTCTTCCTTCTGGATCCTTTTATGTGAATGAGAATATTGATACTGATTTGAAAGGAGAGACTGGAAATACATAACAATCACTTTCCCAAAACAGCTAGATACTGGAGAGTAAGTATCTTTCTGATCATCTAAAATCTAGATCCTATTCCCCCAAAAAATATATCCAGATCTGTGCTGAATGGCTAACTCATCTCACTGTCTCTACTTAGGCTTTTTCAGAGGACCATGACATTTTTTTCTTTTTCTTTCTTGAGGTACTTCATCAAGTTTATTCCTTCCTCCCACAGTTTTGTGTTTCTCTGTCCCAGCTCTCTTTGTAGGTTCAATTTCATAGGAAAATGTTATCTTGTCACAAGACTCTCTTTGCCCTCCAGCTCAGCTACTAACTGAAACTCGTTATGCTAGCAAATTTCACTACAAAGTCACTGGTGCTGTGAACCTAAAAACAGGATCAGAAAGCAGAGGGAAGGGGGAATCTATGTGAGAATGTCAGAAGCTAGCATGGGAGTAGGAGAAGAATCCCAAGAGCTGGAAGGCCTCCAAATCTCTTATCTCTGGTATGATGTTTGCTTATTTGATAGCCTGCCATGGGCTCCTGCAAAAACTTAGATTATGACATACACAGCTGAGACTAAAGGTGGGTAACAGTTGCTCATTCTACCAGACAGACATTTTTATGGGCAGATGGGACAATTACAATTTGTATAGTATAATCTTTTGTGTGACACAGGACCCCTAGGTTCTATATTTGGAAGACTTCACTCTTGTGTCTTAAAATAGAGAACTTCTCCTAACCCTATCTAAGCTGCTTTACGTGAGCTAGTGTTTCCTCCAGGCAAATCATCATACTGTCTATCACTTCTGCTGTACCTTAGAGAAGAAACAGCAGAGAGTATTGTTGCAGACAGAGGAGAAGGCCAGCATCTGCCCCAGCAGCTTTCCCCATTTCTTATGGAACAAAGCCTGCCCTCAGTCCCATCACTGGCCAATTTTTTATTCATGAGACCTTTCCTTAGCACTCAAAGTATTCACTCATCTATTCTACCTAAGATTTAAAGGTGTTGTGCAGGGTATGACATTTTTCAGGTTTTCTTGAGAGAAGATTTGTTGGCTTATCAGATGATGTTTATCATTTTATGTAACTGCACTGAAGATATGCAAATGATTGTGTTAGCAAATGCCAAATATGGAACTACAAAATATATATATATAAAAAAATAATAAAATAAATAAATAAAAACAAACAAACAAAAACAAACAAAAAAAATAATCTGCTCCTGAACACAGATTTGGCAAGACTGCAAATAATTATACTCTGGGGTTGTGCAGGCATAAGGAAGAATACTGTAGTGATGTCTGAGTCATTCTCCAGCATAGAGAAATGAATGTGCATTTACTTTGGGAAAATACAGACGACTGAGAACAAATGATGGATTGATTAAAAAGCATACAATTCTGATGAAATTTGAAGTATCATGTCACAAGTTATACTACAGTCAGTGACTGATTGAAACCCCTTCAGCACATAAATATCTCTGTCGTGTGAACCAGAAGAGATCTAGATTCCTATGGTTTCAAACCTTGAAATCGAGTTGGCATCAAACTCTATCATGGTATGTGTGATTAGCCACACTGTGAGTAAGCTTGCAGCAATGTTTCTGTTTGAAGACACATTCTCAAATCTGTCCAAAAGCCACATGCAGTGATGTCATCTTGAATACTGACAGAGTGATTTTTTTTCTTTTTTCTTTTTTCTTTTTTCTTTTTTAATTATTATTTTATTTTATTTGTTTTATTTTATTTTATTTTTATTTTTTAAATATTTGAAGTCTAGGGTTGGAAGCCCAACTTTCTGAATGCACCCAAGGAACAGAAGATTGTTTAAGCAAAAGCAGAAGTGTAGGATGAAAGAGGCTGACTGAGCAGAGTTATCCACATGTAAAAGGAAGCTGGTGTGTCTTAACTGTAAGTGTTTAAGAGCCCTCTCAAGCACAACACACCCCATTTTGCAGACTTGCAAAAGTACATCTGATATCCCCTTTTACTATATTTAGGAAAAGATCACTTGTCAGGACACAAAGCACGTGATACAAAAGTCTTTAAGGCAGCCTTTTTCACTTTGAGACCTATGTTTGTACCACAGGATAAGAGAGTTGTTGCCTGCTTAGCAGTGCAATTGGTAGCCTGCAAGCTTTCAACATGAAAACTATGTAAAGAAGCCAAATGAACTTGCAGATATTTTCTGTTTTTTTGTTTGTTTGTTTTAATTACTATTTTTCAATATGACAGTGATTTAAACAGCTGCTACAAAATCTGATTGAGAATTGTAACTATTGTTTTCAGGATGTTGTAATCAGGTTCCTTAAAAAAAAAAAAAACTTTGTGTAAGTACTGCCTGACAGCAATTGGACTGTGTGGCAGACCCTCAAAGGAGAGGTGATTGCTGTGCTCTGTGACATGAGAACCACAGGAATGCAAAAAATTACAATTGGGAGCCTTTTATGTTTACACTGTTATGGATTCTATGAAGTTAATGTTACTATTCAGAATGTCTGACATTAGTCAAAGCTTCTTTTAGATAGCACATTAATGTAATGGATTGTTTTCCATGTCTGTTTAATTTTAGCAAATTGTTCAGTTGACTCAATATTGTAAGTTTAAGGAAATCCAGCTGTCAGTTCCTACTAAACTGGCCTGAGTTTTATATTGTTAATTCAGTTGTCTTTCACACTCTGGCTGCTAAACCTAAAGAACTCTTTACAAAGGCAGATTTATGATGGATGCCATCTGGCCTGATAGAAGGAAACAGATATTGATTTTTAATATTTTCTCCAAACTTGTTTACTCTAGGATAATACAGCAGCTGTGTGGCTGCCTGTCTCAGAGTGGAAAGGATTATTACCAGTGCCTTTTGATGAGATAAATTACCTAGAATGACTTGAATGGCTAAAGGGTATACTTTGATGTTATGTCGCTTCATTTACCCTTATGACTAAATGATTATTGATTTTATATTTTTAAGCTCTTGAAACGTGAAAATAAGTTGGTAGAGAAGCCTAGCTGTGTTAGTTTTATTAATTTATTTCTGCAGGGCATAATTCACTTTGGACCAGGTTGTGAAGGTTTTGGGTTCATGACCGACTCCAGATACAGTTGCAAAGAAATGGCTTATTTATATAGTCATTGCAAGTAGTTCCAAAATCAATACAGTCTGGGATTGGATGATTAAACTTAGTCCCTTTGTGGGATTCATTCCTGTAGCTACCTCTGAAATGATCATGACTGAAGCAGATTCATGTGATCCAGTCTACAAATAGCAAGTTTGTTCAAGTTGAAATATTATTTTTTGCTCATCATTTTTTTATCTACTGTGTTCACTCAGTGACATTTTAACAACCAGAAAAAAGCAGTTGATTGACTACTTCAATGAAATCACTAATCTGCATTCAAAGAGTTGCCTCCAAAGACTACTTAGATTTTCCATGGATAGATTTAACTACTGCTTTGATCAGTTAGTCCCAGTATGCAGTGGATTTAGGTCTCTGTACTTCTGTAGGCAGCAGGAATCCAAGGTGTACAGTAAAGCTTTAAATAGTCTTCACAGTTCAAAACAGTTATTTGCCTTTTGTGTACAGCAGACACCTACATATTTCTGTGAAGTATTACCTTTTCTATCATCATTTAAGATGTTGGTGCTATTTAATGTTTACCTGAAATATTACTCTGTTGTCAGTATATTGAAATATTTTGTAGACACTGGAACAAGTGCAGAAATGTGCTTTGAAAAAAAAACAACCCTCTACAGTTTCCCACAATGGCTATATGTGTTTTGTTTGGTGCCTTCTTATACCTTAAACAGATACACTTTTAAACTAAATTTCTTCTGGAAAGGTTCAAAAACAAAAATGCTGACATTTACTATCAAAAATTGTGGTTTGAAAACCTGACTTATCATTTACATAGACTGTGATAAAATTATAAATAATATTGTTAATAGTATTCCAGCTGTCTAAAAGGAACTAAATGAAATAAACTGTAACAAAAGCTATGACAGTAACAAAGTTTGTTATTTGAAGAGTTAGCAGTGCATGAACCTGTACAAGACCGTCTAAATTAAAGAATAATATTTCATGTTTTAACTGTACATACCTATCCATCTTCTAAATAGGCTATTAGCCATATGTTTTTCTGTTGTTCCTATGTAACTAAATGTGGAGATATTTTCTTTCAAAATAAGTCTCACCTGAAGCTATGCATTTCTATAACAGAGTTCTTTCCAAATATTAAGTTTCATACAGATAATCCTACTTACTTTAAGTGTGTGTATGTAAGTATTGTCAGTTAGGAGTATCATTCCCCCAAATAATCTTTTATTGTTATGAACCTTGACAGCATATTTTACAAAGTTAAAAAAGGTGTAAAACACTTTTCCTTACTTTAGCCACACTATATGTATAATTAATGCATAGTAAATTATATGGCCCAGTTTAAGGCTTGTTTAAATGCATAGGATTTGAAGTCTAATGCGGGAATAAAATAACTTTTGGACCAGAGTAATGTAATATGTTGATCCATTTTACAGGGTGGTGGTGATTATTTAATTAATCACCTTCTGACAATTATTCACACTGGTCCAAATCAAGGTCTCCATTAAAACCAAAGAATGGCTTCATTACAAATGACCCATAAAAGTGTCAAGTGCTGGCAGTGAAGACAAGTAATTTCCTTTCCCTTTAAAACCATTAGATCGAATGATGGGGGTGGGGAAGGTGATGAAGTGCATAATAGTGTGATTACGAAGAAAAGCTTAAACAGTAAATTTGACAGCCATGTTAGAGTGGATAGAAGATAAGGGTTATAAACTGTTGGTTTTATAACTCCAAAATCATTTAATTTCATAAGAAGACAGGAATGATTGGATTATATTTTTGAGAAACTTTTTTATCCTCTTTTTGTGTTTACTTATAAATTGAGATTTGTAAATTTTCTGATTCAAAGCCATGTGGTTATAAAATAAATACTACATTGCCATCTGAATGTTGCTTAAAACAGTAGCTAATTGAGACAAAATGGTTTTACAGGTTTCCAACTATTTTCAATTAATTGCTTATTGAGGCTTATCTGCCAAATCTTTTCCATATCTTAATGGTTAGAAAAACAGCAGAACCTTTATGTCAGATTATTGTGTCCTTTATTTTACAACTGAGAACTACCAAGAACTACCGATTGCTTTTGTGTAGAGTTAAAACTGCACTCATCTTTGATTAAATGCAAATGCTATACATCTTGCTAAAAGTCAAGTATTTCGCATAATTGCTATGCGAAAGTATGTGAAAATGTTTTAATTCACAGCTTCTAATAAAACCTTGTGTACTTCTTAAGTGACCACTGCAATTTGTCTATAAAAGATGATTATTTGCATTTTTCACTCAATATATATATATATATCTTAATACTAAATCCTCCCAATGTACACTGAAAGTAGACAGGAGTGTAATTTCAGTAAGAATACAAAGAATACTAGAGCATCACTTTCAGACAGGCTGAACTAAAGAAAGCCTTATTCATAAACCGTGATCTGATTTTGAACATATGTTTAATAGTGGTTGCAGCTTTTGTTGTTATTTCATTTGATTGTGTTACTTCAGATGATGGAATAAAGGTTTACTTAATAATTCTGTGCAGTGACCTTACCCTTATGTAGGCACACTGGCTACAGTTTTAGAGAGCTAACAGGTGGTGGCTATTAGTTCAGCTATCATTGCAAACAGACCTTAAAATAATACTTTCACTTTAAGGTTCTGGAAAATCTTGCTAACATAAATTTCACTTACTACAGAAGATTAATATATATTTACTAGTTTTTTCAAAAGAGCAGCAAATATTGACCAGTTCTAGGGATGTATTTGTTAAATCTACTTGTCATTCTTTCTTTGATCTTCATTTGTTTTAAAACCTTACACCTCAGGTTTTACTAGTTACTGTAAAAAATCCCAAAAGTTCAAGTGCTGCTTCTAAAAACTAATGGCTATTGACTTTCATTAGGATTTCTGTGATGTTATCTGACCCTGTAAAGACATTTGCGGTATGCAGTTTACATTGTATCTAGTGATTGTATAATCATTATTGATTTTCCTTGTGTGTAGTACCTATGTCAAACAACCTAATATATTTAAATGGTGATTATTTTGGCAATATATCTATTATTAGATAAGATCAAAGGAGGCTAAATGTGTAGCTGATAGTGTGATAAGATGATATAACATGTATTTGTGCCAGTATCTATGCCCTTTCTTGCATAAAAGTGCAATTCATAGTCTGTAATGATTAACTCTCTGAAGCATGTTGTTATTTCTATCCTGTGGTAGAATAAAGTAAGGCAGATGGATTAAAGGAAGCCCAATTTTTAAGCAAAAGGCCTAGGAGTTATGTAAATGTAATACAATTAGATGAATTGCTTTTCAAAGACCATGGGAAATCGCTCTGGCTACTCTACTTGCTCTCCTACCAGTACTTCTGAAGAAAACTAGAAATATATTTAGAAAGCTGCATGATTTCCCAAATGATATAATTGCTTTTAATCCCATGAGTGTGGATTAAGAGTATAACTCAGCCCATAACAGCAAGTGATTTTTCAGACTAATCTCATGAGTAGAATGGTTATTGTATTTTATTAGTGATCAAACACGATACTACTTAAACTGTAGTAGAAAAGTAGTAAGTCTAATTAATTCATTTAATATCAAAGAATGTTATACTTGTGGAAATTCTCTGTTTTTACTATTATGGTTTAATTAAAATATGTTTCTGGTCAGTAAATAAATGTCACACTATGCATTTAATGCTATTTTAAAAGTACAAATATGTAAATATACCTTTAGGGTTCAGGTGAAACAAACCAATCATAGAATCATAGAATATCCCGAGTTGGAAGGGACCCATAAGGATTATCAAGTCCAACTCCTGGCACTGCACAGGTCTACCCAAAATTTTAGACCATGTGACTAAGTGCACAGTCCAATCTCTTCTTAAATTCAGACAGGCTTGGTGCAGAGACTACTTCACTGGGGAGCCTGGTCCAGTGTGCGACCACCCTCTCGGCGAAGAACATCTTCCTCATGTCAAGCCTAAATCTCCCCTGCCTCCACGTTCCCATGGGTCTTATCACAGATTACAGAGAATAAGTCAGCACCTGCCTCTCCGCTCCCCCTCCCGAGGAAGTTGTAGACTGCAATGAGGTCTCCCCTCAGTCTCCTCTTCTCCAGGCTGAACAGGCCAAGTGACCCCAGCTGCTAATCATATGTCTTCCCCTCTAGGCCCTTCACTATCTTCATCGCCCCCCTCTGGACACTCTCCAACAGTTTTACATCCTTGTACTGTGGTGCCCAGGACTGCACACAGTACTCGAGGTGAGGCCGCACCAGTGCAGAGTGGCACAATCACTTCCTTCGACCGACTGGCAATGCCATGCTTGATGCACCCCAGGATATGGTTGGCCCTCCTGGCTGCCAGGGCACACTCCTGGCTCATATTCAGCTTTCTGTCAACTGCAACCTGCAGATCCCTCTCTGTGGGGCTGCTCTCCAGCATCTCCTTGCCCAGTCTGTAGGTATAGCCAGGGTTGCCATGTTCCAGATGCAGGACCCAGCACTTGCTTTTTTTAAACTTCGTGTGGCTGGTGATTGCCCAGCTCTCCAAGCTGTCCAGATCTCTCTGCAAGGCCTTTCCACCCACAGCCAAGTCCACAACTCCTCCAAATTTGGTGTCATCAGCAAATTTGCTCAAAATACCTTCTGGTCCTACATCCAAATCATTTATAAAAACATTGAAGAGGACTGGCCCTAAAATGGAGCCTTGAGGGACCCCACTAGTGACCATCCGCCAGCCTGATGTGGCCCCATTTATCACAACCATTTGAGCCCTGCCCATCAGCCAATTGCTCACCCATCATATGATGTTTTCGTTAAGCTGTATGCTGGACATCCACTAGGATCCTATGGGAAACCGTGTCAAAAGCCTTGCTGAAGTCCAAAAAAATCACATCAGCTGGTTTCCCTTGATTGACTAGACGGGTGATCTTACCATAAAAGGAAATCAAATTTGTTAGGCAGGACCTATCCCTCATGAACCCATGTTGGCTGGGACCAATGACTGCATTGTCCCCCAGATGTGCTTCAATAACTTCAAGAATCATCTTCTCCATAATTTTACCAAGCACTGATGTGAGACTGACAGGCCTGTCTTCTTTTTGCCTTTCTTGAAAATTGTCACAACATTTGCCAGCTTCCAGTCTACCGACACCTCTCCAGATTCCCAAGATCTTTAAAAAATAATTGAGAGAGGTCCTGCGATGACGTCAACCAGCTCTTTATGCACCCTGGGATGAATCCCATCCGGACCCTTGTACTTGTATGGATCCAGGTGGAGCAGCAAATCCCACACATGTTCAGGGTCGGCTGGGGATTTATAATGATGACAGGAGGACCATCGTCATGGTCCTGCAGCTCAGGGTGCCCTGGGTCCCGAAGCCCATCATCAGCATTGAAGACAGAGGCGAAGAAGGCATTAAACTTGTCTGCTTTCCCTACATCATTGTCTGTGAGAAGACCTTCCCCATCAAGTAGCGGACCTATGTTTTCTTTGATACTCCTTTTCCTGTTCTCATATCTATAAAAACCTTTTTTATTGTCTCCCACAGACACAGCCAGCTTCAACTCTAGTTGGGCTTTGACCACACAAATTTTCTCCCTACAAACACGAACAGCATCCCTATATTCCTTCCAGATCGCCTGACCCTCCTTCCAGCAGCCGTACACTTTCTTTTTATGCCTAAGCTCCAGTAGAAGATCCCTGGTATGCCAGGCCGGACTTCTGCCCCTCCTGATTGACTTCCTATATTTTGGAATTGCCTGAACTTGTGCTTTTAGGAGGTAGTGCTTAAAGACTGACCAGCACTAATGGATGCCAATGCCTTCAAAAGCAGTTTCCCAGGAGACCTTGCTGACTAGTTCCCTGAGCAGCCTGAAGTCTGTTTTCCCCATATCTGAAGTTTTGGTGGCAGGGCTGAAGTTTTGGTGGCAGTTTTCCTTCTGTTACCACAAATTTTAAACTCAGTCACTTCATGGTCACTATGACCAAGATGCCAATTGCCATGTCCCCCACAAGACCGTCTCTGTTCTCCAGCAACGTATCTAGGAGGGCATTTTCCTACTTGGCTCCCTTAGCACCTGCACCAAGAAGTCATCGTCTAGGTGCTTTATGAACCTCCTGGACTTGCTCATGTTGGATGTTTGGTGATCCCAGTTGATGTCTGGCAAGTTGAAGTCCCCCATAAGGACAAGGGGAGTTGATCTCGAGGCATCTCTTAGTTCCACAAAGAATAATTCATCGTTGTTTTCATCCTGGCCAGGTGGTCTGTAATAGACTCCCACAATAACATCCCCTTTATTTGTTTGTGTGATGGTTTTACTCGGGTGGGCGGCTGAGTTCCACCACAACCATTCTCTCACTCCCCCTCCTCAAAACGTAACAAGGAGAAAATACGATGAAAAGGGCTCAAGGGTTGAGATAAGGACAAGGAGATCACCCAGTAATTATCGTGACGGGCAAAACAGACTCAGCATAGAGAGATAGTAAGATCTATTGCCTATTACTAACAAGCTAGAGAAGTGAGAAACAAAGGAAAGAAACCAAAAGCACCTTCCCCCCCATCCACCCTCTTCCACCTCCTCCCCCCGAGCGGTGCAGGGGAACGGGGGAATGGGGGTTATGGTCAGTCTATAGCACTTCTTCTTCACCATTCCTTCTTGGTCACTCTCGTCCCATGTGCTGTGGGGTCCCTCCCAGGGGATGCAGTCCTTGCTGAACTGATCCGGCGTGGGCTGTCCACAGGCAGCAGCTCTTCAAGAACTGCTCCATATATGGGTCCGTACCACAGGGTCCATCCCTGTGGAGCAAACTGCTCCCACCTGGGTCCCCCACGGGCAGCAGCTCCTGCCAGGTCACCTGCTCCTGTGTGGTCTCCTCTCCACGGCCCACAGGTCTGGCCCAGAATCTGCTCCGGCAGGGGTCTTCCACAGGCTGCAGTCTCCATCGGTGCAGGTCCACCTGCTCCACTGTGGTCTCCTCCATGGGCTGCAGCGTGGAACCCTGCTCCACCATGGTACTTCATGGGCTGCTTCACCATGGTCCTCACCACAGGCCGCAGTGGACTTCTGCTCCGGCACCTGGAGCACCTCTCGCCCTCCTTCTTCACTGACCTTGGTGCCTGCAAGGCTGTTCCTCACTCCTCTCACTCTCTCAGCTGCTGTGTGGCGCAGCTGTCTTAAATATGCTCTCACAGAGGCGCAAAACAACATTGATTATTGGCTCAGCTCTGGTCAGCTATGGGGCCCTTACCAAACATGAGGCACCTTCCAGATCCTTCTCACAGAAGCCACCCCTAAGGTCCCCTGCTTCCAAAACCTTGCCATGTATACCCACTACAGTTTGTCCCTTAATCCTTACCCAGAAGCTCTCAACTATGACATTGCCAACTTGAAGTTCCACACAGTCCAGCCCCTGCTTCATGTACATCACCACACCCCCCCCACCTCACCTACCCTGCCTGTCCCTCCTGAAGAGCCTGTAACCATCTACTGCAACACACCAACCACAGGACTCATCCCACCAGGTTTTGCTTATGCCGATGATGTCATAGCTGTGGGACTGGGCCAAGACTTCTAGTTCATGCATTTTATTCCTCATACTGAGTGTGTTTGTATAGAAGCACTTCAAATGCACTTCCCTACACACAGCACCTTATGGAGCCAACCGAAGGACCTTACTAGCACACAGTCCCTCTGATTCTAGTGCACCATCCCTTAGCTCATCACCGGCATGCCTGGTTTTATCCTTTTCCCACTTCGACTCAGGTTTAAAGCCCAATCTATCAGCCCTGCCAACTCCTGAGCAAAAATCCTTATCCCTCTCTGAGAGAGGGGCATCCCATCTGGTGCCAACAGGCCCGGTGTCAAGTAGACCTTCCCATGATCAAAATAAATAAATAAATAAATAAATAAAAATAAAGTTCTGCCAGTTGCACCAGTCCTGAAGCCATGTATTAATGTGATGAGTCTGCTTGTCAGCATCGATCCCCCCTATCGGAAGGGAAGGACAGAGGCAAACACAGCCTGTGCCCCTGAACCTTTAGTTGTCCCAAAGCTCTAAAGTCCCTTTTGATCACTCTCAGACTTCTCCTAGCTACCTCGTCATTACCAGGCTGAAAGACCAGTAGCAGGCAGTAGTCAAGTAATCCTTTCAAACTGTCTTATTACTGTTACAATTTCTTCATTTTATATGTTACTATACAAGCAGATGCTGTATTTGAAAATACAGTGTATGTGAATACAAAATGTACCCTTGAATATGTTTGTACTTTCTTAGCAAAAGTGACAGCTGTATTAATTTTTTTAACTGCTTCTAAAAGATAGAGCCCTGTGATGTTAATAACAGGCAGTCATTCATCATCTCTGATTCCATTTTCAGTTTTGAAATGGTTCCTGTGCAAGTACTAAACCTCAAATTTGAGTCATTGCTCACAATTCACAGAACAACGTACATGTAGCCATTCTGTTGGTGTTAGACTGACAAAGTCTCTACCAGTCTCCATTATACAGTATGGAGATGTGTGCAATGTCCATCATCTACTTACTATTTGCATTGTCAACATTTCCCTTTGATTTCACTCTTTATATCTTCTGTATCCATCTCTAAGAATGGAAGCTATTGCCTTCCTGACCTTATTAACATTGTCTTCCATATGTGGAAGTTACCGACTTTGACATTCAAGTTCTGGAACAACTCCATGAACCCATGTGAATATTCCCTAATTAATGTCAAGGAATATCAGACATATTAGTTCTACAATTAACATGACTGTCTGCATTAACCTGTCTGACTGTGCTTGGTGTATTTAAGAAGAGCTTTCAGAAGCTGTTCTTCCAGTAACTCGTTACTAAAGGTGATAGTTCTGATGACCAAGTTGTAGGTAGTCAGGGTCTGGCGGCCGGAAGATACCGCGCTGTACGGGAAGATAGAGCCCCTCCCTTGATAGACAGTGGCATGTGGTTTGTGGTGTGGGTGGGCGGAAGTGACACTGCAAGCCTAAGCTATATAACACCATGTGACCCACCAATAAAGGCCATTTGCCATCCACCATATTGGTGTCTGTGAGCTGATGGCCCAAGCAGCCTGGGGTTGGTCGCTGTGCCGTTCCTGAACCAGGTCGCCACTGCCATGGAAGGCAACACCAAGTATCAAAGGAGCAACTCCAGCAAGAAATGATGTGCAGTCAGAACATTTATTCATTGACTACATTCATTGATACAGATGGATTAAGAACAGGATGTGAGACCAGAACACTGGGAACTAAGTTTTAATTCATCAGCAAGGATCAACTGCCCACCTGATAAAGTCACTTTCTGGGTTCGGTCTCCAGTGCAAGATACTTGCACAGGGTGTTCCTTTGCTTTATTTCACACCACTGACCCAGTCTTGAATTCCCCTGAAGCTCCAGATTGACCCCCATTTGGGGTAAACATGAGTCTTGATTATGTGTTTTCTCATCTCAGGAGAGTTCTGCTTTCAGCTGGGATTCTTGAATGATTGTGAAACTTTTTTGTTAATTCTCAGTTGTGGAAACTGAAAATCTTTTCCATTGGAAAGTTTCCATATGAACTTCAGTGATGGAGTCGAATGATGACTTAGTTATTTTAATATTTTTTTAATATAAAATATTTAAATATTTTTTTTCTAGCTCCTAGTTGTACAAGTCTTGTCAAAGCAAAATCAGAAATCTGAATAGTTCTGTTGAGGCTGGTAGAATAATAAATGTAGCTATAAAGCTACTTACCAAATGAGTGTCTGAATGGAATGCTAAAGACAAATTTTAGACTGCAAAGATGACTTCTTCATGTTCTAGATTAAATAAGATGCCATATTCTGTACAAAGTGTTGCAGCCCAAGAATAATTATTAACTTGTTATTGCACAGTCATACCTATTCTTGTGCAAACCAGCTAGATAGGCTTAATTGCAAGACTACAATCTATATAATTATCTCTGTTGCACATACAAATACACCAGTTGAGCCTGTACCATGTGCAGCCCCGTAACACGTCAAGAAAGTAAACAGAAATAGGTACTGATGACTTGAAAAGAAAACTCCTAAATAAAGGAGACTCCTAAATAAAGTTGACTTCACAAAGAATGTCCCACCAGCACTTCCATTGATGTATGATTGAGTTCCATCTTAATATCTTTAAGGATCTCTGTGGTGGCCTCACATGGGAATAGGTGGAAAAGTGCAAGTAACTGGTTCTCAGGCATTTATTTTTCTGTAGAAAGTTCAATAATTATGTTTTATTTCACATTTAGAATTTAACTGTATAGGAGTTTCCTTTTTGTCCCCTGATATATTACACTTTGAGTAGCAACAAATTCATGCAAGACCACAGTTCATCCCATTGCAGTCATTATAGAAAAATGAAGTAAAAAGTCTCCTATAGTCATGTCTGGAGTCTATGATTTCTTCTATTACAGGCAGAGTGTGGGAGAAGATGGGAGTAAGCAGCCAGAAGCAATGCCATGAGCAAGCTTGCAGGGGATAGCCTACCTGTCAAATTATTCTTCTGTTTCTGAGTGTGATCATTCAATTAAAATGCTCGTTTGTTTATTTTAATGTGGTCTTTTCCATGTGCAGGAAACAGAGCACACAGACAGGAACAAACTTGCTCTTTATGTAAATGCATATTTTAATAATGTTTGTAATGTAATTTTTTTCAGTAGATAAAGTTATTTCTCAAACTTGAGGCATAAAGACAAACTAAATGTTTATACAATCTGTATTTGCTGCCTGAAGCTTTAAAAATGTCTGTTAAACAAGTTCAAGTAAACCCCTCAAACCTTAAATCTTTTTATGCCAAATATTAAATCTCATGGCAAAAGGATCCAAAAGGCCAAAAGGATGCCATGGGGCAAATTGCAGATGGAGCCTCTAATTCCATGTGTCCTTGAATTTTATTGCACAATTTCTATTCCTTTCCAAAAGGGTGCAAAGAGGAAGCTGGGAGGAGCATGTTGAGAGTATGACTATTATTATGTCTCTGCAACATGTAGAGCATGCAAAGGATCTCTAGTGGTTGGTTACAGCAACATAACTTCTGCACATCATAGCTTTGGGCTTCAGGGAAACAATTCTCCCCCCCAACCCCCCCCCTCCCCTTTAACTTCACATTATTTTTCTCTCTTGCTAAGTCCATTCAGTCAGACTTTGTGCAGGATGCAGGGGAGCTGGAAAAAAAAAATCCATCATCACAGTGCTTAAGGATTTGTGCCTGGGAGATATGTAAACTCCCAGGTGCCTTTAGGATGAGGATAACTTTACATCAGGTTTCTTTACGGTAAGATGCCATTTATGCCATCTTTTTTCTTTTCTTTTTTTTCTTTTCTTTTCTTTTCTT
>CM021766.1:92177657-92236276 GCA_011076525.1 Nettapus auritus | reverse complement strand
CCTTCCCTTCCCTTCCCTTCCCTTCCCTTCCCTTCCCTTCTTTTTTTCTTTTCTTTTCTGCCTTTTGAGGGTTGACAGGCAATTTTACTTTTCTCCTCTCAGATCGTTGCCTGTTCCCAGCTATGTGGCAATGACTGGGAAACTGACACCCTCAACTTTGTTCTAGGCTGTATAATCCCTTGCAAAAGTTTGCCCCCAGATACATGATCCAATACAGAGACATGTACTTCCTTCTGTATTCTGTGCCTGTTAGTTGCTCTCTGGGCAAGGATACGCCTTAGTCAGACCTGTGAAGCTTTAACGTGAGAGAAAGTGAGAGAGATTCTTGGTTACACCTTTCAGAACCAAAAAGATGGTAAGAAAGGTGTTATCTGTACATTTCTCCCATGTAAGACATATGAAAGTTCCTGCCTGGCAAGACATGGAGCAGGGACTTGGTTCTCCCCTGTTGCAAAGGATCATGTTCAAAGTTGCTCTTCCGGAGATGTCTTATTGCCCTGTTTAGTATTCATCAAGGTAGAAGGAAAGTATTCCCACATACCTGTAGATCCAAGCTATTCTCACTGTATTGTGCTTAAATCCTTTTCCTGTAAATTCTTCAAATCTTGTTGAGAGATTGCAAATACTACATCTGTTAAAAAAAAAAAAAAAAAAAAAAAAAAACATTTTAGGTTACAGTCATTACTTATACAAAATAAATTATCAAAACTCAGTAACAAACTCACGTCTCCCTTTTGAGATTTCTATACACAAAGAAATTGGGTTATCTCTAAACGCATTATGGTTTTGAAATATGTTACTGCATTCTAAATACTTGAATTAAAACAATTTGGTTTGAATTGTGCTATCATAGAAGACTCAAAATCCTTTTATCAGAGGTTCTTTTTTTTCCTCTCTCTCTCTTTTTTCTTTCTTTTTTTTTTTTTTTTAGAATTATTAAAGGATTTCAAGCTTTGTTATTTGAATGTGATAAACACTATGGCTACTAGGAAAGCTAGCATGTTTTAAAAGTCTGCAGTTTTGAGTGCTATCCAGAGAGACAAGGTAGTGTCTGTATCCTAATGTTCTCTCAATGCAAGAAATATAATAGAAGTGAGATACTTCCATGAGATTTCTTAAGAACAATTAGGCATAAAAGTCCTGAAACAGTGGAGATATTACTTGAGACATACCTTCAGGATCAAGATCAATCCTTGTACCAAAGCATTATATTGTAGGAGAATCTTGGTTTTTGCAAAATAGAATATATCATTTTTAAGTAAATGTTAAATGCTAATGCTAATGCTAATGTAACTGCTAATGCTAATAATAATAATAAAATGTTCTCTTGTTTATGACAACTCTGTGTGTGTTTAAAAGCACTATTCTTTTTTTTTTTTTTTTTTTTTTGGTGGACAGGTTTAAATGACAAATGTAAAAAGAATACCATATGTCTTTTTATTCAAGCTAAACATTAAGTCAATAATAAAAAGCTACTGGTTGAAGCTTACTGAGTGAAGATGGCCAAATTTAAAAAGCCTTCAAGTCTCTGTTAATAAGTCTGGATACTAATTTGAAGTCTTCTGAACTGTCCAAATGTTTTAGACATATAAAAAAAAAAAAAAAAAGGAAAAAAAAAAGTATGGACATCTTGTGAGAATTGCCTGTGTCCTTCAGACTTCTATTATTTCCTTTTTTTGAATCAGAGCCATATGCATAAGGACATATGGCATCTTGTACTTGCTAACGGTCACAGTAAAAATGTTTTAAATATGTAAGATACATATACAATCCTCACTGACTTACATAACTTCGATGCATAGAAAAAAATAGCAAACGTCTTAGACATAGTACTTAAAAATAAATGACTTTTTTGAGTGTTTGAGGAGTTAAACTTCACTGAGTTTTTATTTTAGCAACTTTGTTTTAATCATTTACTAATTAAGTCTACACTGAGTACATCATATTGTTAACTTTCAAAATTCACCATCACAGGATATTGAGGCCTAGACCTTTAAATTTATAGAATTGATACTTTTATAAAAAGACTGTAAATAACATTTTTGAAAAGGAGACTTTAATTTATAAAAACTACACACTTGATGTCATATATCAGTTTCATATGAGGTGGTGGTAGGAAGAAATTCTTTGGAACACTGCAGCATTTTATACATCTTCTGAAACTTCTGCCACTTTCAGAGAAAGGCTGCTGTACTAGTAATAAATGGCAAAAGATGGCTGGTTTTTTATTTTGTTTTGTTTTGTTTTTCTGTAGTGGAATTTCTTACATGTGGAAATTGCTTTTAACAAATAATAGGTTATGAGACTTAGCTCTAATCCTATCATCAGTCTGGGCAGGTGTTTTTTTGTTTTGTTTTGTTTTGTTTGTTTGTCTTTTTTGGTTGTTGTTTTTGTAAACCACATTATATTTTCATTAATTAAAAAATAAATAAAATAAAGAAAATGTTTCTCTGCTGCTATTTATTTTTTAATGACTTTTAAACATTCAAGACTTTCTTATGTGAGCTTATGACAGGAACTAGTGACTGTTCAGTTAATTAGTGAAGTGTCTAAGATACCTCAGAATTCAGATACCTCAGATTACCAGAACAGCTGAATATTTAAAAGCTTATGAAGTAGCTTATAGCTTAGCAGAGCAGTTTTTCTCTCTCTTGTTTTGGTGATATTCTAACTTTTTACTTAAACACAAGGAAAGTTGCAGCCAAATAGTTTTACACAATGCCTTTGAATTTAACACCAAAATATTTTCTGTGCTGAAAACTGTACTTAGACTTATGCTCACGGATTTTTTTACTGAACTATAAACTTATTTTACATACCCCCACATTGTTCTGAAGAAATGACAGGTTCTGAGTCTTGATCAGTGGTTGAAACTGTCAGAGCCTCTAGCTCTTGAACTTAGTGAAAAATAAAGGAATCAGATTAATGTCCAGCAGAATATGTGTGTACTTTACTTTTCTCCACTTATCTGAGATTTAGTGTTTGTTTGTTTGTTTGTTGTGTTTTTTCTTTGTTTGTTTTTGGGGGTGGGTTGGGTTTGTTTTTGGTTGGTTTTGCCAGACAGTTTGCATAACTGTGCTGAAAGGCATAGCTAAAAATGTTCAATTTCATAAACTGGTAAAATGTCTTTACATTAATATTCCAGGTGCCACATGATTCAAGCTTTCATTCAGTAAAATAAAACTAAATAATAAAACATGTTCTGTACAATATGTGCTTACTTAATAAAAACATTGCTGTATTCATCTTATCCTTTTACTGAGTTACTTTTGAAGTAAGACAGCAGCGTGCAACTCACAAGCTTTTAACTGACTGAGAATTCTTTACCTCTAAAGGTATGCCTAGTAGTAACTACCTCTAGTAAGTTACTCAGACTTTATTTACCTCAGACTCTTTTTCATATGCTAAAATGCTACACGTTGGGTATGTAACTCTTTCATCCATAAGAAACAAGAAAACACTTCCTTAAAAATGGAAAAAAAAAAAAAAAAATAGTCTGAGTTTCCCAGTAGGTCAATGGGTCTGCAAGCATATGAAATGATTTACTCCGCATCACAGACTAAATATGAGTCAGGAGAAGAATGAGAGTCCACTGTTCTTTTCTGTGAGTCTTTGATCAGCACGTGTTTTAACATTTTTTGTGACTTATTTTATAAATAGCATTTGGGATGAAAAGTTTCCAAACATTTCACACATCAAGATGCCTGGGGCCTGATTTCACTAGTTACTTAGTACTATATAGTACTTTATATCTCTAGTTCTAATTTTCATCTGCTGTTCTAAGTTTGGAGAGCTCAGGATGTCAAGTACAACAACAAAATATGAGAAAAAGCATGTTAGTGAATACCATAGACTTTTTTTTTTTTTTTTTTCATTTAAGTCATATTTTCAGCCCAACAGAAGGGCAACATTGCAAGATTGCCTAAACACAGGCCATTTTAGATGATTTTCATCATTTTGCCTGGTCACCAGCTGTTGTTCTGGAAGTATGTGTGTCTCCCATGGTTCCTATGTCATATCTGCCATCCTTGTGGGGGATATATGCTCTGGAATCTGTGTTTAGGTACCTGAGTCACTTCCAGGAACACTAGGGCAAAGAGAAAGGGAATATCTGTCTGCTTGCAATTTCCAGCCCTGATGACAGTACCATTTCCAGATTTTGAGGTGATTTTCTTAACATACAAAAAGTTTGTTTGCTGTGCTACTGGAATACCTTCCAAAAGCAGGATTCCTTTGACACAAAAAACATCTCTTAATGGCATTTTTCTCTTATAATCCAAAATCATGTTTACATGAGTCATTCAGGAGACTGAAGTATTAGCTTTCCTTCTTTTATCATTATACATAAATGAAAAATCTAATGGCAGTCATTTCACCTTTAAATTAAAGCACAGTCCCATTGTGCAACTACCCCATCTCCAATCACACAGAATATTTGGAATATTAGGAAAAAATAATAATAATTCTGAGAAATGGAAATTGTACAATTGCTGAGAATAATTATGTTAAAGTAACAGTATTCTGTATTCTGTTTGGAAAAAAAAATAAATAAATAAATACATAGGTAGAGGATTCTATGATGATGAAGCACTTTCTGCTTGAAAATTTGTTACCTGGATACTACACAGCATCTACTAATCAGTTTTGAATCACTAACTCTAGAAAATACGCAATTTTTGAAAAGAACCAAACAAATATAACTCTCTAGACTATGAAGGCTGTTTTTCAATGACTCTAGGAATTTGGGAAACTCCTCCCAAATGGAATAATATGTTCACAAATAAAAAATAAATAAATAAAAAATATATATATAAAAAAAAAAAAAAAAAAAAAAAAAAAAAAAAAAAAACAGGAAGACCATAGCAATTATAGCCCTACTAACCTGACACTAACCACAGGTTACTCAGGTTACTCAAATACCCAAGGTGATGTGATTTAAAAAAAAAAAAAAATCAATAAAAGTAATATAATTAATTGTACTAAACACTGACTTACAGAAACTTGCTTTAGTACTGCTTTATACACTTTAACATGACAATACATACTAGGAGAGGGGAGAGAGACAGAGAGAGAGAGACTTTTGGCACAATAATTGGCCAGATATTACATATTCCAATGAACAAATCAAACTAATTCTGAAGTCCAAATAAATATCAACAAATATCATTAAATACATATCAACAGTCATTAAATAACAATCATTAAATAAATGAAAAATTTTAGCTTTTCATTAAATTCACTAATTAAGAAACATTATTGATAAATTCTTGTCCCTTCTTACTTAATTTTTCTATCTGTTATCTGAAAATAGTTACTATTGATAAAATCAGTGACTGAAAAAGGCTAGGAAAAATGAAGTCTATAAAGAAGACAGGACTCTTATTAATGGGTAAATGGATAAACATGAACTATTGGGAAATAAACTTTGTGTGTGTATGAAAGGAAAGGATACCTCACAAGCCTATAGAACATTTTTGAAAGAATCAAACAAATGTGGACAAAGGTTTAGCTGATCTAACTTTCTTAAAAAGGTTAACCAAAAGAAGTTCAGGAAAGCTGCTTTCCAACCTCTTTTAAAGAAACTAAGCTGCAGGAAGGTCCCTAAATGGATAACAATTTTAACAGATGGTAAGAGTAAGCTGTAAGTATTCATAATAAAGGGAAATTACCTGAGAAGTCTCAAAGGGGTCTGTGCTAATCAGTCATCTGAAAAGGAATAGATAGGTAGGCAATAAGTTTGATATAATGATACTATGGTATTTAGAATAGTAAAGATGGCACTGAAATATTTGTTGATGAAATGGCAAACCCTGGATTCTATGAACATATTTGGATTAAAAATAAAAATAAATGTCTAGATAATTTCATGGAAGAAAAATCCATCAATAAGAGCTACTTGACAGGATAGTACTTAGGCTTAGGAAATCCCCACGTCATGTATGGTTGATGATTGGGAGAGTACTCTTCTAAAAATAACACTACCTTTCTCTCCTACTTTTATCTAGGCATGTACTTTTGGTTACTGGAGTTGTTTTAGGTTTTTTGTGCTAAGCCAGGGTAGAATTTAAATGTAGTAAGACAAAATAAATATATTTTTTGCTGCATCTGAGGAAATCACAAGGATGAACATATCTGATGATCTTTTCCCTGGAAATACAAAATAAAATAAAATAAAATAAAATAAAATAAAATAAAATAAAATAAAATCACCTGCTCACCTTCATGTGTCCCCTGCCAAGAAGCTAAAAACCGCTATTGGCTATATAGCCGCTATAGGCTAAATATTAGCTAAAGGCTACTTGATAATTCTGGCTAAATGCCTCACAGGTCTTACCTATCATAGTTGTTTTTTCTCTACATAGAGGGCAACATAGCTTACTTGGTAAAATCATGAACATGAGCAACAACCCATTTCTATATGGTCAGAAGTAAAGAGTAAATGGTTATGTTAAAATATAAGTGTAAATAAAGAAATAGGTAAAATTTCCCTGATAGCAAAGGAGAAGCTTAGAAAAGACTGGACGTTGAATAATCAGCTGAACATGATCCCCTGCAATGCTTCTGTAGCCAAAGTGGATTACTTCCATATCACAATTCTTTTTATGTGGACCTATATGATAGGTCAGGTTGACCTAAATGACTCTCAGTCCGTTGACATTTAGGGCAATGATATTTACTATTGAGGAGGATACAAAATTTCCCCACAGAAAATTTGAACTCACTAAGACCAATCAATAAATGAACTGAACTCAGGTCATTTATCATTTCATGTAGATACTCAGTGTCAGACAGGTTATAAGAATGACGATCTTACTTGTCCATGCTGCGAAAAGTCTCAGCCTTTGCCAGTTTTCTTCAGCCGTAGACCTAACTACAAATGTGTGTCTGCAAGATAGAAATAAAAAAAAAAAACACTTATCTAGAACAAATCTCTGCATTACACTTCAGTGTACTATTTCCATTTGGAATGGTACTTTTTTCACAAAAACTGACTGACAATTCTTGATCAAAACATATGTTGAATACATTCTGGAACTGCAAAATGTCTTCAAAAATCCAGTCAATATAACCATTTTGAATTTAGGGATTTCTGAATGACAGTTCAAACTTTCATATTTTATGTACACCTTTTCTTTACTTCCCTCTTCTTTGCTTTCTCTATCTCTACAAAGAAAAAATATATAAGTTACTTTATGAGAAAATTAATAGTAGAGTTTATTCAGCAAGGATATGTGATATAGATTTTCTTTGTCTTAGTCTTCATCATCAGACATTAGAGAGAGATGAAACCTGTTGAAGTATGTAATGTTAGATTTTGCTAGAATACTACACATACTAAACTACTCCATTCTTATAAATTAGCCAGAGGTCATGTGGAGGCTTACTATTGTGTACTAGCATTGCAAGAATATTTACTAAGTAATTTTACTGTGAGCATTAGAATTATTGTATGACAAAACAATTAATATATTAATATATAATTAAAAGGCTTTTATGTGATGATATTCATTCTTTTAAAATATTTGAACACATAATAAATATATAAAAAATCCTCTTAAGGGTAAAATTATTCTGTATTTACTTTTTCTCCAAGAGGGTATTTGAGACTTCTCTTCCTCATGTTGACTAAAGCTGCACAGGAACATAGCTAACAAATTATAGACTGTGTCTGGAGGCTAGGGGAATCTTTGTATGTTGTTTAAGCAGGCTGAGGAACTAACTGGACTTCATTAAGCTTTATCAAGCTTAGTAACCTTTGTAGTATTTGCTACTTAAAAAGATGTAAAAATACTCCACACCTGGAGTATTGTGTTCAGTTCTGGGCTCCGCAGTACAAGAGGGACATGGAACTACTGGAGTGAGTCCAGAAAAGGGCTACTAAGATGATTAGAAGACTGGGGCACCTGTCATATGAGGACAGGCTGAGAGAACTATACCTGTTTAGCCTGGAAAAGAGAACACTGAGGGGAGATCTCATCAATGTACATAAATATCTGAGGGGTTGTCAGGAGGTTGGAGCCAGTCTCTTTTCAGTTTTGCCCAGCAAGAGGATGAGAAGCAACTCTGCAAAACAGCCTGAGAGATTCAATGTAACAAACACACTGTGGCAATGCTGCTCAATTTATTTAGCTACAATACAATTCTAATGTAATTTCTGTACAGCAATTTCTATGCAACTGTATCATTTTCATCTCATTCATCTCCTGTTTAGAGATATGCCATCTAGTAAGGATATACTAAGTCCTGCTTTTGCCATTACAAACCCTTTTGCCCTTACAGGATGCAGGGCAAATACAAATAATAAAACCCCATTTCCTACTTAAATGCTCTGATTCCAACAGTCACCTAGCAATTTGTTAATTTGACCTTTGTAAAAATTTTCACAATTTGAGGAGGTGGCCAGCCTGAGACAGGTGTAGGGTGACTAGAGTATACAGAATTACATGCAGAGAGGTAGCAGGCTGAGAAACATAACTGTTAATTCACAGACATTATATTGTTGTTCTTGTGTGTTGATTTGTTTGTTTGTAAATATATATATGTTAAGTGTGGTGTGGTGCTGATTATTGACTGGCAGCTGGATTTCATTTTTAATGGAAGCAAAAGATCTAGCCCTTAATCCTCTTTTTTGAAAAGAGTTTTGCATATAAATAAAGGTACCTGGTACTATCACAAGCCTGCAGACCATATTTTGGAATCAATAGAAAATGAGGTTTTATACAAAGAAGCACGGGGTGAATGGAGGTCTGATCAGAAGGGGAGCAAGATGAAGGATGGGGTGCAGCCCTACTCAGGCACCATAAGTGCAAGAGCACTCATTGCAAGGGACAATGTGAATGAAGGAGAATTAGTTTAGGGCCCCCAGACACTTCTATAAATTAATTCTTGCAAGTTGCAGTCCAATACCTAAATGCTAGTAACTAAAGAATCAAGCCATGGTTTTGCTTGTGCAAATGACATCCAGAGAACCGCTTATGCACACATGAGTTTTATAACATGCCTACTAGCAGATCTAGACCTGCTCCAGCTTAAAAACATATGTTAATGTATTTCTTCTTGAAATTATTTCCTTAGCTGCTTTGGAGAAATGGGACCTGAAGGGCTGGGCAGAAGGGAGTTTTCCTGATGGAAAATGTGCCCCTTTCAAGGTATGCGCTTGAACTGGTGGAAGGGCAACAAGAACTTATGAATACACTGTGCTTTGGGAATCTGCTGGGGTCACCAACACTGGTTCTTTCAGGTCTGTTTCCAGTACCATGGGTAGTACTTAAAGAATAAAAAGAGTAGTTCTGTCAGCTGCCACAGACAGCCACAGACAGCAGTTTTTGCAGTGAGAAAAGAATTTAAGACAGATAGCTTTTCCAGGTTAAATTTGCAGAAGGTATGCCATCAGTAGTAAGCAGTACTTTGTATAGATGTGACATGGTATGAATTTCCCCCAGCATAACATGGTCAGCTGTAAGCATGGCAAAGTAGGCAGTTCCTGGAGGTAGTAAATAGTTCTGAGCCTACTGTCTTCCTTCCCCCTTTCCTGGGGAGCCTGTAGTGCCAAGGTAGAGTGTTCCATATGGAAGGAGGACATCCCTAGCTATAGGAGCATTTTGTCCAAAAAAACAAGTTTGGACAGGAGCAAGAAAAAAGAAAATGCTCAACTTTCCAGGCCTCTTCCCTCAGCTTTTTATTTAATTGTCCCCTTTCCTTCTTTCCTTTCCACTCATATTGCAAGAGTTCCCCTACCTAGCCTTGTCCTGGTCATGGTGTTCCATTTCTGGGAAGCAAAATTTGGTTTCCTCTACAAACATTGAGAATACCTGAGCCAACACTAACTAAAAAAAGGTTTTCTATCTTGTTGTCAAGCTTCCTTTTAAATAAGCCCTACTGACTGGACATTAATGTACTTGCTGTTTGGACTTGGAATATTGCACTGCCATTTTGCCACCTTGCTCCCTGCCATGGAGTTGATTTTTCTGTGTAGCCAGTGGCTGACTCCACTGTCACCACAGTGAATGGAACTTAAGGGAATCCTACTTTAAGAAAGGCTAGATTCTGTGGAGCATCACTTTGTCTTGCTAAGTTCTCATAGTAGCAGAGGTTTCCATGAATATATGCAAGGTCTGATACAAAGTTTCAGCATTACAGGGTTCATGTTGTAATCCAAGTAGCTGTTACATCTGTTCAATCAGTTGTCCTCAATCCCAAACATGACTGAAACAGGTAAAACATCTGGGACAAGAAGAAGAAGGTCTGTATAGAAATTAAATGGACTTTTCATTTGCCATATTTAGTGGACAAGTGAAATGACTGCTCTGGCTCTACATTCACAAACCCTCATTCAAGTACATGTATTGAATAATCAGGTGGCTTTTGGCTTCGCCATCCAAATGATCTGCCCAGCTTGGTCATCACATTTCCTGGCAAAGACAATCTGGCTGTCACAAATTATAGTATGCCATTGTCTATTATTGGCTATCTTTTCAGAGATGAAAACATTCCTTCTAGACAAAGCATAACATATGATATGATAAACTGTGCAGCTATGGAAGTTTACAACCCTTCGCTATTAATAAGTGGGGTGGGCAGCAGCCCTTATATCAGAACATCCGCCTTTGAAATACAAAGTAACCACAACACATGATCTGTCAAAAACTATCATGATGATAAACAATGGGGTGAGCTCCAAAATAAATAAATAAACACTGCCAAGAAATTATTTGCATATTTTTCTCTCTCCCCAACCAGTGCTTGAAAAATGTCCTCACTCAATGTGCTTGCTCATCCACGCAGCTGCCAGCTGTGCCTGCTTCCTTCAGGAGCAGTCACATGTTACATGGTTTGTAATACTGAGTCCATATTGCTGCAGAAACCTAAGCTATGAAATACATCTCTCTGTAGCCCTTTAGAATTTGTATGGAATTATGATTTCAGCACTGCAACTAAAATTTGACATTCAGCTAAAGACTGTGGCATGCAGGAAACCAAGACAGACAGAGTACATGCAAAAATGTCCAGACACTAAGAGACATCTCCAGCAACCCTCATGTAATTAACATAAATCTGGGCTGCCAAAAGTACTAACAACTCTTGAAGCAGCTTTGAAATCCCAAATGCATGACTTCTAAATTTAGAGCTCTGTTCTTACTATATTCTGTTATGCACATGTTTAGATTTCTGTTGATTGTTTGCAGAAGAAAAAGAATGTAAAGATTACTTATTTAGAGCTAAGCTATGGCCTACAACTGCAGTATTGGAGATAAATAATAATAAAATAAATAAAAATATAAAAAAAACTGCCAATGCAGGAATTTAGAGTGGTGTCATGATTCACAAAGAGCTCAGAACTGGGGCACCTGCTCTGCTCTAAGAGGCTGAGATTGGCAATAGCAGTGTTTGCTAGCATACACAATCCATTCTCATCCCTATGCCCTGCCTTTTGCAGATGCTAAAAGAATTGATAGGTCTACACAGCTGTTATAGCTAGTGTGAAATTCTGACCATAACTATCCCCTGCAAGGATGGCACAAATATGGGAAGTGAGATCAAGCATAAACATAGAGTAACTACAGAAGTTTGCAGCTGGCCCTGAATATAAACAGAGACCTCAAACAGAGGAAGAAGGTAAGTACCAACATACTTCATTTCTTATTCAGAAGCATCACCATTCTGATGATGGTACACTGATGTATTGCATCCCCCCTAACATGTCACAGGCAGCTAGCTTTGGCTACAATTCAGTTTTTAGTGCCATCTAATTATACATAAGATCTGATTTTTTAATCTATGTTACTATTACAGAGCTTCTACTTCTGTATTTCCCCTTGAACCTTTCTCCCACAGGCTTATAAGGCACACCTGTGCTATTATACAGCTGATAGAAGTAACACATACTCTACTCCTGCCATTTTCTGGTTTTGTTTTCATTGTTGTTTTCTCTTCCTATGCCAGGTGGAAGATCAACAAAATATAATCTTTTACATCTACATGCTAACATGTAAATCTTTCTTATATTCTGTTTCTATACTTATGTGCAACTTCATGAAGTTGAAATTTCTTTTATGTGCGCTTTTACAAGTGCTTCTGAAATTAATGTTATTTTGCTTTGTGATTATATGTTTTTTTTCCATTTTGAAACTTGATACAATTTCTCTTCTCTTCTCTTCTCTTCTCTTCTCTTCTCTTCTCTTCTCTTCTCTCTTCCCTATTATTCCTGCATAATTCTGTTAACGCACAAAATATATTTTGCTGGAAAAATGCAATTGCAATTATTGATCAATATCATTAAGTTTATCTCTTTTATCTGGTCTTCTGAAGTAATTCTGTAAGAGATGTCTCCTTTTCCTAGTAACTCCAAAATTTTATCACCTAAAGTTTAAGATCTTTTTATACCACTATCTCTTTCTTTTCTTTGTAAATCGTTTTAGTGGTAGTTTGAAGGAGAAAGAGCATGTACCCAGTACAGTAGAAAGATACTATATGAAAAGAGACAGATCACATGGTTCTAATGGATATGATCTCAGTAGTAGAGAGAATAATCGCTAGGTAAGGTATTAGGTTGCTGTTAATGTAACCATGAAGGCAGAGGGTGGTAACAGGATAATCCTAGTGGATATATTCAAGTCTTTAAACCAGTTTTGTGGTATCCTCCACATGATAATGTAAGCTAAAAGTGTTAGATAAGGAACACATTTTTAACCCTTTGTATATTAGTGAGAGTAGATTAGATAATAAAAATAACAGCTGGAGATGTTCTTGCCTGAGAAGGAATATTCTGCATTTGGTGTTTTAAATATGACAAGATGATTGCTGTAACTGCAATAGTCTTTCATATTTCCAGCTCCTTCCATAAGAATAATAATTTAAAAAAAAAAAAAAAACACATGAAAAAAAAAACAGGGGGGGGGGGGGACTCTACATCAAAGACACTGATAGTTGTTTCTGGTAGCTCAGAATGGGAGCAAATGTTGTGGATGAAACATCTACACAGGAAAAAAAATACTGGCTTCTTTGTAGAATCCACAATAGAAAACCCATTCACAGCAGATAACAGCCTGTATTGCTCTTTAACATCTGCCCATAATGTGTAACCAGGCTAAAAATGTTAACAGGGGTGACTTCATCATGGAAAATGTTTGTTCATCATCCTATACATCAAAAATTTTTCTAGAATTTCTAAAAATAACAGTTGATAATTTCTTTATGTAGAAATTCCCAAACTCAAACAAGATAGTTCTGGTTTTGAACTTATTTAATTGAACTAAAAGTTAATTGCTACCATAAAGGAAGACATATCTTAAATATAGGTATTATGATACAATTCCATTGCCATGTGCAAACAGAATATATCATCAAACTTCATATGTTCATATAAATTAACTTTTTGTAGGCTAGTTTTTGATATATTGTACATTAGAACAGTCACTTGTATATCATATATTTAAAGTGTATTGGTAAAAAGAAAAAACAGAAACTCACTAAAGTCCTGGATACCCACAAGCATGGTCCACAAGTAAAGCAAATTATACTGAACAAGAAGCCTTCCTAGTTAAAAGGAAATTGGAAGCAAAGTGGAGTATAAAATATTAATACAAAACCTGAGTAAATAAGTATTAAAAGCTACAAGCTGAAATATATTCAACCTGAAGAAAGGACTGTATGTCCAAAAACTTGTCTGCTTTTTCCAGTCACATCCGTTGATTTATAAAAACATCAGGTCTCCCTGCAAGATTTGCAGTAAATATATCCCCAAATAAGCTTGCCTACAATAATATGTAATAATAAAAGAAATTTGAACACAGAGGAACAAGAAAATACCTAGGTTATGTGAGCATATTCTGGATTGCAAACTCTAGATAGATATTTATGTTCAGTAAATATTTTAGAGTTGTATTTTTTACAGGGCACTATGTCAACCACATTCAACAATGTGTCAGAAAATCAGAGTTTATCACCATCAAAGGATGGCACATGGGAAAACATGCTAAAATGATATGGGATTTAATTGTCCTACCTTATGAAAATATTTTACATGCAAAATCTTGTAGGAACAAATTACAGAGCTGTGAAAAATCAATTTTATATTTTTGGCATATGAAAAATGGGGAAATTCCAATACATTGAAAAACTTAAAGTACCAACACAATTCTGATATTTAAAGCACAGGATGTTTCCAACTTGGTTTACCTTAAAGGTTTTTTGTTTTTTTTTATAGATGAGCTTGGGTGAAAGAATTGTTGCCAAACAACTATTTTTGTCAATATTAAAAGTTTAATCTATATATATTACCATAATAAACTCAGATTTCTCTAGAGTACAAGAAATGTTAAAATTAGCAGAGACTGCATAGGTCAGGTTAAAACTAGTTCACAGATCTCAGAACAGGTAGTCCTATTTCTAAGGAAGTCTTTTAAGATTAGCCTTTATCCATATTATTTTATGTGTGCCAATCAACTAAAGATGATACAAAAACTTCGTTAATAAGTTTTGCATGTGATACAAAGTTTAGTGAGGTAAGCAATGAAGAGAATAATCTAGAATGATCCAAATAATACACTTAAAACTCCACATGTCCCCCCATCCTCTCCCCTCCTTCTCCCCTCCTCCTCCCTACCTTCCCCCCCTCCCAACAAAAAAAAAAAAAAAAAAAAAAAAAAAAAGAAGATGAATATGTTACCTGGAAATATATTTGGAAGTACGGAATGAAAATTGACCCTGCAGGTTGAGACGTCCTACTTTAGCAAACTGTGACAAAAGGATCAAATTAAAGATACTCAGTACAAGATGACAGTTCAAGACTATGGCAAAGTAAAAATAATAACAATAATTTATTATAAAGAAAAAGACTTGGTGGCATCCACAGAAACCTAAAACAGGGGAAAAAAAGGGAGGGATGGGGGGAATGTCCGGAGCCTTGAGAAGGGTCATGGGTCAGCCGGAAAGGATCTGAAGAGCAACACAAAGGAACTCCAGCCAGTAGATCAGATTCATCAGGGGCCCAGCTTAAATGTCACTATGCTAATATATGTAGCATAGGGAATAAACAAGAAGAGTTGGAGATGTATGCACACCTGCTGGGCTATGACCTCATTGGCAATACAGAGAAAATGTGGGATGTTTCCATGACTGGATAGAAGGATACAGGCTCTTTATGAAGGACAGGCAGGGAGGGGCATCATCCTCTATGTCAGTGAGCAGCTGGAGTGTGTGGAGCTCTGCCTGAGGATGGATGAGGAGCTGACAGAGAGACCGTGAGTCAGGATTAAAGAGAGGACAGTGATAGGTGACCTTTTAATGGGGTATGCTACAGGCCACCTGATCAAGAAGACCAAGCAGAAGAGGTTCTCTGCAGACAGATAGAAGCAGCCTCACATTCACAAACCCTGGTTCTTATGGGGGATTCTGTTGGAAGGACAGCACAACAAGGCACAGGCAATCCAAGAGGCCTCTGGAATACACAGATGACAAATTCCTATTCCAAATGATAGAGGAGCCAACAAGGAGAGGTGCTATGCTGTATCACATTCTCTCTAACTAGGAGGGGATGGTGGGGAATGTAAAGTTCAAGGGCAGCCTTGGCTGCAGTGACCATGAAATGGTGCAGTTTTGGATTCAGAGGGCAGTGAGGAGGAAGCACAGCAATCTTGCTACCCTGGATATTGGGAGAGCAGACTTTGGCCAATTTTTCTGGACAGCCAGGGGTTGCATTGGGAAAGCTACAGTCTGATTAGAATTAAATTTGTCCAGGACAAATAAGGACAACAAGAAAATCTTCTACAGTTGTGATAAAAGCAAGAGTGGGGAAGTTGTGGGCTCTCTCTAGAAAGAAACAGCAGACCAGGTCACCCAGGATCTGGAGAAGGTTGAAAAACTCAATGACTTTTTTGCCTCAGTCTTCAATGAAAAGAGCTCCAGACAAATGGCCCTAGAGGGCAAAGCCAGAGACTGGAAGAATGAACTGCCCACAGTATGAGAAGGTCAGGTTTGAGACCATCTAAGGAACCTGAAGATGCACAAAAGTCTATGGGACCTGATGAGATTCACCCATGGTTCCTGAGGAAACTGGTGGATGTAGTTGCTAAGCCACTGTCCATCATATCTGAGAAGCTGTGGCAGTCGGGTGAAGTTCTCACTGATGGGAAGCATGGCTGATAGCATGGGCAGTGAGACTGAGTGCAACCTCAGCAAGTTTGCTGATGACACCAAACTAGGTGCTGCGGTCAACACCCATGCAGGAAGAGACAGCATCCAGAGGGACCTGGACAGGCTTGAGAGGTGGGCCTGTGTGAACCTCATGACCTTTAACAAGGCGAAGTGCAAGATCCTGCATCTGGGCCAGCATAATCCATGTCACTAAGCACCATGTCCAACCTTTCCTTAAACACCACCAGGGACGGTGACACCAAAACCTTCCTGGGCAACCCATTCCAATGCCTGACTACTCTTTCTGAGAACAAATTTCTCCTAATTTCCAACCTGAACCTCCCTGAACTTTCCCTGAACCTGACCCTGATGCAACTTGAAGCTATTCCCTCTTGTCTTTTCACTAGTTATCTATGAGAAGAGGCCGATGCCCAGCTCCCCACACCTTCCTTTCAAGTATTGTAGAGAGCAATAAGGTCTCCCCTGATCCTCCTCTTCTACAGACTAAACAACCCCAGTTCCCTCAGCTGCTCCTCACAGGACTTGTGTTCAAGATCCTTCACCAGCTTTCGTAGCCCTTCTCTGGACACATTCCAAGGCTTCAGTGTCTTTCCTGTAGTGAGGGGCCCAAAACTGAACACAATACTCAAGGTGTGGCCTCACCAGAGCAGAGTACAAGGGGACAATCCCCTCCCTGGTCTTGCTAGCTACATTATTCCTGATCCAAGCCAGGACGCCCTTGGCCTTCTTGGCCACCTGGGCACCCTGCTGGCTCATGTTCAGGCGAACATTGACCAACACCCCAGATCCTTTTCCTCTGTACATCTTTCGAGCCACTCTGCCCCAACCCTGTAGCATTGCAAGGGGTTGTTGCGGCCAAAGTGCAGGACCTGGCACTTAACCATGTTGAACCTCATCCCATTGGCCTCTGCCCACTGATCCAACCTGTCCAAGTCCCACTGAAGGGCCTTCCTACTCTCCAGCAGATCAACGCTTCCCTCCAACTTAGTGTCATCTGCAAACTTACTGAGGGTGCACTCAATAAGTAACTTAATTGAGTAGAGGTAGATGAGACACTTCTAGTAGTGAGAGCTGGACACCGGAAGCAGTATGGCTGCAGCCTGGGAGTTGCTGTATCTGGACTATATTAGCTATACCACTTTCAGCACTGCTCCCAGCTTAATACAGCTTTATTGCTTCTTGTATTTGTGGTGGTTTTACCATGCTGGGCAGCTGAACACCACAACCACTCTCTCACTCCCCCTCCTCAGATGAGGAGGGGAAGAAGTAAAGAACAACTCACACGTTGAGATAAGGATAATTTAATTAAAGGGAAATGTATATATATATATATATATATATATAAAGGAAATATTATTAATTAACAATTCAACTAAAGGGAAAAAGGGAAAGAGGAAAGAGGAAAGAGAGGGGGAAAGGGAACAACAAAACAAAGCAAGTAAAGGCTATGTAGAAGTTCAGAGGAAAGAAATTATTCTCTACTTCCCGCAAATGAGTGATGCCTGACCACGTCCTTGAAGCAGGGCCTCAATGCACATAGGTGGTGTTCACGAGGAGGACAGACGTTTTCGCAACGAAAGCCCACACCTCCCCTCTTCCTCCTTCTTCCACCTTTTATTGCTGAGTGTGACATCATATGGTATGGAATATCTCTTTGGTTGGTTTAGGTCAGCTGCCCTGGTGATGTTTCTTTCTCACTTTTTTTGCCCACCCCCCAGGAGGGTTGGAGAAAGTCCTGATACTGTGCCAGCACTTCTCAGCAGTAGACACAACACTAGTGTGATAACACTGCTGTTCTAGCTACAAGTGCAGAGCGTGGCAGTGTATGGGCTGCTGCAGGGAAAGTTAACATCTCAGCCAGACCCAGTAAGTATTTCAGTTAATTTGTTCAGAATTAGTGCAAGTGTCTCTGTGCAGCACTGTACCATGTGATGTGCATATACCTTATATGTCCTATAATACATAGGGTCTCAGACAAAGATGATCTAATAATCCTTTCTGGCCTTAAATTGCATGCAACCATCATCAGTCAGTTCCATTAATCTTCCTTGAATGAAAGACACCTGAACATAGCAAGACAGTGAAATATAGCAGTAAACATGTTGAAAATGTTTCTCATATGCACCCTGCTCTCTATCTACTTCTGCCATTAATCACAGGCATGATTCATCCACTGCCCATAGAAACACCATTCTCAGACTTCATCTGGCTTCTGCAAGAGCAATAGATTTAGGCTCGTTTCCTAGGCAGTAATTAGCATAACTTTGGTGGAGGATAAGGAAGAGACAGTTGCACATGAAGAAGTCCAATATGCTTATCAAAGCCCCCACGCTTTACCACAAGGATTTTTAACTAGCCCATAGGCCCACAATGTTAAGTTGGCCCTACAGCCCTTGCTATTTATATGAGCATGAGAGAGAAACAATCAGTCTTGAATTTACTCCCTCTGTTTTCATGTGTGTCATGTAAAATACACTGAGTTAGTAAGTTGCAATCTGGAAACGGGTAAAAGCTTTGGATCAAAAAAAAATCTGATGGATCTTGGCCAGTTTGTGCAGAAGTTACCAGAACATGGTCTCACTGCTCCACACAGAGAGAACAAACAGCTGGAGGGTCTAGGCATCCATGTGATGGGGCTTTGAGAGAACCAAGTCTGGGAGATGTGATGATTTTCTCTTCTGGCATGTGACTAGGTTTATTTTGGACAGCATCTGTTTTATTTTTTTGTTCTCCGTTGTATGTCATGTTCCTTTAAAAAGGGAGTGACTAGGTCAGATGGACCCCCTGGAGGGAGCAGAGATTCCTCCTTTCCCTGGAGAGCAGATGAGCATGCTTGGGGACTGGGTGGAAGGAGGAGGAGAAGAGGAGCTCCCAGGCTTCGGGGTGTAGCAAAGAGAGGATAAGAGAATGGGAGCCCCAGTGAGAAGATGGGAGCCTGCTGTTCATGAAGAGACTAATGAAAGGAGAAACAAACATATGTACAGCCAGGCTCCCTTGGTGACAGGAAGAAAACTTCCTAGGGATCAGAGGACTGAGCAGAGTTTGCTGCAACCCAGAAAGTCACAGAGTTGACTGAAACCAAACCTGGAAGAAAGCACCCACCTCATACAACACAGAGGGGAGAGGGGTGAAGATGTTATAAACTTTTCCTATTATTTTTTTCTCACAGAGAAAAAAAAACGTTTCTGTGTTTATAATGTTAAAAGTTCTTGTTTCAATTCCATACAAACCATCTTTTTGACTTTAAAAGACCCTTTGGTCTCTTCAGGGAGCTCACAGTAAGAAAAACCTCTAGATCATCATCAAAGCCTTGGTTGTCCTCTCATGAGGTGCAGAACCAGAAGTGGCTCCCTGTTTTGCTCATCAGGACTAGAGATATTTGAATGACAGAAATACTCTGAAACAGTTAATTAAATTTCATTTATAGCATGGAATTACCGCTGAAGAGTGTATGAAAAAATATGAAAAACATATGTTAACACCTCCTTAATAATCCTTCATTTTGTTTCTGGAGGTTGAGCAGAAAAAAAAAATAAAAATAAAAATAAAAATGATTTAGTTCACTAGTGATAGCTCAAAAAAAAAAAAAAGGGGGGGGGGGGGGGGGGGGTTGTTTTGGATCAAATTTAATTTTTTTTTTTTTTTTATAGTTCCATGAAGCATTGCAAAAATGATGCCACCCAAAATATTTTATGTGGGTTCAAACCTTTCAAAACTATTTTTTCAAAAAAAAAAAAAAAATTGAAAGGAAATTTCAAAATGTAATGTCATTTCAAATGAAATAATTGAAATGCTTCACTTACACAAATGTCAAGAAGAAGCATTTGATTACTGCTGGAAAAAAAAAAAAAAAAATCAGCTTCACAAACAAACAAACACTAAGAGCCAAAAAATATGTAGGTGGTGAACTTTTTTTGGCCATACAGACCAGAAGTGCCCCTGAAGTGTTAGCATAGTCATAACCAGAATAGCCTACCAGAAACCCAGATCCATTAAGAAGAAAAATTAAAAACAGATATGACATGAATGTTTTTGTAGCTCTTTATTATTTTCCATTTTCTGTAACATTCCGTCTCCTCTCCTTTCGCCCAGTCCTTCTTAGATGCCTGTGTACCAGACATTCCAGGACAGAATGTCTTGTGATCTCCACCTAAATACCTCCCTCAGAAAATTAGGGGTAAAAGTCTCTGCCACCATAAACTGGCTCCGTACTCACAGAGTTATGTTACCTGGGAATCTTACCTGATTACTTCAGATACAGTGATTTCAAAAGCTTGTTATATAGAAAGAATGTTTTTTTTTGTTTGTTTTGTTTTGTTTTCAGTTTTTATTCCATGGATTTTCATAGGCTTGACAGAAGTTTCTTATTTGAGTTTTGGAGGGGAAAAAAAAAAAAGTAAGTGCCAGCATCACTCATGGATTTCAATTATTTAAGAATGGAACAATTTTCAGGACAAGGTGAATGATATGCAATACTTCATTGACAGGCTAAGGATTCTCCTAAATAAGAAGATCTGAGACATAGAGAAGAAGAGGAAAACTTGTGGCCTTTAAGAAAAACTAAGCCTAAAGAGTATTTTCACATGTTCCCAGACCTCCCAGAAATCTACAAGCACATCAAACTGTGCTGGGGGAAGAGTGCCTTGAGCTAATTCTGACCTGAAGTGCTAAGCCATATGGCCTGCTGCTGTGCCATTCAGATGCCCCATCTCCAACCGTCAGCTGAGTTTATTGGTTTCAATATCACACCTCAAGAACAAAGTTACATTGCTTTTGAATCCACGCAGGCTCCCAAAACACCATGTAGGCAAGATTCTAGGTCACTGGGAAAAATACTGTGTAAATGTGTCGATATGGCTTAGGCTTATGCTGTCCTTATTTAATAATGCTAGATGAATGTGGACCACAGCAGGTGTCAGGATATAGGTAAAATCAGTTTGATGTCCCTGAAACAAAAAGTATTTGTTCTGCTCCAAATGGATTGAGTCCTCTGGTGCACATGAAATCATATGAAGAATTTTTTTTTTCCAGTATTTCTTTTAAAAACAAATCTTCCTTTTGTTAAAACAATTTTATCTTTTTTATTTTTTTATTTGCAAAACAAAATTCACTTCAAAGCTCTCTCACTTTTTTTTTCTTTCCTTCTCTCTTTTTCCTTCTCTCTTTTTTATTTCTACTTCCTTCTCTATGTCTCTTCTTCTCTTTCTCAATTTAATCCTTTGAAGGCTTATTAACACTGTAGGAATACCAAGTTTCATCTTTGCTATTTGATTTCTTTTCCTGGAGCAGCTCTGGGAAGTCTTGTGTTCTGGGTGTTCTGGCACTGTTGAATAAAGAATGAGGATCTTGAACAAAGACTTTCTTTGCCCCAAATTGTAATTAGTTGCTGAAGTTGCTAACAAAAGCAGAGGCAGATGAACAAATTATTCTAGACATTAAAAATCTTGTATGATTACAGATTGAAGAGATAGGCACTGTATAAGGAAAAAAAAAAAAAAAAAAATGAGCACAATTGCTCCACAATTGTGTGAATCAGTGTTGTACCTTTTTGTTAAATACTTTCCTCTGTTGACTAACATATCCTCCTTAAAAAAAAAAGTGAAATCAGTTTTGAAAATGATTTTAAGTTTCTTTGTTTTTGCCACACCGAAGTCATGTAGACCTCAAGAGTGGATGGAGCTTTAGATAAATAAAAATAAAATTAAAAAAAAAAAAAACACATCTACATTTACTGAACGTAGCTAATTCATGAGATTTACACAATGAATTTTGCCATCTTTTGCAAAAGTCCAAATAAATTATGGTTTCCAATCTGCTTGTATTTGCTCTTTTGTTATCACACCCAAACAATTAAAAGAATGTGAATAGCTTACAGAGGCACAGATTTCTTTTACAGAAGACATGGTGATCTGTCTCGATCATATTATTTTCAGCTGGGTATTTTATAATTCTGTTTTTAATTAACATTTCAACCAACTTTCTTGGTACTAAAGTAAGAATTCTCAGCCCTGAATTTCCCAGAATAACCTTTACAGTAAAAGAGTGTTTGCAACAGAGCTGTTCTCTGAGACAGCAGTTATTTAATTCTGATTTCTCTTACTTGTTTTTTGAACTCTTTTGAGTAATTTTATTTTTTAGTTTTTGTTTTCAAAGGCTGTCATGCTTTTTTTTTTTTTTTTTTTTTTTTTTTTTCTGTATCATTCCTCACCTCTCAGATCTTAGATAGAATCTGCTCCCCTGTAACACTTCATTAAAGAAATCGGGTGAAGAAGTAGAGAAATTCTCCTAAGAAGGGGCCAAGTTCTCCTAAGAATGTGGCAGAAAGTCATTGCATATGGAGTAAAAGAGGATTAAGAGCTCAGCAGTCAAGTTACAGGACAGAAAAGTAACAATAGGGTAGAGAGGGGGCTTGTATTTTCAATAGACTATTGACCAAATTTCAGTACCTAGTTTGTGGTTCCGCTCTATCTGTCTTGGGCATATAGGACTCTCATTGCCTCAGCAGACTAGCTGAGTGTAGCAAGGCTGTATGACTTGAACAAGGTCCTTTTTTTTCTTTTTTTTTCAGATGAACAAAACCTGAGCACACTGCCCAAGGTTCAGAGAGGTCATTTTTTGCCATTCATTCCTAAAAAAAAAAAAAAAAAAAAAAAAGTCCTGCATAAACCATTTTTTTCCAGGCTTTCAGGCTCTGTGTTTTTTATAATTGCAAGGCCTAGGAACCAAATTCTTAATCAGGACATTAGATACTCAAGCAATTCAGAAGTTTTCTTCTGTCAAATACCAGTTTTGTTCAGGGTTTAGGCTCTTAATAGCCCAAAACACATTAAGACCAATGAGGTATAGGCTGCTTTGAAAATGTCTTTTAGGCCTGTAAATTTGGTTGATGCAATAACAACACTTACTTAAAGCAAGGCTGAGATACTGATGCATCTTCTTCAGACAGATCTCAACCATGGAATATTTGTATTTTGTTCTTGAGCTTTATCCCCCCATATAGGGTGATGTATACATTTTATATACAGTTCCTATGATAAAATATTGTGTGTTTGAAAGCTTGAAAATTTTTATATGTATACATCTTATTTGATAGAACTTCTTTATATTATCCTACTGAAATATAGAGTTACATATCACACAGAATAATATATACAAAAAGGAAGGGAGGAAGGAAGGAAAGAAGAGAATATTGTTGGTTTTGCTTTTATTTTTCTTTTTAATCAAGAAGATCAATAAAAACAAGATATTTAAAACTACAAAATATTCTAGTATTATAGCCAAAGTAGTAATCTACCTTCCTACCTGGAATCCAACCTTTGTTCCCACACCTGAATTTTCTCATACTATCTCTACTATCCTCTTCTTGTCATTCGGGCTGGGTCCTGGGAAGCTGCAACAAGAAAAATTAGTAATATTAAAATGGACTTCATATCCCTGGGAAGGATGTTGAATGGATCATGGGTGCAGGTAGTGTTCTCATCTCTCCTCCCAATGGGTGACTGGGACCCAGAAAGAAGGAGGAGAACAGGACAGGTAAATGATCAGCTGAGAGGATGGTGTCTGGACCATGGCTTTGGGTATTTTGATCCTGGGCAGACCTTAGTGAAGCCAGGTATGTGGGCTGCTGATGGACTCTGGCTCAGCAAGTGGGTCACAAGTGTGTTGGGGAGCAAGCTCTCTGGACTTATTACCAGGGCTTTAAATTAGGTTTGATGGAGGGAAGGGACGGGAGTTAGAAGTGACAGAGAAGGGCTAGGGGATGTTGTCACTGCTGACACTGATGAAGATAGTAGGGAAAAACCTCTGAGTTGTCTCATAGAATTGCCTAAGGACTCCTCAGAGAAGGTAATAATATTCCTGATACCTCATCCGGAATCTTCTTGCGTCCCTCTAGGGGTAACTGCGCCTGCTGCTTCCCTAAAGTGCCTGTATACCAATGCACAAAGCATGAGAAATTAACAGGATGAGCTCTAGATCTGTGTAGGCCATGATCTCATTGCAATCATGGAGACATGGTGGGACAGCGCGCATGACTGAAATGCTGTCATGGACAGATATGCCCTTTTTAGGAAAGACAGGCTGGGGAAGCAAGGGGGAGGAGTTGCCATTTATGTGAGGGAGCAATTAGAATGCACCCAGCTTCACCTGGGGAAGGGAGAAGAACAAGTGGAGACCTTGTGGGTAAGAATTAAAGGGCAGGCCAGTATGGGTGACACTGTTGTGGGGGTTAATTACAGCTCACCAGATCAG
Source organism: Nettapus auritus (assembly GCA_011076525.1). Taxonomy (NCBI): domain Eukaryota; kingdom Metazoa; phylum Chordata; class Aves; order Anseriformes; family Anatidae; genus Nettapus; species Nettapus auritus. The sequence goes on along the minus strand of CM021766.1, from coordinate 92,211,871 downwards.
GGGGAGGAGGTCGACAAGGCCTTCTACAAGCAGCTGGAAGTAGCCTCATGAGCCTGGGCACTGGTTCTCATAGGGGACTTCAATTATCCAGATATCTGTTGGGAAAGAAACTCGTCTGGGTACATGCAGTCCGAACGGTTCCTTCAGTGTGCTGAAGATAATTTTCTGATGCAGGTGGTGGAGGAGCCAATGAGGCAGGTGGTGCTTCTGCACCTTTTTCTTACCAAGAGGGATGGGCTTGTTAGGGATCTTAAGGTTGGGGGCAGCTTGGGATGCAGCAACCATGAGATGGTGGAGTTCAAGATGGAATTTGTTGGAAGAAGTAAGGCAAAAAGTAGGATTGCTACCCTGGATTTTCAGAGATCCAACTTTGACCTCTTCCGGGACCTACTTGGGGGTATCTCATAGGCTAAATTGCTAGAAGGAAAGGGTGTTTGTGAGAGATGGGCAACATTTAAACAGCACTTCTTCCAAGCTCAGGATCGGTGCATCCCAAAGAGTAGGAAACTGGGGAAGAGGGGCAGGAGACCTGTGTGGATGAGCAAAGAGCTCATCAACAAGATCAAAAGGAAGAGGAAAGAGAGGAAAGTCTATGAAATGTGGAAAAGGGGCCTCTCCTCTTGGGAGGAGTATAGGAGTGTTTTCAGAGCCTGAAGGGACGCGATGAGGAAGGTGAAAGCCCACCTGGGGTTGAAACTTGCAAAAGACATAAAGGATAATAAGAAGGCTTTTTTTTTTTTTTTTTTTTTTTTTTTTTTTTTTTTTTTTATGTATGTAAACAGTAAAAGAAAGTCTAGAGAAAATGTTGGTCCCCTGCTGAATGTGGTGGTGTCCTGGTAATGGGGGACACAGAGATACAGAATGCCTTCTTTGCTTCGGTCTTTGCTTCAAAGACTAACCGCACACCACTCCCCCCCATCCCCGCTCCCGGGACTCCTGGGCCCTGGAGGGAGGAGAAAGAGTCCTGGAAGTGGAGAGCTCCCCTCTGGTTGAGGAGGGAGTGGTTCGGGAGTGTCTGAGTGGGCTCAACCCACACAAATCCATAGGCCTCAATGGGATGCATCCACATGTGTTGAGGGAGTTAGCAGAGGTGATCGCCGAACTGCTATGATCTTTGAAAGGTCTTGGAGAACAGGAGAGGTGCCTGAAGACTGCAGAATAGCCAATATCACTCCAGTCTTCAAGAAGGGCAAGAAGGGGGATCTGGGAAACTACAAGCTAGTCAGTCTCACATCTGTCTCTGGAAAGGTGTTGGAACAGCTTGTTCTGGATGCCATCTCCAAGCAATTGGAAGAGAATAAGATTAAGAGGAGTAATCAGCATGGATTCACCAAGGGGAAGTTGTGCTCAGCCAACCTCGTTGCCTTCTATGATGACATCACCAGATGACATAGGGTAGATGGGGGTAGAGCAGTGGGTGTCATCTACCTTGACTTTAGCAAGGCTTTTGATATTGTCTCCCATGACATCCTACTAGCAAAGCTGAGAAAGTGTGGGATAGATGAGTGGACAGTAAGGTGGGTTGAGAACTGGCTGACTGGCTGAGCTCAGAGGGTGATGATCAGCAACACAGACTCCAGCTGGAGACCTGTGACTAGCAGTGTTCCCCAGGGGTCGGTGATGGGTCTGGTCTTGTTCAACATCTTCATTGACGATCTTGATGAGGGCATGGTGTCCACCCTCAGCAAGTATGCCAATGATACAAAGCTGGGAGGAGTGGCTGACATGCCAGCAGGCTGTGCTGCCATTCTGTGAGACCTGGACAGGCTGAAGAGCTGGGCAGGAAAAAAAAAAAAAAAAAAAAAAAAAAAAAAAAGAATTTTAACAGGAGCAAGTGTAGAGTCCTGCACCTGGGAAGCAACAACCGCATGTATCAGTACAGGCTGGGGAATGACTTGCTGGGAGGAGCTCTGTGGAGAAGGACCTGGGGGTCCTGGTGGACAACAGACAGTTGGGCCATGAGCCAGCAATGTGACCTGGTGGTCAAGGCCAGTGGGATCCTGGAGTGCATTAGAAGGAGTGTGGCCAGCAGGTCAAGGGAGGTAATCCTCCCTCTACTCTGCCCTGGTCAGGCCTCACCTGGAGCACTGTGTCCAGTTCTGGGCTCCCCTGTACAAAAAAGACAGGTATCTCCTGGAAAGAGTCCAGCGGAGGGCCACAAAGATGATACGGGGCCTGGAGCATCTCCCCTATAAAGAAAGGCTGAGAGACCTGGTTCTGTTCAGCCTTGAGAAGAGAAGACTGAGGGGGGATCTTATCAATGTTTACAAGTATCTTAAGTATGGGAGACAGAGGGATTTGGCCAACCTCTTTTCAGTGGTCTGTGGGGACAGAACAAGGGGCAATGGCCACAAATAGAGCACAGGAAGTTCCACTCTGACATGTGAAAGAACTTCTTCATGATGAGCATGATAGAGCACTGGAACAGGCTGCCCAGGGAAGTTGTGGAGTCTCTTTCTCTGGAGATATTCAAGGCCCATCTGGACGCCTACCTGGGCAACCTGCTGTAGGGAACCTGATTTGGCAGGGGGGTTGGACCCGATGATCTCTTGAGGTCCCTTCCAGCCCCTACAATTCTGTGATTCTATGATTCTGTGAAGGAAGGAACTTTTGGTATATTTTTGTTTTTATATTCCAGCAGTTTTAAAAATTTGTAAAGATCAGGAAACTATAGAAATGTTGGTGATTTCAGGACAGAATTATGTGAGACAAAATGTCATCTTTGAGGCTGCTGGTTTATCAGCTGTTTCTTCTGGCTCCTATTCCTTTCTATCTTTCATGTACAAAGTCTCTGCCAAAAAGGTCCCAGATAAAAAAACTAGGTGCTGTATTTGCATGAGAAACAAAATTAAAACATTGTGTACCTCTGGTGTTTGAGATAATGATATCACAATTCTTAACAGTTTCAAAACTCCATGTTCAAAAATGCAGAGGAATTATAATCTTCTAGAATTTCACTAATTAGCAATTGGGAAACTTCCAAGAAAAGAAAAAGAATGATTTCTCTACTTCCCTTTTAGGGTTCCACTAAAAGGTCATGTGTTTGAAGGCTGAGTTGCATAAAGCAGAATTCATTGTCTCCTGATAAGATTGAAGGGATTTGTTCTTTTAAACTACTAGAACCTACACTTCAAATGTAAAATACCTTCCTGAAAATGTGAGAAAAACTGTTGATAAGCTTGTGTTAATATTAATTTAAAGTAGATCTTTCCGAGGGCATCTGTCAAGCCTTTTTTTTTTTTTTTTTTTTTTTTTCTAGATGTTGTACTACCAAAATGATACAAGCTCTCTAAAACCTCCATGGAGTGAAGAGTCTGCCTATACACAGTATTACAGTATTTTAGCTATGACAGAATCCCACTGTAAAAAAAATAAAAAAATAGACAAACACACAACAAAGTCAAAGTTCACTCATTCCTAAAACCACAATGATATCAGAAGGAATCAAAGCACAACATTTCTGCTAGTTTTTGTTCTGTGCTTCTACTGGCTGAAATGAGTCATCTGTAGGAGAAGAAATGTGCATGTGGTTAGAATTCTCACAAGCAGGTTGGCCACCAACCTTTCCCAGATGAAAGTGTCTTAAAACCTGTACAGTTAGACGACAAGAAGGTAAAGGCCAGACGGTCTAGCTGCACTTCCTTTACATGATGTGAAGGAAGGTTGTAAACTTGGTTCGGTAGACATTCTATTCTAGCATTTTTACAAAGTGGGGAAAAGCCATGAGACCATATGAGTAAAATTAGACTGTATTTTTTTAATAAGGTAGAAATGATATTATGTGTTTTGTTGTTGTTGTTGTTTGTTTGTATCCAAAATAATGTATTTTTTTTACCATTTATATATGAAGGATTAGTGGTATGAAAAATCACCCCCCCAAAAAAAAAAAAAAAAAAAAAAAAACTTGCAGTAAAGCTTGAAGTTAAACAACAATGTTGCTATTCCTTAGCTAAACGTAAGGGACAACAGAAGTGCAACATTGATTTAGAGGAAATTTCAATTTAAAAGAAAATATCAAACTAAACACTTCAAACACCCCTCAATTTGCCCATTAATGGAAGAGAAGTAAAAAGTTACTATAAAACCTCCTGAATGTTTGTGAACTATGCTGCGTCGATTTAAATGGACTGTTTTAACTCATAGTATCACTACACAGATGAATATTTAATACTTTTCCTAAGTATGCCTACAGTTTTTCTGTATTTTTCTGTCTGCTTTTGGGATATCCTGGCAATTCTGAAGATATGAAGGAGATAACTGATTTTTCTGAAGAAGGAAACTGTCTGGTGTTAAATGGATACAAGAAGTCTCATTTTTCCAGCAGGTTGTTTATTGGAGAGAGCAGAACTTTCTGGACCGGGGGTGGGGGCTGAGGGTTTGTTGTTGACCTAGAAATGTGTTTCTGGGTCTGCAAGTGGAGGGTATACACATATACACACATATAAGTGTATGAATGTGTGCATGAATGAGAGAAAAGCACAAAGCAGGTGAGCAGGTGCTCTCTAGTGTTAAAAGCGGTGATCAAACAGATGATGGCAATTATGAGAAGGGGAAGGGGTCTGGCAGAGTTACTTCAAAACTGTCTACAGTGATTTTAACCTGACAACATGCTTCCGCGCTGCCAGCATAACCATGGGGAAAAAACAGTAGGAGAACTACATTTATATACATTTCTTCAGGTTGATGCACTTCCTTCCACCAGCCTACCAGTATTCCTCAGGCACCTCAGTGCCCAGACCTACTTGTTGGCTATTACTGTGACAGAAGAATCCATTTTTAATGTGAGCCCTTAAAATTAAAGCAACCCTGGCCCCTTCAGTTAAATCATCCCATTTTGCCTTTACTCTGTCCATCACCCACTTTGAAAACATACCAGGCACTGAAGGGATTTAGCCTCCCACTAACTTTGCAGCAGACTTTCCAAGACACATTGGCTGAGCATGAAACCCGCTGGTAGAGACATGGCATATCGACTGCCTGGCTCCAGCGGAGCTGAGGAATGGGGAGTACTTCCTCTCCTGGCAGTATGTGGGGTGCAGGCCCCTCTGAGCCCCTCAGGGTGAGTGACAGGACCTCCGTGCCCCTGCCTGCCCCACTCAGACTTCTCGCCGATGAGTTCAATCCTCCTATCAACTGAGATACACTGATTTAACTTTTTCCCGCCTAAGAAGGAGGAACAATCCCACCTCTGGATTGTTCACTTGTTCTAGCCCTGAGAAACACTACCTGCCTTTCAGGTGAAAATAGCAGGCTCTGGGAAAGCTTTGGAGGGCTTTTATCTTATCCTTAAGGATATGTATTTGCTTATATTTCCCTAAGCAGAAAATGACTAAGACTCTTAATAATAGTGTGACATATGGGAAGCAAATTTTTAGTTGTCTTTTTTTTTTAGACGGTCTCTAGTTTTGTATTTTTTTGTCTTTTTTTTGGGGGGGGGGCTTTTTTTTTTTTTTTTTTTTTTTTTTTTTTTTTTTTTTGTCAACATACACCCCCAGTAACATCCCAAAAGGGGAGAGCTAAATTCTTCTAGAGACATGGCCCGTTATTAGTTAAAAGTTTTGAAACCACAGATCCCCTGGGGGGAAACAAAACAAAACATAACAAAAAAGCTACAAAGAAGGGGTACAGTTAATTTTTGTCTATTTGAGCGCATTTGCATGTTATAGAGAGTCGTTTAAATTCTCAGCGCTTCCTTGGGCCCCTTGTTCCACTGTGTTTTCAAAATGAAATACACTATTGCACTCTTACTGAAGTGAAAAGGAAAAAAAAAAAAAAAAAGAAATCTGGGACAAGGGTTAGAGTAGTGGCCATAACTCATCCGATCAGCCCACCTTTTAGTGCAGGTCTCGTGGGGCGACAGTTAGATGATATTATGATATTGTTAATAAAAGTAATGACTGAAATATGAAAAGAAACCCTAGCGAAGACGCTTACATAAACGATTAAGCTGCGAGTGCTATGGAGCACTGGTGAATTCATTGCCATAGCGCCCCCTCCCATACACTGCCTGAACTAAAGATTTCATCCTGAAGATGGGAAAAAAAAAAAAAAAAAAAAAAAAAAAAAAAAAAAAAGTTCTTTCTTTTCATTTCTCCCTTTCTGTTTTCCCTGCTCCTTGCTGTAGCCCTGCGAGCAGACACGCGGCAGAAAGGCTCGTCCAGCTCATCCCGTCTCCCCTTATTTGCAGAGGTCGCTCCTGCAAAGTACTTCGCTCAGAAAGAGCCTCACAAACTAGGCTTCTTTTACTAGAAAACTGGACAACTCCGCTTGCACAGTATGCGTGTGTCATTTGTTATTTTTAAATACAATAGTCTATTATTTCACGTCGTTGTCTCCGGGAGATGATGGCGACCCCCCATTTCATGAGAGAAAGGAGAAAGCATTCCCAGACCATTGTGTGGTTATGTCACAGGAAACCGTTTCTGCTGCGCATTGTGTTACATCTCCAAAATGTGGAGATGTGTTACATCTCCACGAAGTTCCACTTTGCTCTGCTCCAAAAGTTGCTGTGACCACTGTCACGACGATTGGGTAACCGGCATTGTCCGGGAGACGGGCGCGCTTGCCTCTTAGGGCCACAGGGAGCCCTCCTAGGCAGGGAAATCCCTCCTTCACGCCAGCGAGATTCGCTTTGCTCTGCTCTGCTTTACGTGGGTGACTTTCCAGGGCAGAAATTCGCGGCAGATTGCCCCCCGATCTCCCCAAAGTACAGCGCACGAAGGGATGCACGCAGCCACCGCGCAGAGCGAGGGGGACCGCGCTCTCGCAGCAGGGGCACGGGCGCGCTTATTCTCCCCAGACGTTGGCTTTCAACTTCAGCCGCCCGAAAACTTCAGCTTCTGTCACTAGTGCAAGGAGAGGTAGCTAATAAATGGCAAACCGCAAAACCTGTCTCCCAGGACGGCAGTGAGCGATAGCTGAAGAGGGGCAGGAGATGGGGGGGGGGGGGGGGTGGCTCTCGACTCCCTTCTTAGCTGAGCTGCAGCAAACTGAATTAAAGAAGACAAGGCGAGAGCACCGCTTAAAATCTAGGAAGGTAAACGCTGAGCTAATTAATAGATTATTCAAATAAAAAACGCAGTGTGTAAAGTCTTAATGTCTCTGTGTAGGCATGTTAATTTGCCACAGTTATTACCAATAAAAAGTGCATGTAATACTATTCTACTGTTTAACAGCGCAAGTTAGATGGCTTTTTATTAGTAACGGGTAGTACTATGAGAAAATTAGGTTTCAGCTGGGGAGCCAGGCAGATGAAAAACCTCTTCCCTGCGAAAGGCACTCAAATAAAACCGAGATAATTCCGAGAAGTTAAATAGGACCAAGTACGCTAACCGCTATTCAAAAGCGCTTTTGACACGTTTTTCTCGTTTGTTTAGCGCAGAGAGTTCGTCTAACACTGAATGTCACCACTGGATTCTCGTTTTCCACGTTGCGTATCCTCACTAGCTTCTCTTCCTCCACATTGAGCGGATTCAAATTAGTGGTGTACTTGTAATAAAATGCATAGCGTCTCCTTGCAGTGGGTAAATCCATGCCTTTCTGAAGACATACAAAAATTATGCAAATGAAATCAACGTAAGAACTTGTCTTTTGAAATGATAATATTTTTGCCCCATTAATCTCTGATGGAGAAATTAACTCGGTTTCTGTACATAAAGCTACATTTTTAGACTGCACAAATTAAAACACGAGAACTATAATCTGTTGATCTTTGTGTTAGGGGGAAGGGGGTAATGTTCTTGATTTAAACATTCCTTCCACTGAAATCACAGAAAAAATATTTTCACAGAAGTAAGACATGCATATGGAAGCTAAAACACACCTAGATTTTGCACGGACGGGCACGTATACTTCGCGTGTATAACACATGGATATGCGTGTAGATACGTATGGAGATTTGTATCTCCTGTGTGTGAGTGTGTGTCTGTGCGTATCTACACACACTCTGAACTGAATTATATCGATTCTCCTGGGATCACGGTATTTATTTAAGTGCTCTTCCCAGGTCATAACTGTAACACTCACTTAATAGCATTAATCCCCTGTTATAATGTAAACACGACGGCCATTGTATTCCCAATCTGTATTGTTCCACTAATTATTAAATAGGAGGAACTAAAAGCAATCAATTCGCGTAGATAAACACTTACTTAAACCACTCCTGCTGGAAAGAGCAGACTTGGCTTCCTAAATAAAAATGCAGAGAGTATAGTACATTTTGCAAGGCATGCAGGTTGACTTAGAGAGATTCATGTATGACTTTATAATGTTATAATTAATTTTGCATTCTCAGCTCTCCAGCTGCTGCTCTGTTCAGAAGCAGAGCTCATATACTTAAAAATCGGTCTGCGGAACACAGGAATTGACTATTCAGATGTAATCGCATGATATCGATTATTCCATAGAACTACTGAAATATGAATGTGTTTTATATAAAGCTCTTGTTTTTAGAGTTTCTATTTTTATTTAATATATGCGCATTAATCATCAAGCAGGGAAGGAAACGTCTTTTCTGTAATCTGTTGCACTGAGTTTACCAGTGGTTTATCACTCTCTTATCAGGAAGTCGGGAGTTAATGACAAGAAATACCTGTTAAGAAATACCTGTTAAGGAGATGTTAACCTCCTCCCCCTCACCTGCCTTTTTAAGGATTGCCTCTTCTACAGGCCAGCTGATAGATCTGGATGGGAATTAATCCAGTATGTCTGGTGGCCAGATCTCTGCTGCTGCGTGCAGGGGTATACTGGTATGCTGGTTTCACAGAAAAAAAAAAAAAAAAAAATTGGAAAGAAAAATCAAATCAGATAGAAAAAGGAAAAAATGGAAAGCCCAGATCTCTTACGACAGTACACGCATCCTGATACTTGACCGTAATTTTAAGTCGGCATTTTCCCCGCTGTGTCCGCCAGAGTATAGAAACGGCTTCTCGACGTGTATTTCTAATTGGTTGCGTGTTTAATTGATTAACAATAGGCTGTCCTGCTCGCCTGCAACTCTCCAGCTAGTGCCACCTCCCCTCTTGTCAGTTTCGAGCCGGTTCCTCGGCGTACCTGGTCAGATGCGCGTTCTCCATCCTACCCAACGGCAATTACCTGAGGTATTCTAACAAGTCGGCCGCGAAAGCAAAGCGAATTTATTTGCTAAAACCCGGGACAAATGCTCACTCACAGATGCTGAAAAATAAAATAAAATAAAATGAACCACGCAGTTTGATGAACCTTTTTAAAAAATATTTTTATGCAAAACTCAATTTTTATTTATTTATTTATTTTCCAGCAGCGCAGGGGCTCCTAAACCTGCACACGTTGAGGGAGAGGGGCGGGCTGGCTGGCAGCGCAGTGGCTCGCAGCGCTCCAGCCCCGGCGGCTCCGCTCCCACCTGCCGGCTCGGGGCGCAGTTGAGGGCAGGGGGCGCGGACCGGCCTAGCCCCCCGGCGGGGAGCTGCAGGGGCGACGCGGGCCGGCTCCAGCGCCATGCCCTTAGGGCAGAGGGAGGAAGCCGGGGAGCACGGGGGCGGGGGCGGGGGACCAGGGGAGAGCTGCCGGAGACCTCGTCCCGGGAGCCCCAGGCCGGAGCTCGAGTGGCTGTGATTCCCGGCGGGGGTCTGAAGGGTCCCTGCGGGCTACTCTTAAAAGGATACATATATATATGCATGGATAATATATTTATGTGTATTTAGATATGTACCGAGGAGGAAAGCTCGGTGCCTTAGTCCTCATGTAGGAGCAGGGCTGTTAACGTCTAGAAGCTGATGGGTGGCCAGGGCCGAAGGGAGTGAGGTTGCAGAGGAACAGATTACGTTATTTAGGAAATTAATTACATCGCAATCGTATTCCAGGAGATTTATCTGAACTTCAAAAGGGGGGGAGGGAGCAGCTAGCCCCCCGGAAGGAGTCACCCAGGCCTCTTCCCCAAGCATCAGACCAGAAAGAATAGAAATGAAAGAAAGATGAGGATTTTTTTTCCCCTTTATGTGCAAACGCGCTCCATGACCACCTTTAGACTTTTCGTGGCAACTTAGAAAACTACAGAGCCCTCGCTGCCAGGAGCAGCGCGATCCTGGATCTGTTGCTTTGAGCAGTTGCTCTTCTTTTCTGCCATATAGGGCAGTACTTTTACAAAGTGCTCTTCCCTTGTATCCTACCCAGCTCCGTCGAGCCTGGCTTAGCGTACTCACATGCGTGCAAATGCACATACATATGATACGTGTGCGTGCGTTCAGCGGGAGCTGCTAGCTCTCCGGAGAGTGTGTGTATGAGGAGATGCATTTATTTATCATATGCGTGATTTTTTGTTCCCCGCCTGGACCCACAAAGCGAGCGAAGGCGTGTAACCGAGAGCGTGTGAAAGAGTATTTATGGCTCCGGGAGTCCAGAGAGGAGCTGATGAGCAGTATCGTCGTCTGGCTTCAGCAGTGTGCTCGCAGCCTGAGAGGCTGGCTTGCATTACAAAGCATGCCTTCGTTGCCTCCTCGCCTGCCTGCCTGCCTCCCGGCCGCGGGAGGAGACGGAGACGGGGCCGGAGCGGGAGGGGGCGGGCCCGCCGCGCTATGCAGATGAGCGGCGGTGACGGACAGCTCTGTTTTCCAATGTCCCTCAGAAACTCGTGTGCTCCTTCCCTCAACTCTTCACTTCAGACTCTATACTTCCCCCAAAATACAGGCTCGCAGGCGCTGGGGGAGCTGGCTGGCTGGCTAGGAGAACTCCATATGCAGCAGCCACTTTTCTGATTTCGGAGGCTCGCTTTTCTCTCTTTCTCCCTCTCTCCCCTTCTCTTTCTCTCCCTTTCTCTCTCTCTCTCTCTTTATTAACCCTCTCCTCTTCCGTCTCTCCCAGATGCCCTTCCCCTCCCGGTTAGATTTCTGACCGCTCGATTTATTTTCCCTTTCTTGAGGGGGGTGTTCTTTTTTTTTTTTTTTTTTTTTTTTTTTCCTCCTGTTTATTTTTTATTCTGAGCGGGTGCGCATGGGGGGGAGCATATAACAATCCTGATTCTCTACATAACTGCACAGAGCCAACCGGGGAGAGAGAGAGAGAGAGAGAGAAAGAGAGAGAGAAAGAGAGAGAGAGAGGGCGGGAGAGAGGGAGAGAGAGCGCACGAAAGCAGCGCCAGGAGCAGCTGCAGCAGCAGGGCCGTTCACCCTCGCCCCCTCCCTGTTCCTGTGCACGCCAGTGCAAGCCATGTCCTATCCTCAGGGTTACCTCTACCAGCCCCCCGGCTCGTTGGCTCTGTACTCCTGCCCGGCGTACGGGGCGTCGGCGCTGGCGGCCCCCAGGAGCGAGGAGCTGGCCAGGTCTTCGTCGGGATCGGCGTTCAGCCCTTACCCGGGATCGGCAGCTTTCACCGCCCAGGCGGCCACAGGCTTCACCAGCCCGCTCCAGTACTCCACAGACCCCGCCACGGGATTCCCCTCCTACATGGTAACTACCGAAGAGAACCCCTCTCCTTCTTCATTAGCATCCGCATTCTCATCCTCATCATCTTCAGCCTCTCTCCTCACACACTCGCCATCAGTCCCCGACACAGCCGGCCGGAGGCTCCGCACCACCGCCACCGCCTCCGCGCTGCCAGCCCCGCACCGCGGCCGGAGCCGTGGGGAGCCGAGCCTAGCCGGATGGAGCGGGGCTGGGCCGAGGCCGAGCGGGGCCGGGGCCGGGGCCGGGGCCGGGGGAGCTGCCTCGCTGCGCGCCCCGGCCGAGCGCGGTGCCACCGGGCCTGGGACCCGGGCTCGCCCTGCGGTTCCCGGAGCCGTGCGGGAGCCCTGATTAAAGAAATACGGCTTTCTCAGTCAGTTGGGCTGCAGGCTTTTTCTTTCCAACCCCGCCGGCCCCTTCCCCCCCCCCCCACCCCCCCCGCGGGGGGGTGGGGTTTTTTTTTTTTTTGTTTTTTCTTTTTTTTTTTTTTTTTTTTCCTCCCTCTTTTCGCTGTGGTAGGATAGGGGAGGCTTTCTTTTCTTTCTTTCTCTCTTTTTTTTTTTTTCCTCCCTTTTTCTCTTTTTCCCCCTCTCTCTTTTCAAGTCGGTGTTCAGAGGCTCTGCGGGCTTTATCCTCGTGTGGTTTTATTTACTTTCAGTGTGTTTTGTGCTAATGGTTTAACTGGATTTTGGGAATGAAAAGGAGCATCTGTTTGCGATCTGTGAGCTTCGCTTAAGCCCAAGATGGTTGTGGTGGCCGCAGTTTCGGATTTCACTTTCTTCTTATTAGTTAAAAGGAGCATTTGCAATTGCGTGTGCATAAACTATATAAATAAAACCATAAACTATATAAATAAACTGCACGTCTAGATGGTTATATAGTTTTATAAACATACACACGCAGAGACAGACACATATCTAGTCCGCACACACAAAGACCTGTACCCGGAATTTAAGACTGGAGCCGCTGTCGAGATCCTAGGAGGAGATGGCAGCAGGGTAGTTTGCTCTTCCTGCAAAGTGACAGGGAAACTACTTGCTTTCTGTTCGTAAAATGCGGTGCATAAATTGTCGCGCAGTCTTTATTCGGGGTAGTATAAAAGATGTGAGGAGCTCGGTCGCTTGTTTTTACTGTTGAGAAGCAGTAGGCGAGTGGCTGAAAGTTGCAGAGAGGTTGTAAGCTGTGCGGGATATTGGGTGATGGTGCGCCTGCGAGTCGCCGATCTGCGGGGTTCAGAGACGTGCGAAAAGTTAGCGAGTTCCTTAGCGATATCTTTAACTTTTCTTGCATTATGCAGACTTAAATAAGAGCAATTTAAACGTTAAAGAGCGAATTAAAATGCTAATTACATCGCATTTGAACAATTCGAAACGGTGCATATCTTCTGATTTGCAAATTGGATTTGCAATGCATTAGTGCAGTGAATTGCTAAGTGGCGGCTTTGTTGTATTTTCTATAGCAAAAAAGGAAACATCTTTTGAACCTTTGAGAGAAATGTAGATATCAAGACACTACCTGTAGGGCCTTTAAAATGTCTGCGTGGTTCAAAAACTATATTGGGAAATATTCAATTACAAGGAGCTGAAATTAGTCAGAAAGATTAAAACATCGCCGGTTTTAAGTGTGTGCCCGTGCCTATGCGTTGGGCGGAAGAAGAGGGGGTGTGAGGGGGGGGGTCACAACTTAATGGCCTTTGGGTGCTGCTTCTCCCCCTCATAGAATATGGATACAAGACACCGTCCCGGGGAAATACAAATATAACCGCCGATCTCGCCTTGACAACTTACTAATGGCTATCAGCAGTAACAAATTGCCAACCCCACCGTTTTGTTCTGTCCAGGGCTCCCCTTACGATGCCCATACGACGGGGATGACCGGAGCCATCAGCTACCACCCGTACGGCAGCCCTGCCTACCCCTACCAGCTCAACGACCCCGCATACAGGAAAAACGCCACCCGCGACGCCACGGCCACGCTGAAGGCCTGGCTGCAGGAGCATCGCAAGAACCCCTACCCCACCAAGGGCGAGAAGATCATGCTGGCCATCATCACCAAGATGACCCTCACCCAGGTCTCCACATGGTTCGCCAACGCCCGCCGGCGGCTCAAGAAGGAGAACAAGATGACCTGGGCTCCGCGGAACAAGAGCGAGGACGAGGACGACGACGAAGGCGACGGGGCGAGGAGTAAAGAGAGTCCCGAGAAGATGCCCGAGTGCAACGAAACCTCCGTGGAGGACGAAGGTGGGCGCCGGGTGACGGCGGGCGCCCCGGCGGCCGTGGGGTGGCCCCCTCCCTTCCCGTCCCATCCCATCGCGTCTCCCCGAAAGCGGGCAGCTGGGTGTGTGTGGGAAGGGGGAGGGGGCGTTTGACAAGAGCACCACCAAAACGCGTCCCGTCCCGTCCAACAGGGCTGCCGCGGGCTCCACTGGCCGCCGGCGGCCGGGGAGGGCTGGGGGCTGCCGGCAGGGGCACGGGGGGCCGGTGGGGCAGCGGGGGGCGCCGCGGCGGAGCCAGCCCGTGGGGACGGGCGCCCCGAGAGACAGCGGTGGCAAGGCGAGGCCGTGGCGGCTCGTTTCTCGGCCGCTGCCTCTCTTCCTTTCTTCCCTCCCGCCTCCCCCCCCCGACTGTGACTTTCTGTGCCCCCCGACCCTCGCAGGGATCGGCTTGCAAGTCGACTCGCTGACGGACCACTCCTGCTCCGCCGAGTCAGACGGCGAGAAGCTGCCCTGCCGAGCCGGCGACCCCCTCTGCGAGTCGGGCTCAGAGTGCAAGGACAAGTACGAGGACGTCGAGGAGGAGGAGGAAGACGACGACGAGGAGGACGAGGACGACGAGGAGGACATCGAGGAGGACGACGGCGGCGGCGGGGAGCGCGACCCGCCGGCCAAGCCCGCCACCTCCTCGCCGCTGGCCGCCGTGGAGGCCCCGCTGCTCGGCCACCCGCACGCCGACGCCGCCCGCAGCGCCAGCAAGGCGGCGCTGGGCGGCCGCGCCTCCCCCGGGCCCCCGACGCCGGCCAGCAAGCCCAAGCTCTGGTCGCTGGCCGAAATCGCCACCTCGGACCTCAAGAGCCAGAACCTGGGCCAAGGCTGCCAGCCAGGGGCGTTGTCCTCGGCCACCCCCGCCTCCGCCCCGCACAGCGCTGCCTACTCGCCCTCCTCCCTCCTGGGGAGGCATATTTATTACACCTCACCTTTTTATAGCAATTATACAAACTATGGGAACTTTAACGCTCTCCAGAGCCAGGGAATCCTGAGATACAATTCGGCAGCAGTGGCTTCAAACGAGGGACTAAGTCAGACTGTCCTAAATGCCACCTCTGTTCACAAGCAGAGCAGTGACTCTTTGAAAACAATCACTAACCAGCTAGAACAGCATTACAGGCCCTCTAGTTATGACTCAAAGAAAGGTAGGTGACTTATTTTTACCGCTTTCTTACCCCTTCCACCTTGTCCCCTGTCTTTGGCTAGTGTGAATCCCTTATACACTGTAAATATTGAAACCTTCTCTGGACAAAGCACAGAGTACACTGTCACCACTGCCACTGGCTGCATACTGAAGATGGGCAATAGTATAATCTGGGAAATAAAAATCGCATGTCACCATCCTATCAATACTTGCCTTTAGGAACGCAGAGAGGAAATTTAAATCACTCCTGCATGCTGCAGACACAGTGTTTAAAGCCATTTTAAAAGGAAAACTAAATTCAAATGTATCCAGAGAGCACTGCTGTCATTACCTTTATTTTATTTTATTTTATTTTATTTTATTTTATTTTATTTTATTTATTTTTCTGACAAACTGGTTTTACTCTCTTTGTTGCCAGTATTCTCACGGTTTTTGCAGCTTTGGGTTTGGATAATTGCTAACCTTGGACATGAAATTTTGTGGAGCATGACATTTTAACGCTTTTTTTTTTTTTTTTTTTTTTTAAATTTTTTTTTAAATAAAATCGTAATTTTTTTTTAAAAAAAAAAAAAAAAAAAAAAAAAAGATAAGGGCAATTATAGAATATCATCCAGTCTTTTAAAAGACTTATCTATGAATTCTGTGTGAGCAAGAGTTGGGACATACACAAGTGTATAATCTAGTTAGCTAGCTGTGTCCTGTGACTAACTGACGGTTATATTTTGACAGATCCCACTGAAGTCTGCACAGTAGGAGTACAACCATACCTATAGAAATGCAATCACACAGCAATGCAAGTAAGTGAGAGCATTTTCTATTACTGTGATCATTTGGCATCAGGTCTAAGAGTGCACAGATCTAGACTTGCTTAATGTTAATTTTTTGCTTCATTACATATGGCTCTGATTACAAAGTAAGACACTCTTTTCTGCTATTTTTAAGCCTCTCATTACAGCTTTTCTTTCTCGTGTTAGTCTTCATTTTAAAGTCAGGTTAGACAGTTCCCTCACCTCCCATACTCTGCTTGTGTGAGGTAAAGCCTTAAGGACTATTTAAATGTTACGGAAAAAGAGCTTTAAAAATATTCTTGAAGGTATTGTTGTTTAAAAACAAAGCTCTTGTGCTCACGTGGCAGTGCTGTAATTGCACATTTTAAGTGAGGTTTCTCACAGTTATTTCAAATTTTATTTGAAATAAAAACAGAGAATTATTAGAGACCGACATGCATCTTAAGCAGGGTGTGTTGTCTATGAATTTCCCCTTGCCTGACTATCAGTAGCAGTCTTAACACCTCCATTATCTAGGTCTAACTAAAGAACAACAAAAATCACTTGTCGATATTTTTCCAACTAATTCTTTGGCTATGATAAATTAGATGAGAAAGATTTTTTTTTTTTTTTTTCTTCAGTTTAATGGTGTTAGTGTGTAATTGAAGGATTTTTGGATGATCTGGTTTTTTCCTTGGTCCACAGGTAGGTGTCACAATTGCTTTGAAAAAAGTCAGCAAGCCATCATCTCTCCCTGAGCTAATATATATAACAAATCTCTAAATCCGGATCACATCTTGTGCCACTGTATAAAAGAAGACCACAGAGCACTATTAAATCTCCAGACTCTAATTATTAAACCAGAATTTTGTTGGACATAATGTGCGTTTTCTGGTATAGTATAGTTTCCCCAATGTATGTGTGACTTTTGAAAACAGATCTGTTTTTCTCAGGATATCTTGAATTGATCACTTCATTGCCACGGTATATATTCGATAGGTGTGATAGGATTTATTGTAAAATTTATTTGTAAAAGATGTATACTGTAGAGATAATAAAGATGTGATTGGAGAACTTGAGTCCTTACAAAGTGGAAACAAATTTGATATTTATTTTTGTAATGATATAAAGCTTCTAGTAATTTATGCAAGTTGTATTGCAATGGAATCTGAACTTTTTGTAAATAAATTTTGCCTTGTTTTTATTTGACACGTTGATGGTTATATAATCTTTGGTTGTTTAATGAGAATTCTTTACTAATTTATATCTCTAATTGTAAATAAAAACAGACTAGTCTGCAACAGTACGGTGTTTTTCGTTCATTTTCCCAAAAATAATAATCTATTATTCAGAAGATGATGAAAGTTATAATTTCACTAGTACAGCTTAGACTATAAAATGAGTAAGCAATACAAATATGTTACAAAGATATGTTTTGCATAAATTAATTCCTTCTGGGTTCCGTTATACTGAATGTTTAAATACTCACATGTGTGCAAGTACATATTTGTAGCCATACATGCAAATGTGTAGAGAGTGATGTGAATACAGGCATGTTTCTTATAAACTATTTATGCTGGGTGTGAAGTAGCTCTTTATTAGAGTTAACATTCTTTAAATTCACCATTTCCAGGGAGAAAAAAAGAATCACAATCAGATACGGCTTATTTCTAATTTCTTTGTTTTTGCTTCTAGCTAAAGCAAGCAAACACAAAACCATGAAGAGAAATAAGTCCAATTCCTGCTTTTAATGACCTTTCCCCCTTTTCGTTTATATCAGTGAATTGTGTCTTTAATTTAATAGTCACATAAGAAATCCACCTTGTTTGGACTCATAAAATCAGCTAACTAATCATTCTAATTTTCAGTAAAATAACGGGAATCCTCATATAATATAATTTCAGAAAAGAAATGAACAATCATTTATTTTCCCCAAAAGATAAATTGAGTGAATATAACGTACGGTTATAAAACAAGAATAATAGCTTCTTAGATTGCCCTTTAATCAATCATACACTTATTTTTCAAGAGGCTCATCTATTTTATTCCATGATTAATAATGTTCCAGCGTGAGAGCATTATTAGATCCCAGCAGGGGAGATCCTGAATGCTTTTAGCTGCTTTGGAATGGTCAGTTGGGGTTCATTATGGTCTGATATTGAACAATTTATAAAATCTTGTCTAAACATCTGCCAGCTCAGATAGGCCGATGTGTCTGAAGATGGGAAATTGCTGGACCAGTTGATATTGACAAACGGATCTCTCTCCAGTGGCTTTTTGTTCACTGAAAATTAGTGGCCTCTTGCTCAGGTCTTGTTAGAAGGGGCATTTGAAAGTGATCTTAGATACTTCAGGCATCAGCCTTGGGAATGTTAACTGGATAAAGAGCCATACTAGTCTGGAGTCAGGAAATATGTTGTGGTTATACTAAACAGGGGGAAAGGAAGCTGTGTTTCTTAAATACGTATACACAATCCCCATGATCCATCTCCCCATCACCACCCTGCCCCCCACCACCCAATCATATTTTACCCCTATAAAGCTGTCCAAACTATTGAGAAAATGCATGTGTTTTTCAGCTGATAGAGCAGAAATTAATATTGTAATTCTGGAGAACTCTGGGATCCATCTAGCTAAATATAAAACACTGAAGATCTTTACAGCTGGAGGCCTACTCATCTTCTCATGTCGTGGAATGATACTTCCCTGCTCCTAAAACATCCTGTTTAAAATTGAGGTAAAATGTCATTCTGTCTGTGTACAGTACAATTATATACAAGCTAAAAAGTAATTATTTTTCCCTCCTATTTAGTGCATGATGTAAATGCAAATATTTACTTTAATAATAGTCAAACCGTCTTTTATGTGCAGTTTGGGAAGATTTTACAGAGGAACTTTTTAAGTTACGTGAGATGCCTGAACTTTCTCTTTCTCACTCTGCTTCCTACTTCATCTGCCCCCACCACCCACATTTTATGTTCCAGGTCCCTGTTGGACACAACGTGTACATTTCAATTGGTAAAAACCAAAAGCTGTGCCAGAGATTAAAAAAGGCTAACGACATTCCTTTGATGTTTATACGCCCGAAGACTTATAAAAGATTTCCATAATTTACCCATCCTTGCTAGTATTTAGACCTGGATTTCTTTCTGGAACGAAAAGTAGAAAGACTTGGAAAACTCGCTTTTAAATATTCACTATGTATGTAAAACCCAATGGACTTCTCTCATCCTCTGAGAAATTCACAACTGGTTCACGGATACAGATGGGCGACACCCAAATGATTTGGCAAATAAACTTTTTTTTCTCTCTCTTTTTTTTTTTTTAACTAAAATTTTTAAATTAATGGGTAAGAACTGCATATTCAGCGTCATTTGAGATTTAATAATCAAAATTGAAAGCAGGAGGAAAGTGTAGCCCTCTTAAATTTTTGGCACAAACAATGCGTTTATTTCAGGATAGCAAGAAAGAGTCATGAATGATAAAACACATCACTTTGTGTGCAATTTATTTCATAACGATGCCAATCAACCCGCTGGGATTAAAATCTCACACCCTTTCTACATTTACTCCCTTTTCCCCCACCCCCTCCCCTCGTTTCGGAGCGGGAAAGACAAACCCTCCCTTCTGCAGGGCTAGAGGTTTCATTAGAGCTGATTTATTGAAATCCAGGCTTTCATCTCAGGTGGGATCCCCGAGGAATTGGCGCTGTCGCCAGATAGGAAGAAGGTCGCTTTCCATTTTGCACTTCCTGGGCTGCGTTTTTCCTCTCTCCCTGCGAATGTCAACATTTGTTCTCAATAACAGAGTTATTGTTTCAGGAAAGCTGCTCACCAACTGCCTTTGAGAGCGGAAAAAAAAAGCTTCACCCACCTTTGTTTGGCTGGAGACAGGGGGAAGGGATGGATGTGGACGGAGGTAGCACTTAGCCCAGGCAGTAGCGAACAGACGGACAGATATGGGAATTGCTCCTGGACATGAGCTCCCGGTTGAAAGGGAACGGGCTAAGGGGAATAAACTTAAGGGGAGAGTTAATATAAAGCGCAACGGGTGGCTGCAGAAATAACAGGAATGATAATGGAAACAGTAACAACAACAAAAGAAAAAAAAAAAAAAAAAGGACGAGCTTCCCCAATGACCATTCTCGGAGGAGGTCTTGAGGTTTTGGGAAGAAAGGTGATTTTTCAGGTGAAGAAACATATTGCAAAGTGCAGCGTTTAATCCAGCCTACCTGGTGGAACCCTCCTCACCAATGTAAAATACGGGGAGCAGGAGAAGGCCGGGGCCAGGGCAGCCCGGTCCAGCCGCGGCCCCTCTGTGCCCAACCTCATGGGAAAAACAAACAAACAAACAACAACAACAAAAAAAACACAGACCTCTCGCCACTGGAAGTTTCTGCCTCCTCCACATGTTACATTTCACTTAAAGGCAGTTCAGACTCACCACGCCGCTGAGGTACCTTCGCGGGGATGTAATCAATACCGGAAGGATTTTATTGCTTTTTAACTTCTTGAAGGAAAAAATAAAAAATTAAAAAAAAAAAAAAAAGGAGGGAGAGAGAAACGGAATTTACATATAGGTCGATTTGTTGCCTTTTGTATTTCCCGAGTGCTTGGGCAAGCTTCTCACGATTCAGCTACTCGAAAAGAGCCTTTGCAGTGTAGGAATTGAATAATAGTGGTATATGTATATATATATTAATAATAGTAGTGCTGCACATTAAATAATATGAATTCTACACCTTTGTTTTTAATCTAGTAATTTATAACTCAGGTATGTTCTTGGCTTTTTAAGACATAAAAGAGAAGGAAAAAAAAGTTAAGAAACAAAGGGATCCTCGCTAAATATTCAAAGCACCCATGCATCTAATCCCTGATTATTACTCGGTGACTCTGAAGTGCAGTCTTTATTAAAACGGGAGAGGGGAAGTGCGGCCGGCAGAGCACCCGATGGCAGAGATGAAGCTGGGGGCTGCGAGGGGCTCTGGAGGCAGGAGCGCGATACCTGCGAGCACCCTGGCCGGGGGGATAGCCGGACTCCCGCAGCCTGAACCCGTGCTCGCTCTCTCTCCCCCTCGCCCTCCCCCCCTCCCCCCCAGCCTAGAGTCACAGGGTAATGTCACCGTTTCACGTCCAATCCCGGCCGAGCCGGCGGTATTTTCTCTTAGTAAACATAAGGGACGGAGCGGCTCGGGGCAGGCACCGTGCGGCTGCTGAGCCGCGCCCCTCATTTTGCTCCGTTCGGGATTTGGGGACCCAAAGGAAAGACAAGAGGGCTGGCACCTGGGCCCGGCCCTCCTCGGAAGAAAGGAGCGCAGGCCGGCTGCAAAAATCGCTTCTGCTTCACCCGGGCTTGTGCCATCCATGACAGGGATTTCAAAAGAGCACATATTTGCGAGGAAAATAAGAAAAAGAAGAAGAAAAAAAAAACTTCGTGCTCTCCGTGCGGCGGTCGTGCGGATACTGTCACTGCTCGGGCTCTTAAAAACCGTCCAAGGGAGAAAAAAAAAAAAAAAAAAAAAAAAAGTATGTGCATTTTTATAGGGAGATAAATTGACAATTTATTGTGTATAACTTCTGATCAATTATTAATCGTTAGTGTCAACAACAGGGTTATAATTACCTGCACTTATTTAAAGGAATATTTATTTTTTCTTCTCTCTGATCTGGTAATTAGTTAATGCTCTGGAGTAATGAATTCAAAGCTGACTTGATAATATTTGAGACAGTTTTTTTTTTTTTTTTTTTTTTTTTTTTTTTTTCCCTCTCTTTTGGCAACCCCTCGCGCGGGGGGAAGGTGTCTCTCCACCCCACCCCCGTTTGCAGAAGTGTCCATGTAAAGGCAAATCAAGCCGTGTTTCACTTTTCAGACTATAAATAACGATTCTGGGAGGAAAAGGGTGAAATGACAAACAAATAGAGCCCAGCTGGGATGAATAAGGCTGATCAAAGTTAGCAGGGGCCGACGTTTCTCGCAGCCACAGCAGGTCTGAGTCCCATAAAGGTGCCAGCAACTCTTACCTCTCTCCCCGAGATCAAGGGAGAGGGCGAACAGGACATTTTAACCCCCTGACATCTCGCGAGTGGTGGAGGGAAAGGCAGGAAAAAAAAAAAAAAAAGAGCGAGGCAAAGGAAAGGGCCGAGTATTTCGTGTTTAGTGGAGTTCTCTGTGCTTTCACGATCGCGTAGGCAAGGTAATAGGGGGAGCTTACCTGGAGCCCGCGGAACCCCCGCCCAGCCCGCGTAGGGTGCGTGGGGGGCAACGGGGCAGCAGCGTGGGTTGGCTCTGCTCCGCTCCTCGGAGCGGGAGAGGCACAGCCGTGCACGCTTAAGTGATCCTGAGCCTGAGCCTGGCTTAGACCTGGGGATGAGGAAGCAAGAAATTACCTTCCTTGCGGGAGCTCCGCAGAGTTCCGTCATGAAGAAGGGCAGCCCGCAGCGACCGTGGCTGCTGCCTGGCTCCTAGGTTTGGGGCGTGGGTAACCTCTCGGGACCTGGCAGCGAAGGGCGAGTTAAGAATTAAAAGCCCCCATGGCCCCCTACCACACATGCATGTGGTGCTGAGCCGAGGTAGAAACTTCACCGTTGCCCCCAACCCGCTCCCCTCGCTTTTTTCCAGACCTCCACTTCATTTAGCATCAGACGAGGCTTCGGAGCCAAAGAGCACTTTTCGTTTTTAGCGCGGTGAGGCTCATTTTACGGCAGATACGCGTGAGATGGAATATGTGTATCTAATATATATAATAGGCATATGTTTTATATATAAAATGTTTCCCCCGTGCAGCAAAACTGCAGTGGGAATTGCAGTGCAAAATGCAAGTTTGAAAATTAATTCATCCTGACAGGTTTGACATCGCCCGGCTCCCTTTTTCCTGCAACTCTTTCCGCAAATGAATGCCGCTTCCACAGTGTATGTTTTAATTTGTCACATCAAGGCAATAAAAGGCAGCAATATATACTTAAGCCAGTTAACATTGTAATAACAGGTTTAAAGGAGCAATTAAATGGTAGTGAGTCGCATGTCTGACTTTCTATAGGCATTACCACATCAATGGTACCTTTTAGACTGACTATAACTTAGCATGATTGTCTCAATTAGTTTAGCTACATGATAGTTATTGTGAACTCCTTGTGAGTAATCAATGTTACGCAAGCTTATGAGAAGGAGTCTTAAACAGGGGAGAGCACTAGCTAAGAAACATGGACCTCCTATTTCCAAAAAACACCTTTCTCCCCCCCTTCCCCCTTGTTCATCTCCTTCCTCCAGCCCGAAAGAAAGAAACGGTAATTTATAGTCTTATAAATCTGTTTCCGTGACTGGTGTAGCTGAACGTAGATTTACAGGCAAGTAACTACTTCTGCCGATGCTGATAAACGAAAGAGTCTCTTGAATTCAGCGCGGATGGCGAGTCACCCCTGCTACATTTCTGAGTTTTTTAGTGTCGTCTGTCCCGGCGGTTTATGGTCACGATTCGGCCCCGAAGCCCAAATAACCTCGAGGGACGCTCCCATGAAAGGGTTCGTGTGGATCCCGTGCTTACGGGCTCCCCAGGTTTCACCTTGCTGACATCGGGGCGAGTCCGAATCGGCGTGTGGCAGAGAGAGACCGGCGTGTACGTGTGCATGTAAACCCGAACCTGGGTGCTTGGAGGGAGAGCGGCGGACAGACGGAGGAACGGCTGCGAAGCCAGGTTATAGATACAAAATAACGCAGCGAGGAAGGTCCTGCCGCAGCAACCGGCCGTTTAGTAACTTGTTAGTTCTTCTCCACCTACAGAACGTCTCAGTAAATACCGAGCCACGGGTGGTTAATGCAAAAAAACAGAGGGCTGCAAATATAGTGAGACTTGCGTGAACTGCTTCAAAACAGTAACAAGTTTTTAATGTTTTCTGTCACGGGGAATTTTTTTTTTTTTAAAAAAAAAGCAAACGAGAGCGTGTTCTATTAAAATTTAAAATAAACATGTTGCAGGAATTTCTGTTGGTGAAGTTATTCTCATTAGTCCTAACAATGTCTCACCATTAGACAGGGCTGGAGTTAGCCTCAGTCTCAAGATTTCTGATCTGAAAGTTTTTTTTTTTTTTTTAATGCACATTACATTTCTGTCATGCTTTGCAGCAGAACATGATATCCCCAAAGAACCCAAAGAAGAAAAAAAAATACTCTGACAGCAACCATTAGTTAAGAGTGCAATGAATAAACCCCTTGCACAAGAGTATCAGGACTAATTAAGATTCTGTTTAGCAGCCCTGGATGGAATGTTAATGTAGCTTTGACTAACTGGGAATAAGCAGGGGGGAAAACTGCATTTTAAGAGGAATGCTGGAGTGATAACATCTCTCACTTCTTCTGTCCAAGGTCTGCCCAAGCCTGTTACAAAGTCATTATCTCAAATTACTCCTGTACTTCATTTTTAGAGGGTTTGGGCAAGATCCCCTGGCGTTGAAGTGCTGCCTAGAGCCTCACAAAGCCAATACTCTCTAAGGGGATAAAGGCTGAATCAACCCACTATCTCTACCTTCGAGAGTTTGCTGGTACCAGTTCCTTGGACAAATACAGCCAGGATTCTGGAGGCAGATTAGAATCTATTGCTGGCGTCTCCTCGCAAATCCCTAAAGGGTTTTTGACCCTTTGAAGTTTCGTCTATTTTGCTTACACAGAAGTTTACATGATTAAGTCTGGATTTTACAAGGCTCAACAAGGCAAATTTAGTCACCTCGGAACACTCTACACCAAAAAGAAAAAAAAAAAAAAAAAAAAAAAAAAAAAACCATCCAGTTGTCCTGTCACTCGTTTTGCTCCAGGAATAGTAGAATACTGTGATATTCATGGTAATTAGTTTAGTAAAGAAGGAAAAATCTGCGAGGTTGTTTCAGCAGGGAAGGAAAAAAAATCTCCCCCCTCTGGAGTTCATTGTTATTATTTTTGATAATAATAATTATTATTATTATTTTTCACTTTGATAGTGTAATTTCCCCTCCACCACTTCCATTGATCACAAATATAGCTATGTTTCTTGGAGAATTGATGTATTTTCCCTAGGTCCTTCCTAGTGTTTCTAACATTTTCAGCCTGCCTGTACTCCTCCCTAGCCAGGGAGTTGTGTTCTTTTTATTCTCACTGTGGAGCAGCAAGCTTGCCTAATCCTTCTTTCTGAAATAAACTTTCCCAAACACTTTACTTGCTAAAAGCAGCCTCTTGCAACACAAATCTTTGCTTGGAAGGAGAGGGTTGGGTACTGACAGCATAAACTGGAGAGGAGGAGCGGAGCCTTTTCTCGGGAATAAGTACCTATTTAAAGAAGTCCCCTGCAATCACAGAGAGAGATCTGTAGCTAGAAGCTGCGGCTGCATCTGGCCCACCACACTTGCATTGCCATTTGTGGGATACATGCAGTCACTCTTTTTCTCATTCTCTTTCCCTTTTGCTCCCTTTCTCTCATTCTCTCTCCCTTTCTCCCACCAGAGGGAATCTCACTTTGCCAATGGATTACTGCTGCAGAGTTATTTTCTGAAAAGGAAGGAATGATCTTTTCAAGCTCTAAATAATTAACAGTAATAATAATAGTAATATGATAAATAAATAAATAAACAGACCTGGCAGGCTGGAAAGTTTCTGTAGCTGGATCAGTGAGTTGCAGGGACAACAAGGGCAATCAAGCGAGCTGCAGATTTTTCTTCCTCAATTGATTTATAATTGATGAATGGATTTTCTTGTGCAGCTGCAGCGTGGTTAAAAACTATTGAAGAGGTAAGTGTCCTGGGAGGTGTTATTTTGTAAGGGAGACAGTTAGGAGTAACTGGGTGCGTTTATCAGCAGGAGATCTGAGAAAGCAACATGATTACATTAGCTGTTAGTGGCTAGGATTCAACTTTCCACAGGCCTCCAGCACCTGCAGCCTTGGAGGTGACTCACATGGAAATGGTTTGTGCCTGCTGCTGACCATATCAGGGCATTGATCTGATGCAGAGCTCCCCATTGATTCAGCCAGCAGTGCTGCGCCTGTGTCACCAGCACGCCATGCACTGCTGGGAGAAAGCAATCAGGTCTAATTTTGCAAATGGAGGGTAGGCAATGTATTGTAGAACCTCTCTCATGTGTTCTAAGGAAATAGAAAGTGTTTTCAGAACCTTTAAGGTGGGCATAGTCCCTATTCCTGTCATGACTTTTCCACCTCCCAATAGACATGTACTTGGAAGTTAAAGCATTTGTGGAGTACCTTAAACAGCAAAACTTTAAAATAAGTATCAAGAGAGATGCAAAGTTGTTACTGTCTCTGTATTGTGGGTGTTCTCCACAGGTCTGCATGAACTGTAGGATCAGGTCCCCAAGGGGACTTTCCATGCCTTCTGGACTAATAACATAGACTGTATGGTCTTTGGTGTGGTATCTTGTTATTGCACTGCTCTCTGGGAAAAAAAAAAAAAAAAAAAAAAAAAAAAAGTAATTTGGAAAGGACAGGCCTCCCTCCAGCCTTTATAAAGGGGCTACATTCAAGAAGGAGAAAAAAATATTGAGGTAAGAGGAATAGGAATGTCCTACTTTCCTTTCTCTCCTTGAGATTATTCACTTTCAGGATCATGCTCTTTTTGACCTTAAATTCACCAAGAATACACAGTGTGTTTTCCCCATGTCAAGCAAGTCTTCAGCCTTTCCGAGGGTAAGAAGGTTGTCTGGGATCCAGACAACAGCATGCACCCATCCTGTGTCCTTGAAGGGCTCAGGCTGGCACATCTTCTCCAAGCAGTCCCAAAATTCCAGATGCTTAGAGGAGGCAGAGGTAAAACTGAGATGGAGATGTTCCTGCTGGTGACAGCACACTGCAAAACAAATATGAAATCTTCACAGCGGAGACATAAAGCTATTCCCAGCAGAGCTATTCAAGATCAAGGAAATGCAGTCACAGTCCCACTCTTTCTCCCTTCCCAGTACAGTGTCCCTTACATTGCTTTTCTGCACAGCAAGGGGGAGTGGGACCTGCCAAGAGCTGTGCAGAGGTTGCTGAACAGATGGGTGCTCACAGCTCCATTAAAGAGAGGGCATGGATGTTTTCCTATGGAGGACGACTCTAGCATATGGACATTATCTTCCATGAGCTTTGAATGGTGGGTGGGTGTGGTGGTGAGGAGAAAAATTTAAGCCACATTTTGCTGCTTTTGCATTTACTTTTGGATAGCTAAACACAGGATAGGTGGCTTAATGCCCAGGGAGAGAGCTGCTTTGGATCCAGTTCTGAGACATGTGGCTGAGGTGTCTCAGTCAATTCTCCTGCAGCTGCCAAAAAGCAGGTGAGGTGCAGTCCCACTGATTCACTGGTGAGAGGGATTGCAAGGGGAAAGCTGTGGGACTTATTTACTCTCTATCTCTATCTCCTCCTGCTTGCTCTTCATCTGGATGGGAATAATCTTATTCTGAGCATGTTTTTCTGAAAAAAAACAAAACAAAACAAAACCTAACCTAACAATGTACAATTCTATGTATTCCTATGGATTTTCTTCTTTTTATGTTTGAGTTTTCATTTTCCTTCTTTTTTTTTTTTTTTTTTTAACTTTATTTGTGCAAAATTTTACACTGTAAGAGTCTATTCATTTATACAATAGTGAAATGTGAATTTCTTGTTTCATTACTCAATTCCAAGACCTGGGCTTTGAAGTAAAACCAAGAAACAAATACAAAAAAAAACAGCCAAACAATTATGAGATTTTTCCATTAAATACTGAAATCTCACTTAACTTTAAAATATATTTGTAGCAAAGTGACTGAATGATTGCATTTCTATTTCCCCATATTTAGTCTGTATTAATGTTTCTAAGTCAGAACTTCTTGCCTCCGTATATAAGTTTCAAATTCTCATTATTGCTGCAAAATGTGGTTATGGCGGAAGAAAAATCTCCCTCCTTTGGATTTTTCATCATAAAATATTTAAATTGCAGAATATTCTTGGTAATCACATAAAAACTCATCAAAAACTTTTTTCATCACAAAACTTTGCTTTGTTATGCTGAATTTGCAAAATTGTTTGTAGCAAATAAATTGTTTATATTTTTCTGAGAGTTACAAAAAACAAAAAACAAACAAACAAAAAAACCCCACAAACATATAGCAGAATCCTCCAAATTGCCTTTGTACAAAGCCTTTTCTGAGTTAGAAGCACACATAACTCTACTTCAGCTGACTTCCGTTGGAGTTAAATATTTGGTAAGTAGTATTCAAATTAACTTTTCTTTATCTGTAACAGCAAGAATGAAATTATAGCCACACGAATGACATAACAGCAAAAAATGCTTACATGAATTAATAAACAGAAGAAACTTCTCAGTTAAAGCACAACTTTTTGGATGTTTTAGAGGACTAGAAACAATAAAAATGCCTGTGGAAATATGGTCCATAATATCCTTGAAAAATCCATACAGCTGAGTCCAATTTCTGTTATTGAATCCAGTCCTGGAAAAAGTGGTAAAGTTGAAATATTCATCCTTAAGTTATTTTAATGTAGTGTGCATATAAGCTTATTTTTATTAATGGAGTAGGTTTCTGATTCTGAAGACATTAAGTCACAGTGTAAATCCATGGTAAACTTGTTTTCAAGATAATGAAAGGATTTGACAGCAAGTAAACCTGTACATTCTCTCTCCACATTTTTTAAATTTTATTTTATTTTATTTTATTTTATATATATTAGTCCCTTCTGTAATGCCTGAGCATGAACATTAAGCATAAACATTTAAGGTGCCTATGTGCGAGATATGGAGATATTGGGAGATTTGGCTTCAGTCATCTTCTTCTGTTTGCTTCCATTATCACACTGTTAGAATATTAAAAAGAAAAAGGTATATAATAGATGTAGTAAAAATATCAGTTGTGTGAAAGATACTCTTTTAAAATATGTCAAATCATTCAATAGTTAAAAAAATGGTTTCTAACATTTTCCTATTGTGTATGAGCTATTTTTGCATTTAAAGAGAGAGAAAAAAAATGTGTTTCAATTCTAAAACCAAAATCTAAAATGCACCAGTTGAATACAAACCTATTTAATTAAGCAATTGGCAGAATAATTGCTATTTGGCAAATACCATCTTTTTAGATGAAAGTTACTATCATGGATATCCACAATGGGTATCAAAAAAGGATGAGAAGTCCACTGGACAAAAATTGTGTAATCAATTACTTTATTGTAAAACATACATATAAGAGCACAAAATTAAAAGCCCACAGACAGTGATATCCAAATTTGAATCTGAAGGCAATATGTTTTTATTTTTATTTTTATTTTTATTTTTTTAATCAAAAGATTCCCTGAATCAGGTCATGTAGTGGAGGATTGAACTCCACTACAGTGGAAAATTGAACTAGATGCCTCTGGAGCCCTTGATGGTTCCGTTATCATGTTTCCAAGGCACACTGGGCATATAAGAAGGAAGGCTATTGCCCTGAGTGGGAGGATTTGGGAATTTTCTTGCAGAAATCTGCTCCGAGGCACTCTTCTATCTCCATCTCTTTGCCATAGCTCCTCTCCCAGGCTGTGATTCCAGATGCAGCTGTTTAGTAGATTGCAGATCAGGTCAAGCAATTGCATTTGATGTGTGGGTGTCATATGTAAGACCCATATGTAAAGGGGGGGGGGGGGGGGGGGGGGGGGAGAGAGAAAAAATAGTACTGCCTTGCAAATGTGTGAAGCACAACCACAGTAAAAGGAAGATGTGTTGGGAAACAAACAGTACAAAATGCGTGAGATCTGATATTTCCTTATGTATGTAATTTCCACATTTTAGAAAAAAAAAAAAAAAGAAAAAAAAAAGATAAAAATAAGTGGTGCTGTAACTACTTACCTTTTACCATCATCAGTAAAAATCCATCATTTTCATACACACCTCATTGACTGAACTGAGTAACTATATCAGGTAGAGCCAGGCAGAGGAGCTGGCATTGTGCTGACTGCTGGCATTGCAGCTTCACTGTCTTCTTCTCACCTCAGTTGATGAATCCATTGGATGTTTCTGGAACAGTGTCTACTGGTGTAAAGACTGATTGTCTATTATTAGACAGACAGCCATAACAGCAATTAGTAGATGTAGCAAGTAAAGAAGAGCAGCTCTTGCTGGCCTAGGTTGAAGATGGGAAAATAAATACCTAATATTTAAACTGCTCTCAAGAGAAATGTGGTGTGTATACACGGAGCAGAGAGGAGAAAGAAATCATATGTCTACAAAAATCCAAGCTTTATGATATTCAGCCAGGATTCATCTAGATGCTGAGATGCAGCTATCATCTTGTAATGCAAAGGTTGGAATACCAGATTCAAGGAAATCTGTGTATTTGTAAAATATATTTTACTTTAGAAATGTGATATCACGTTACTGTAGCTCCACAAAATTACATGTTTAACATATTAATCTCTTCAAATATGTTAATAATACATGAATCAATACATAAGGCTCTATAAGTTGACTTTAAGGAAATATGATTGCCTTTATCCAAAAATGTAAACACATTCAGAGGTGTTGTAGCTAAACTATGAGGTTAGATTTTCCATTAATTCATTGAAGACATAAGCATGCAAATACTACTATACTCTGTGTCTCATATGAATCTCTTTAAAGGTAAGCAAAATCTTAACATAAAACAGTGAAGTATATTGTTTATACCATTATTTGAGTTTATTGTCATATAACAAGAGAATAGGAACTTGATAAAAAAATATTTTTTTCTTTTATTTTCTTCTTTTTTTTTTTTAATAATTTATCATTAAATCAGCTTTTGCACTGGAAAATATGTATACTGATATTTTAACTAGTGCATTCAAGATAAAAAAAAGAACAGGAGAACTGTAAGACAGACATTTTTGTTGCAGATTTAAGTGCATTTACCTTTTTACAGAAGCATTAGGTATATCTTGGGTGAAATTGGTCTCTGGTATTACTCGAAAGGGGGCTGATGAATTTATCAAGGGGCACCTGGCCCAATGAGCTTAAAGGGAATTTAACATGAGAAACATAGGTCACACAATTACACACAAATGCAGGTAAACAGGAAATCTTTGAAATGCATCAGAAATTACAATGAAAGCATATGGTTAAAAATAAATAACACTCAAAAATGAACACATATATTTATATATAAACTACAGATGGAACTGGAAATGAGATCCCTAATTAAAGATGGATAGCATTTTCTTATGTAAGATTCTGGTGTGTTTCTTATTGTTAGATGTAATCATTCAGACGAGAATTTTTATGACTGATGTCTGCCTCACACTGCGTGTCTTGTTTTTATATAAAAAGAAAGCTTCAGCAAAACAGTTTAACTGTTTCCAGGAAAGATGATGGGGAAAAATAGTTTGGTTTGCTAATGTTAAAAATCTGTGTGATTTCATTGAATAAGCCACTCTAAATAATGTAAATTTAGGAAAGAGGGTATCTTGAGGCCAGAAAGATTTATTATTATTATTATTATTATTATATTTATTTATTTATTTTTGCTTTTCCTATAAAACTACACACCCATTTGGCAGCCTGAAGTACAACAGGTTAATCAGCCTTGAATAAAAGTGTGAGAGGGGAGCAGAGAAAATAGAAAGAGAGGTGAAAAGGGCTTGTGGAGACAAAAAGATAGGGGTAGGACCAGAGAGTAGGACAGACTGCAAAAGGTCTGTAACCACTAAAGTACATCTTCTTCCATGGCATGGGGTAGAACAAAGGATTTTAGTTTATCAGGATTCTTCTGCTATTTCCTAAACGATTAGGGTATCACTGGCAATGTAAATCTCTTATTCCCCATAATAGTAGCTTCATAATCCCTGTTGACCATACTCTTGCCTCAGGTGATAAATTTCTGTTTGGAATTCAAATTCCAACATCATTGTCCACAATGTGAGAATTGGAAAGATTTCATGTGATTAACATTTTTGTCAGACTAAGAAACAAAGAAGTAATTATATTTGTTCCTTCCTAGGCCCTACATCATCCCACTTAATCGTCTGTCGGACAGACAGCTCTCTGTGAATGAGAAACTGTTTCAAAAATTAGCCTTAGCTTGCAGATTTGCTAATTTTTTATGTTTGGCCTTGCAGCCCAATGTTTTGTTTAAGTACTATTTTTGAATACAGTAAAAGATAGAGAAAAATTACACAATCAAGCTTTTTGTCATTGATTGGCAAAACTATGTGTGTTTATATGCATGTGTGAATTGCACATAGATGTGCATTATATATACATATATGTTGTGTTCTCTCTTTTCATGTTCTTTGTGAGATGAAGATGGTATAAAGAGCATTAGAGAGTTACATAATCTAATAAACAATCTGATAAAGTAACTTACCTTATTTGAATGAGGACTGCAAAATCCGGCATGAGAATTTATGACATTAATGTTATTCAGATGTGAGAGTTTATAGGATTGCAACTATTGGCTGTAGCTATTTAGATTTTCTGTTTGTTCCAAAAGTGTTAGTGCTGCAATATGCTGTAACTAACTGATTGCAGCAAGGCTCCATGCTAAATTTATATATACAGAGCTCCCATATCAGTCCAAATATGTATGCAGATAGCTAGTGTCAATGCAGGCATTGAGCCATTTATAAGTTTAAAATTACTGGTTTACATTAACATTTGCAGGATTTGAGCCTTGGTTATTTTGTTGTCTTCCTAAATGGGAAAGGGATATGGACAAGCTGGGGCTGAACTGCCAAACTGCCAGATGTGTTAGTCCTGCCAAAGCATTTGCAGTGTATCTAATGCTTTCCTTGAGCCAGTTGGTCAGTCAGTCAGTGATTCCCCACACAAGAATGACTCCTAGGAAGAAAAACAAACATAAGAATTTAGTAGCAAAAGGAGAATATAAGAGAGAAGAATGCACTTTTTTTTTTTTTTTTTTTTTTTTTTTTTTTTTTTTTTCTACTCCAGAGAAATAAGACATGACATAATGCATATAAAGTAACAAGCATCTAACCCTTGGTGCCATCCAAGAAATAATGACATGGAATAATATCTATTTGTGGGAAATCAGATGAAGGAAAATTTTAAAGATTTCTCAGTTTGTAGATATTCAGATTAATAATCGCATTGGTAAGAATGCAGATCCCTAGTTTTCATATATATACATATTTATGTGTATATATATATATGTGTGTGTATATATATGTATATATGTATATATATCCCCAATTCTCTAGATACTTTACACAGACACACACAAACACTCACACACTTCTTTATTGGATGATAGAGGTTGTTATTTAGACATATCTGCAGGAAAGTTTGACCCCAGACATTCCATTTCAGAATGTTTGGCATTATTTGGTTACTATTTAAGACACTGAAAGAACTATTTCAAAATATTTTTACAATAACCTATCAACAGTGATAAGGAAAGTGTTAAAAAAAAATAGGCACCATAAAAGCCATATAAAAGCCATCAATCAAGGATATTTTTGGTATGAGATTAGAAGGGAATTGTTATCTAAGAATAATGGCTTTTTCATTAAGGCAGTTCAAAATAGCTTGAACAGACCTAAGCTTATACTTTCTGTGGATTTACAGTTAAAAAATTCTTACTTTGATGTGCTCATGTCTCACCAGTAGCCCTGTGTTGTCTTTCTTTTGCACTGCAGAATAATGTTTCATGTGTTTCTACAAGTGATAAAATATTGTCTGGATACAGCAAATGTTGAGGAAGTAAGCAGTACAAATTTAGGGATAACTACTCTGCCCGATGGACTGAACCACCATGCTCATTAGCTCAACTGCTCATACTCTTAAGAACTTTGTTTCCAATGGGAAATGAAGCACTGTCGTACGTTAAAGGAGATCTGTTCTGTTACATTTTTTTTATTTGCCACCATTTTACAACAGGTTTAGCATCTGAGGGTGAAGTTTTTCACTGAAGTCACAGGGCAAGAGCAATGTTAGGCTGAGCAAATTCCGTGCTCTTGAAAAAGTTGTGCTCAGGTATGGCTCTACATAAATAATATATATATATATATACATGTACCAATAAAACAAATTAAACAAACAAACAAACAAACAAACACAACTGGGTAAGATCTCGCCATTTGCTGAGGCGATCGGCTCCGGGGCAGACGCGTTCTGCAGCGGAGCGGGGGATCAGGACAGGCAGCGCTGATTTTCCAGCATCGAGCCTACTTGAGGGAGCCGCCAGGACCCGGCAGCCCTCGTGAGGGAGGCTGACGAGGCGTAGGCGGAGCCAGCAGCGCCCCCCCCCAGCCGTTCAAAAGCTGCCCCTAGGGAGCGCGGCGAACAGGGCGTGGCGCGTCAGAAGGGAGTGGCGCGGCAGTTCGCGCAGGCATGGCAAGCAGGAAGGGCAGGGCACTCTCCCCCGCCCATACGTAACACCTCCTGTAACGACAGCCGTTAGCTAGGTGATAATGGTCTCCACCAGGCACTGTGCACTCTCCAGGAAGTCGGTACACACCCAGACCGACTACCCGTTAAAAAATGCAGCAGTTCAGGTCACCGGATGCAGGGAGTGTCTGAGCCTGTTGGTGCCATCGGTGGGAGGCAGAGAAACTGGGTGCGTGAGGTGTGAGCAGGTGGATGACCTGGTCCGCATGGTGGCGGAGCTCAAGGAGGAGGTGGAGAGGTTGAGGGATATCAGGGAGTGTGAG
>CM021766.1:92123883-92172657 GCA_011076525.1 Nettapus auritus | reverse complement strand
CTATCACGGAAACGTGGTGGGACCACTCTCATGACTGGAGCGCTGCAATGACTGGCTATAAACTCTTCAGAAGGGACAGGCAGCACAGAAGGGGTGGTGGTGTGGCTCTCTATATTAGAGAGTCTTTCGATGTTGTAGAACTCAAGGCTGGGAATGACAAGGTCGAGTCCCTTTGGGTTAGGATCGGCAGGGCCAACAAGGCTATTGTCCGGGTCGGGGTCTGTTATAGACCGCCGAACCAGGATGAGGAGACGGATGAGGAGTTCTACATGCAGCTGAAAGAAGTTGCGAAATCTTCAGCGCTTGTTCTCATGGGGGACTTCAACTTCCCTGACATATCCTGGAAGCACAACACAGCCCACAGAAAGCAGTCCAGGAGGTTTCTGGAGAGCGTGGAAGATAGTTTCCTGACACAGCTGGTTAGTGAGCCTACCAGGGGTGGCGCCCCGCTAGACCTTCTCTTCACAAACAGAGAAGGACTGGTGGAGGATGTGATTGTCGGGAGCTGTCTTGGGCAGAGTGACCACGAAATGGTGGAGTTCTCTATTCTTGGCGAGGCCAGGAAGGGGACCAGTAAAACCGCTGTCTTGGACTTCCGGAGGGCTGACTTTGTGCTGCTGAGGACACTGGTTGGTAGAGTCCCTTGGGAGGTGGTTCTGAAGGACAGAGGAGTCCAGGAAGTCTGGGTGCTCTTCAAAAGGGAAATATTAATGGCGCAGGAACGGTCTGTCCCCACGTGGGGAAGAAGACCAGCCTGGCTGAACAGAGAATTGTGGCTTGAGCTTCGGAGAAAAAAGAGGGTTTATAATCTTTGGAAAAGTGGGCAGGCCACTAAGGAGGACTATAAGAATGTTGCGAGGCTGTGCAGGGACAAAATTAGAAAAGCCAAAGCTCATCTGGAGCTCAATCTGGCTACTGCTGTTAAAGATAACAGAAAATGTTTTTATAAATACATCAACACAAAAAGGAGGACTAAGGAGAATCTCCATCCTTTACTAGATGCAGGGGGAAACTTAGTTACAAGAGATGAGGAAAAGGTGGAGGTGCTTAATGCCTTCTTCGCCTCAGTCTTTAGCGGCAATACCGGTTGTTCTCTGGATACCCAGTTCCCTGAACTGGTTGAAGGGGATGGGGAGCAGGATGTGGCCCTCACTATCCACGAAGAAATGGTTGGTGACCTGGTACGGCACTTGGATGTGCACAAATTGATGGGGCCGGATGGGATCCACCCGAGGGTACTGAGAGAACTGGCAGAGGAGCTGGCCAAGCCGCTTACCATCATTTATCAGCAGTCCTGGCTATCGGGGGAGATCCCAGTTGACTGGCGGCTAGCAAACGTGACGCCCATCTACAAGAAGGGCCGGAGGACTGACCCGGGAAACTACAGGCCTGTCAGTTTGACCTCAGTGCCAGGGAAGCTCATGGAGCAGATTATCTTGAGAGTCATCACGCAGCACTTGCGAGGCAAGCAGGCGATCAGGCCCAGTCAGCATGGGTTTATGAAGGGCAGGTCCTGCTTGACGAACCTGATTTCCTTCTATCACAAAGTGACGCGCTGGGTGGACGAGGGAAAGGCTGTGGATGTGGTCTACCTTGACTTCAGCAAGGCTTTTGACACCGTTTCCCACAGCAATCTCCTCAAGAAACTGGCTGCTCTTGGCTTGGACTGGCGCACGCTTCATTGGGTTAGAAACTGGCTGGATAGCTGGGCCCAAAGAGTCGTGGTAAATGGAGTCAAATCCAGTTGGAGGCCAGTCACTAGTGGCGTTCCCCAGGGCTCGGTGCTGGGGCCGGTCCTCTTTAATATCTTCATTGATGATCTGGACGAGGGCATTGAGTGCACCATCAGTAAGTTTGCAGATGACACCAAGTTAGGTGCGTGTGTAGATCTGCTCGAGGGTAGGAAGACTCTGCAGGAGGATCTGGATAGGCTGCACCGATGGGCTGAGGTCAACTGCATGAAGTTCAACAAGGCCAAGTGCCGGGTCCTCCACCTGGGGCGCAATAACCCCAAGCAGAGCTACAGGCTGGGAGATGAGTGGTTGGAGAGCTGCCAGGCAGAGAAGGACCTGGGAGTTTTGGCAGATAATTGGCTGAATATGAGCCAGCAGTGTGCTCAGGTGGCCAAGAAGGCTAACAGCATCCTGGCCTGTATAAGAAACAGTGTGACCAGCAGGGCTAGGGAGGTGATCGTCCCCCTGTACTCGGCTCTGGTGAGGCCACACCTCGAATACTGTGTTCAGTTTTGGGCCCCTCGCTACAAGAAGGACATGGAGGTGCTTGAGCGAGTCCAGAGAAGGGCGACGAAGCTGGTGAAGGGCCTGGAGAACAAGTCCTATGAGGAGCGGCTGAGGGAGCTGGGATTGTTCAGCCTGGAGAAAAGGAGGCTCAGGGGTGACCTTATCGCTCTCTACAGGTACCTCAAAGGAGGCTGTAGCGAGGTGGGGGTTGGTCTGTTCTCCCATGTGCCTGGTGACAGGACGAGGGGGAATGGGCTTAAGTTGCACCAGGGGAGTTTTAGGTTGGATCTTAGGGAGAACTTCTTTACCGAAAGGGTTGTTAGACATTGGAACGGGCTGCCCAGGGAAGTGGTGGAGTCACCATCCCTGGAGGTCTTTAAAAGACATTTAGATGTAGAGCTTAGGGATATGGTTTAGTGGGGACTGTTAGTGTTAGGTCAGAGGTTGGACTCGATGATCTTGAGGTCTCTTCCAACCTAGAAATTCTGTGATTCTGTGATTCACAGTAGAATTGCTGATGTTTTATTTTGAATGCATAAGAATATTCATTTGGGACTGATGTAGTTCCAAGTAGGACACAGTTTTACGTTCCCAAAATTGAGGAACTTGTGACTGACCCCTCTTGCTACAGGGAAGGCAGATGGGGAAGAAAAGTGGAGCAGATGTGAAGAAGGGCCAGTTCTGGGAGCCAGTCTTGCAGCTGCTGCTGCAAGTGGAGAGATGAGGCTGTGGTGGCTGCATCATCCATGTGAAGTAGTGTTATGCTCAGTTTCATTTTCACTCTCCTGAATGTATTCCTCTATCAAACTCTTGCCTCAGGCAGCAGTTTGCTTGTTTATTTTGTTTTTCTCTATAAGCCAGCTTAAAAATAAATAAATAAATAAATGATAGATAATATATCATGAGGGTCCAATATAATACTTTGTTTTAAAATATCTAGATTTTATAGGTTTGTCTTTATACAGATTAATAATGTTTTATACAGTGTTTTCAAAGGTAGAAGTGAGTATTGTGGATGTTTAGATTATATTGTTGTGATATCCCCTTATAGGCAAAAAGAATGAAGATCAGCAGGAACTGACAAGTATGTAAAACCCCCAAACATAATACTGTTATAAAATACCTTTTAAATGTCACAAAAATCCTGGAAGAAAAAAAAAAAAAAAAAAAAAAAAAAAAAAAAAAAAAAGAATAAATTAGATACAAGATTTTGTGCTTTGTCTCTGGAATTTATTAGCACAAGTAAAAATTATTATTATTAGTCCTTATTACAGTTTGTTTATCTCATGATAGAACACGGTTCTTCACTACTTCAGGTTGAGCAATAAGCCCTTACCATACCCAAGGGCATAATGTGCAGTACGTAAAAGTGATGTTTCTTCAGACTTCTGTGAATTGATTAAAGTCAAGAGGGTTGTTTAGGTTTGCACACCTTACTAAAAGTTCACTAAAATTGTCAGAAAATCTTCCTTTTATTTATTTGGGATGAAGTTGGAAATGAAGGTAGGATTTCATATTTAAAACTTTTGGTTTAAAAAAAAAAAATGTTGTAACTACTCAAACCCTTTCTTGGCTGAAGAACTGAAAAGGGTAATTCCTTGACGATTTCAACCAACTCAAGAAGATTAACCTATTTTACTTGTCAATGATAGGTAAAGATATTTATTTATTTATTTATTGAGAATGATAAAGAGGTTTATGAGTGCCTTTTAGCAATAAACTGAACACAAACATCATGATTATTGAGTAGATCGTTCGATATTATTAAATTGTTATCAGAATCATGTGATTGGACATCCAAAAACTCAACAATGTTTTTGGTGTTTTGGTTGAACCCAGTTTACCCTTTTTCATTTTATTTTTCTTGTTGTTCACTTTTTTTTCTTGTTTTCTTTTCTGCAAAGGAATGGTAAGTCTAGTTTGATCATCTGGCCAAAAATATTTACTTCATGGGGTACATTATGATTTGATTATAACTGCAGCTAAAAAGGAGGGTGAATTCCCAGAAAGTTAATATTTCTTGTTAAGCGAATCTGGAATATAGATCAACTGCAAGTACCAAATATGATGAAAGTGAATCTGGAATTTCTTATGTCTCTACTAAAACATAAACAGATGCAAAATGTCCAACATCATATTTTTGGTCACTTTTTGATGCCTGTTTTTATACCTAAACTTCTAACATCAGAATAAGTTTCCTGTATACTGAGAATTTTACATTGTACAGCTTCAGGATTTTCTTTTGAAGAGCTTTATTTAACTCACAGCTGCTCTGGAGTAACCCTCTGAGCTTTATATTCATTACAGTATAACATTAAGAAGGTCCTGACAGCAGAATAAATTCACTCAGCTTATTTGTTTAGCTTTGCCATTTGTATGTATTTTGTTGAGGTGAGACATCCAAAATAAATAAATTAATTTGTGCCTTGATTTAGTGTCTTTAAGGAGTCTTGTAACAAGAACAATAAAAAAATAGACCCCCCCCCCCAATAATTTACTCCATAAATATCACTTTTGAATACGTTTACTTCCTAACTAAATCTCACTCAGAAAGTTGCCTTACTTTCAGGACAATAATCTTTCTGCAAATCCACACAGGAATATTAGTCTTATTTCATTTAATCACCAAATCCGAACAACTAAGTATTCACTTCATTAAAGGCACTCAGAAATTCTGACCAGCTGTTTCCTGCTGCTTGGCTGAGGACAAGGTGGAGAAAGACAAGCAATTCAATCCTTAGCAACCCTCAGTTGTGGTCAATGTAATTCTGCCATATAATTACACTTCCATGATTTTATTCCTTAACTAGAATCTGAATCCAAGATGGGTTCTGTGACTTAGGGGCTTAAATTCTGACATGTTTAAATTCATGTAATACACACAAAAATTTCCAGAGATTTTGGTAAACATCTCAAATTAATTATTTGTTTTGTCAGCTGTGCTTTTTTAAAGTATAAGCATTTTAAATTATAGTTTTCAAATGGATTGAAGAGGGAGTTATAATTAGCATACTAGTTTATATACAAATGACAGATTGGTTACTTGCTTTTTTTTCCTGGAAAATTCTTTGCTGTTCTGGTTCAAATACAAAATTCTGGAGAATTGAGTCTTTCTCAGAGATCAAGGTGACTGCAGTATGGTGTTTTTAAAGCTGGTAGTAATCTTTTTGCACTCAAGGTAAAAAGGAATGCTGATTGCAAGTGAAGAGTGACTAAAAAAATATCTATTTGATTGTATGAACTGGCAGGCCTGTTGCTTGTGAAATTAAGTGCTAAGATATCAAAACATAAATCCATATCCAAAGTCCAGAATCTAAGCAGATGTAAATCAGTGGAGTTATATAGACTTCAGCTAAGCTCTGCTTATTTATACAGCTGGATCTGGCTATTGGGTGCAGCAAAAGTAGCCGATTTGGTCATAATTCAGAAGAACTCCTACAGAAAGTTGGGCTTGTCCTTGGAAACAGAATTTAGCATTCTGTAGGGAAAATCAGGCAATTCTGAATGTGATCCCAGTTTCCTATCCACCATCACAGGAAGAGATGAGCAGGGCGGTGTGAAATCCTGCCCCTCCTAGGGGTGCAAGTGGCCCTGCCTACACCCACTTGCACACCACAGGTTTGTACTTTCTCTCCAGTATAAGGCTGCTGTTGATTTTTGAATGAATGAACAGGACACAGTTTTGTGAATATAAATACAGGATTTTTTTCCTTTTTTAAATTCCTAGTAATTTTATTTTGTCTTATATATAGTTCCTTTGCTAGGATGGTGCCCTATCCCTTGAGCTAGGGGAGTGGAATGTAGTGAGCTGTAGATCCTATTTGCATTACATAGGTTAACTAAATAATGGGATAAAGTGCATTAATTTCCCCTTGCCCTGGGGTTTTCAAATCAAGGAGCAGCTTCTTGTGATACAGTTAGCAGCTTTATTTTATTAGAGCCCATTGGTCATACTCTGCAGGTTGTGATCTGAATCAGGCAGCTCAGGCAGTCAGAACTTGCTCAAGAGGCAAGAAATACCAAACACTTCTTAGACCCCTCCAAG
Source organism: Nettapus auritus (assembly GCA_011076525.1). Classification (NCBI taxonomy): domain Eukaryota; kingdom Metazoa; phylum Chordata; class Aves; order Anseriformes; family Anatidae; genus Nettapus; species Nettapus auritus. The sequence goes on along the minus strand of CM021766.1, from coordinate 92,166,372 downwards.
CTGGTAAGCAAGATGCCCAGCTCCTCATCCCAGTTAGACCTAGAGCAAATCTGAGCTTACAAAGACAGAGGACAGTAAAGTTGCAATTGCCTTTGAGGGTAGGCAAAAAAAAACAAGAAAAGATATTTTGGTACTGATTTTGGAATTAAATTTGTCCTCAAGTCCATTTCAGGTGCTGTATAACTGATTGATTTGCTCCTCTAAAAGCTTACTCTCAAGACCTCTTCAACCTGTGATTATAAGTTAGTCAAAACTCTGTCTTTGAGCAAGGATGCCCTACTCGGTAAACGTGACCAGTTACAGATACAGGTAAGGATCTTATAAAATAATGTACTAATTTGCTCTTGATGAAATTTGTAAATGATGTGCTCTGATCTCCTTTTTAACCTTCTGTAGAATTTCTATAGCATTCTACAGAATATTTATGGAGTTCTTACAGAAACACTTTGTGTTTAGTTATAGAGATTTTGATAAAGTTTTTTTATTATTCAAATAATATATTTTTTTCTCTGTTATATGGTAGAGACAAATTGTAGCCCACTGTCTTCATGGAGATTTGTAAGTAAGAAAAGAAAGAGGAAAATATGTAGGTGGTAGTTTGACACTATTTCATGGACATTTGTTTCTCTGTCATGGTTACTGAGGTTATACTCAGCTGTTTGCAGTAAAGATGAGCATCACTAGGAAGGGAAATATTTGCTCAGTGTTTCTTTTCTCTTTCAAATCCCATTGTAACACTAGTTTTTCCTATTGCTGCTGTTCATTTAATCAGTAACTTCATCTCAATGGGCTTTCATGCCCTGAAGAGATATATAGGCTTACAAGGATCAAATGGTGTAGGGATATAAAACCAAAGACTTGCTGACTATATAGTTGAGCCAGAAAACTGCAAAACTGTCACCTGCATTTTGCTAGAGACTAGCTTGTCTCAGAACCAAATCCTGTTGACTTACTTTCTTAACAGGAAAAATAAAAATGCAGAAGTTTTGGGTATGTCGTTCCTTCCTGGTCCTCTTGAGAGATTCTGAAGTTAACTTCTCATCCAACAAGAGTTTTAATGATTACAAACAAATGAACGAACAAACAAAAAAACACAACCCAAACCAATCAACCAATTCAAACACAACAACAGCCTGGGTTTGCTGCTAAGTCCCTGAAAGGACTGAAGGAAGTTTAATAGCTTTCATCTAGGTGTGTAATTTTTCTGTGCCATATGACGATGGTTAGATATTCAGACTAGTCCTCACAACAGCCAGTACGTGGATCCAAAATCTGACCTGGAGCACGGAAGAAGGAAAATAATATTTTATGTTGTACTACTGAGTGTCCTGTAGTCTTGTCAAGCCTACAATGTCCAGCAACAAATGAGGATTTTTCAACAGAGTATAGGTTGACATTATTAAACGAGTAATTCCTCCAAACAAAAACAAAACAACAACAACAAAACAAAAATAAACAAACAAACAAACCCAAAAACACAAATGAAGGGAGATGGCACACCTTTTCTAAAATGTGTATGGAAAAGATAAAATGCAACTTCCAGTAGCTCTGCTAAATTCGTGAGCTATGATTAAGCAGTGTCCTGCCAAGAAAGAGACAGCTTCTGATGCACAGAGCAAGGCTGTGGAAGTTTAGGAAGCTCTACTTAAAAAATGCAAATCCCCATGGATTTGTGTCCAGTATTTTGAAATTTTACTGGCAAATATCAAAATCTGAGATAATCACCCTGAACTCATTTTACAGCCAGTGGCAGGAAAAACTGGGTCCCCAGAACCTTTGTTAAAGGCCTGAATACTTAGGGACAGAAAGTTACCTGGATGTGTGAAGAAGCACTTAAGGCACAGATGTTTTTTAGGACTGGGTCCTAGCCATGTCCTGAGAACTTGCAAGCACAGACAAAGTTACATAAACCTCATCAAGCTACTTCCATTCTGGGCACTGTAGGGGTCTCTGAGGTAGGCCAGCTAGCCTTCTTGATCACTCCATGACTTCTGATAAGACTCCCAGCTGGAACAAAGGTAGAATATATGGATGTCATCAGAAACAGTAGTGAGTTTGTATACCCAGCCTGCTTAAAGAATGGCAGATTTTATGACAAGAATTTTACTAGAATAACAGGATAGCAGTCAGAATTCTCAACATTAGCAAAATAAAAGAAAAAAAGAAGAAAAGAAAAGAAGAAAGAATTCTTAAGATAAAAAGTTTGCTTTTTCACAATTAATTTAGTAGAAGATATAATTTTAATATTCCTTTGAATTTGGCTTCAATAACAAAGTGAAAAAAAAAAAAGCTCACAAAATAAAAAATCCTCCCCAGATATCTTTTGATGTCTGCCAAGCTTTTGAATCACTCCATTTGTCCCTCCAAGTGAATGAAGGCAGTCCTGTTCAGCTGATGGGTGAGTCAAACTCAGTGGGTGCAAAGAAAGCTTGTAGAGGCCTGTGCAGGATAAGTATCTTTTACCATGCTTGTCACCATGCCACTCACTCACTTCATGGAATGATCTATTGTTGCTGCTGTTGCTGACACAATCTTTTTTTTTTTTTTTTTTTTTCTTTTTTTTCTTTTTTCCTCCCCACATGCTTTTCCTGCCCAGCAGCATCTGTTTTTGTTCAAAGAGGCCTATGCCTTCCCTCACCTTGATGCTCCATTGCTGTCTCTTTCTGGCAAAGAACTCAAAAGATTTGGCCGGAAGGTTGCACTCAATCAATCCTGCCTTTAGGGTGTCCTAGAAGTGCTTTCTTGGATCACCATTGCTTCCTCTTTCCACACTCCAGTTCTCTGCATAGGAGGTACTTGAACATATGTACATCGTTGATCCAAGCCATATGTCCAGCCCATTACACCTGGGCCTTCCATGTGGATACACTGCAGGAATTCATCACTGGTCAGCTTAGTGTAGCATCTGACTCAGAGCAAGACACATAGGTGCCTCTGGTGGAACTTCTCCAGCTGGCAGATGTGCTTTCTATACTATGTCAAAATCTTGTGTCTGTTCAGCACAACAGCCTTGTACAATTTTAGTCTGCATTGTAGTCTGCTCTAACACCGATTCCACATTTACTTAGTAAAACTGTAGAAAAACTCTCCTAATTTTGTGAATACAGGAAACTACCTTTCCATCAATATTGACACAATAATTTGAAATAATTTAAAATAAAGTGAATTTATGTGCAGCAAACAGCTCAGTTTTTCTGTGTATAGTGGAAGGGACAACATGATTTTCTCCATGTTGATTGACACACTATTTTTTTTTTCCTCAAATTTATGATTAGTTTGAATTTTTGAGTTTGTTATAGTTGTGGAGGTACCATATTTTTCTGTTAAGCTCTGAGGATCTTGAATGACGTGAACCACCATTGTGTAATGTCACATACTCTCTGTACTCTGTTTGGTCATCTTAGGTCTGGTGTTCCACCCTCCTGCAGCTGAAAAGTCCTGAGAGTTAGGTTACATTTGCATTCGTTTTACCCAGTACCTTGGAATTAAATAACATTTTCTCAGTTAAATGCTTAAAAGACAACTGAGAACAGCACTCCATTTCATAAACAGTAATTTACAAAAACAAATTAAGAGACTTGCTGATCAAGGTCTGAACAGCATTCAGTCTAAATAGAAAGCAAAGGCAGAAGGAAGAGGAAGGAAAGAAGGGTAGAATGGTAGGGTAAATGGGCAATGAGGGAGAACGTTGAAGTTAAAAATGAAGGAAAGAAGATTGTCATTATGGCCCTTATCAAAGGAACAAATTAAACTAGAACACAAAAGCCAAAGCTCTGTTTGATGCACTCAAAACACACCTAACTGAAGTGAAAATGAACTTCAGCTCTGGATGCACCAGTGATAACAGCTTATCAGCAATATTCACCTGAATGAAATGTTTAAGTACTGTACATAAAACATTTCTGTGAAAAGGTAAATTAGATTTTGAGCTGGTATAATGGTGGAGCAATAAGTGACAGATACGGGTTTGTATATATATATTTTTCCTAAAATTAGGAACTCATTTCCACATATTCACTTTAACAACAAAAGCTCTGCAGTGCCAAGCCTTTATAATCTCTTTGACACCAACTTTCACAATATATTTATTAACTGGCTTCATGACTGTGTAAATTCAGCTTCATAGGATCAGATCAATGAATCTGGACAAAAAAAAAAAAAAAAATGGATAGGTACATTGTTTATGTGCTTTCTTCTTCTTCTTCTTCTTCTTCTTCTCATCATCATCATCATCATCATTATAATTATTATTATCATTATTTTATTTCCACATTAGCACAAGTTTGTAAAGCAGCTTTGCAGTTCAAGAAGTGTTTGGAGTTCAGATTATTGCTGTCAAAGAACAGCTGGTATAGTAGCTCTTCATATGCATTGACTTATCAATGAAATATTTGGAGTGCCTTAATAATAAACAAACACAAAACATTTGGCTTGGTCTCATTTGTTTTAAATGATTGACAAGATAACATCATGTTATGAAGAATCAAATTGAAGATTTTGAATATGTAATTATAATCTCCCAATAGGATCCCAACAGGAGTTCCAGAGTCTTTTTTGAAGCAACAGTGTTCTCAGATTACTAGACATTGACAGAAGTGTTAGTACTGTAAGCCACATGAAAAACAAACAAACAAACAAACAAAAAACACTTCAAATTAAGAATGATAATTATAAATAAGAGACCTTATTTCTAAGTCTTTTTCATCAAGAAATGTCAAGTTGCCATTTAAAAGACATGAAACAATTTTATCAGATTTTTTTCCCATGCAAAATATTTGCACAGGAGATGCAAATAGCAATGACACACAAGTACAACTGTATAATATGCAAGACAATATAATTGCCCTATTTGAGGAAGCAGTGGACTGCTTTCTACAGCATTCTGATTTTAGAATTGTCCAGTATTACAGTATGGTCTTGATTTTCATGAATATAGAAGAAAAAATCAAAAGACATCTTTTCCATTTTCTTTTACAAATCTTAGGCATTCCTTACAGATGTTCAAATGCTCAATACAGAATTTGAAACTGTAATGTGAATCCACAAAAGGAAGTTTAAAGTATATTGATCGACCTGTTCTATATTCAAGAAGTCATGTTCTTGTGATTAAACAGATAGAAATATATATATATAAATCCAAACTTAGTGTGTTAGAGTTCTAAACCCATACATTAACACATGGATAAGAAAAAAATCATAAATAAGGATGTGATATCTCATTGATAACATTGTGATTTGCAAGCATAGCCACAAGGCTGTAGGGTCCTTACTGTGCTCACTGCGAATTTTGGAGCCAAACATTAGGCATCTAAGTTTGTAAAGGACTGCTACCTTGTGGTAGATTGCAGTTGTATGTGATTATAGAGACATTTATATGGATATGTCTGAAGAGATGGCATTCTTATTTTGATCAGTAAAAAACCAAGTAATCATACCAGAATATTCTCAGAATGCCATAAACCTTAAGTTAGGCATGGAGATACAAGGCCAGCTAATATAATCCTTTTGGTTTTGAAAAAAACTTGGGGATGTTGGTAGGTCAATTTGAGTGAATGTTCAACAGATCAGAGTTTAATTGTTTTTGAATTAGAGTCTTGGGGTCCCAGCTATAGCTTTTATGTATATAAAAGAGCTAGTAATTTACCCCCAGATATTTGTTTTTCACTTTTGATTTTTTACCTGTTAAGTAACAACAACAAAAATCAATTATAATGATGTAGTTTAGTAGTATATCAGTGAGATAAAAAGAACAGAGAAATAACTTGATTTATGCACAAATCAAGGTATGAGAAACTACCTACAAAAATATAACATAAACTGCATACAATGTAAAGCTTTTCCATTGAAGTTATACAAGCTGTAATAATTCCATGCAACATCCAATAACATCCACATCACCTTGGCTCACAGTAGGACAATAAAACTGTTATTATTTAAATTAAACTATTAATCATATAATACTTTCTTCATCTTGGTTTGATGATGTTTGAATTGTATTTAATACAGATTTAAGGACACCTATACTTAATGCAGTGAATAATTCTAGGCTATCATCAACTCCAGTTATTTCAATTTGATTTCCTTTAGTGTAATGTAAGTACTGACTCATGACTTTGAAACGGCTTGACTGATACACAGTTAGTTAGGAGTTTTTTGAGATCTACTTTATTTAAAAAATACTTTCAAATGCTAACACTGCATTGAAATTATAGATTAATAGTTCATCTTAACCTATATTTCACTATCAGGCTTAAAATCTTCTGCAGTTAAGATGTAATGGATATATGAGTTTCAATTAATCTTATTTTCTTTTAGTCTTATATCTTGGCATTTTTCTTTAAAATTGGTTAATGTGTAAGTCAACTGACATAATTCATAGGTAAAAAATAAAAATCACATAAAATTGAGTTTTACCTTTTTTTTACTTTTTTTTTTTTTTTTTTTTTTTCTAAGAGGATTTTCTGGTATTTTGCATGTACAAGAAACTGAACAGTATGTGCCTATCAAATATAAAAGAAAAATACAATGTTTTAAAGAGGAGTTTAGTTGGCATAAACATTAAAATGTGATTCTACTACACTACACTGTGGTTGTAAAAGAAATGACTGATAAAATGATAGTTCATTCTGTTCTAAGTATTCCTTCCTGCAGATGATTTGTTGCACATCATACCTGTGGGTAATCATGCTGCTGGTATAGCAGTTACTGAACTGTACCTCTTCTACAATATTTTACCTGCAGGAGGTCTGTAATGTTTTTACTACATTCCTCTACTCACTGCTTTGTAATCTACACAGAAGTAGTAAAATGTTTTAATAACAGAGTTTTAAGATAGGTATCTTGTAATAACATAAGCTCATTACTTTTATAGTATATCCTGCAGAAAATTTGCAAATGGCATAATTAAAATAAATAAATTTTCCACTAAATTAGAGTGTGTTTTTTTGTGATGTAGAAAAGTTCTATGCCTTCACAGGTCAAATAAACAAGCTAATATGATTTCCACAGATTTCTTTTTGTCCTTTGTACTTACATGGAAGATTGTGACTGCCTCCTTCAGATATGGGCCCTGTTAAAATATTCCATCCCTTTGTCACATTGAGATGCAATCTTCACAGGATTTTGTGTGATATTTTGTGTGGATGTCTTTGAATTACATATTAAATAAATATATTTTTCAGAAATTGGTGTTTCATGATGAACTCAGCTGCACTCCTGCTGCAAGATATGGTTTAAGGCTCTGGGTTTGACCTACTCTAAAGGGGGCAAGGTGAGTCATCTGTCCATGGTTTTGACAATGGATTTGCTTTGAAGATTGCTGAAAAGCTTAGCTTTTCCCACAGTTTTCTGCAGGATGGTGTGAGATTTTGTTATAGTTCAATGTTGTTCATTACTACATTTCTGTATATCACAGAAATCACAAAGTGAGGATTTCTAATATGTATATATTCCATGGAGCACTTAGAAGCGTGCCATTTAAATTGATGTAATTAACTTGTGAAAGTACAAATAGATCTAATTTATATGGCTGACAACTAACGTGAGTTTTCTGTCGTCGTCCCCCCCTTTTTTTTTTTTTTTTTTTGTATTTTACCAAGCTTTCCTCTCAAATATATCATAGCATTATCAAATGAGGAAAGAATTTTTGCAAACAGAGGAGGGACTTCTCTTAAATGTTAAAACTGCATCACAATAATCTTCCTCATCATGAATCATCTATGCTGTTTACCAGCTTCTTTAGAAGAAGTTAGTAAACAGCTAACTCACTTTAGAAGAACTATTTAGAATTTCCATTTTTTTCTTTTTTAATTATACTGAAAATATGTATTTTTATTTCTTCTCAAAAATGCTATTTAAAAAAAAATATATAAAAAAAATAAAAATGGGGAAATACTTTTTTCCTTTTTTTTTTTCAAATCAGAACAGTTGTTAATATGCAAGTAATAATAAAAAAAGAAATTATACTATCTTGACTGTATCATAAAGAAATGTGAAGGAAAAAGAAAAAATACAAAATTATAGAAAAGAAAGAGGGAAACTAGAACTAGTTTATTATATGGTTTTCACATTAAAAAAGTAATCTCTTGTAAAAAAAAAAAAAAAAAAAAAGAGGAGAATGCTTCTTCACCATTAAGTAATCTTAGAGTTCCACAGATAGTTGTGATTTTTTTTTGTATTCAGTAGCTTCAATGTGTTTCTCTAGCACAGGCTTGTCTGGGCTTCTTCTGAAGCTTTCAGCATTTATCATTTATGTCATTCTGCCACCCTAACTACATTGTTTTAAAGATTACCCCTTTTTTATTATTTTATTATTATTATTTTTAACCTCCTTCTTGCTAGCTTTTAATGCTTCCTAGGTCTTCTTTGTACTGCAAGTGATGGTCAACTGGCTACCACTGCCCACCCCTTCTCCCCTTCCATTCTACAGATGGTTTTATCATACCTCTCTATAGTTCTTTTATTTTCCAAACAGAAGAAATTGAAATGTTTCTTTAATAATGCATACTGTTGGTTATTCTTGCCTTCCTCTGAATCTTTCCATTCAATGGAAATGGAAAGATTGTCCTCCTGGAGAAGTGGGGACCTTAGCTTGTGTCATTCCAGATGTATGTCCGCCATTTGTTTACTGAGTGACATAAAATATTATTTGTTCTCTTTTAATTCCTAATGGTTTATTTGCCTTTTTGACTGCCAAATCAACATCAGGTTGACATTTTCATGTAATTTCATGTCAGAAACCCAAGATATTGTACTTCAGCAACTGTGTTCAGCTTAGGGACCATCCTTTTATATGGGAAGATAAGTATCAGTCTAGGTTTATAAAAGCTTAATTTAATCCATGGTTTTATTGCATAGTCCCTCAATTTCATAAGATCCTTTTGCTGCTCTTAAGAGGTGGCCCTTGTTTTACTATCCTTAATAGTGTCATCAGGAGAATTGACCATCTCTTCCTATGCTGTTTCCAACACGGTAGCACAGTACTTATCCATGTTATGGCTATGGATTTTATCCTATGACTACATAGTTTTATTGAAAATATTTTGGATGTTTATGGAAAATATCCTTCTCTTTTATCTACATTCAGTTTTTGAATTCAACAAAGTATCACATAACTAATTTTAAAATGTTAATAAGCACTGAAAAGGTAAATGAATTGTCTCCATGTTTCTCCAGAAGAAAATTTAACACTTCAGCCATATGATTCAATATAATTAATGAAAATATATTATGCTGTTTCAAGTACTTTTCATCATGCTTATGTAGTGTACTGGCTTAAATTTAGACAGTTGTAATAATAGGCTATCTTCTCTCCTGTATGAAAATTCTATTTTTTTTTTTCTACTTAAATATTAACTATCTTATTTCTGATCAATACTTATTGCATGAAAAAAATCCCAAATAGAACAATTAGAGATGATTTTTCTGTCTAACTAATAAGGAAAGGAAATATAAATCTGTAAGGAACAAGTAAAAAAATATTCATCATAAAAATGAAAGTCTTAGAGCAGAAACGTGCAAGCTTTAAGTGTTAGAGACAGCTGCTCACTAGTAGTAGGCAGAAAAGTAATGTTAAATAGAAATGCAACAAATAGAACTAATTATATTTAAAATTGTATCTGGAGATAGTTTTCTGTAGGTCATCACTTATTGATGATTTCTAGAGAAAATCACATGTTATTACAGTAATGGTAACATGAGAATGTTACCGTTTCCAGACTGACCATAACCAATTATGTTGGGCTTAACATTCAGCTGCTTTCCTTTTTGCTACACTTAAACACTTAAAGTAAAACATCTGGAGGGCCTCATTAAATGAAGGTTAGATAATTTACTAATAAACTATTTAATTAGGAAGTTGACAGTAGGAACAGTACTAAAGCTGTTTTTTTTTTTTTTTTTTTTTTTTTTTTATTATCCTTAATTGCATTTTTTATTTATAAAAAAGAAACCACAATAATTGCTGTAGTTTTTTTGTTTGTTTGTTTGTTTGTTTTTCTTTTTCTTGGTCTTTGAAAGACACTTTTAAAACAAACTTACTGTTGTTAGAAAAGACCAAATAGAGAATCTGTAGTTATAAATTAAAGTAGCACATTAAAGTAGAAGAATGGTTTACCTAACTTCTTTCTACTTTTCAGATGATTTTGTCATTTTCTCATCCATTCTAGAAAGATAGTAAATAATCAGTGAATTGTTTTTACACAATAACATTCTGTCCTCTTTATATCAGCATCAGTAGGGATTTTTTTTTCCTAAGTTTTTATATATGACTATCTGACATAAAATATTTTTTTAACAGTGAACCTGTACTGCACTTGTCTGCTTTAGCATGTATTTCAATCAGTTCATCATAAGTCTAGCATGAAATACCCCTTGTTGTAATGAAGTTATCTATTCTGGTAAGAATATGGAAAGGGCATCAGGGCTGGGTATCTTTTGAGATGACTGCTCCTGTTCAGTATCAACTGGGTTGAGACCTTCTTAACATGTTTCACTTGTGATCTTTTAAAGCTGTCAGGATGGAATGATTTTCAGTCACTTTGTTCCAGAGTAAATTTAAAATCATGTCCCAAATGTGGTAGATTAATAGATTAAAATGGTAAAGTATTAATCTAATGCACTGTCCTGTCTCCTTACCTATAACTTATAGTATAACTGTCATATGATTATGGCAGTTCTCCAATGAAACAAAGTTCCAATATTTTGTTCTCTATAAAGCATTTCACTGACCGGTGAATTTTTTATTTCAATATATTATTCTGCATGGAAGAGGAAAGTTAAACAAAGAGATCTTTGCAGAATTAAAGATAGTAAGAGAATTTGTTTTGATTATTTGGACACATTTGATATTGATTTAATTATGTGTATTAAATCTGAGTATTAGTTGGAAAAAAAATTTCTAGAAGAGTTTTTTTTGTACAATTACAATTCTCATGAAGTCAAAGAATATTTTAATGCTAAACACCTTCATCTACTTTATGTTCTTCTCAATAGCTCAACTGTGTTTACAGGTGGAAAGAAACCACTCTTTTTGTGGAACAGAAAAAATATTTTTTCCCTTCTTTCTTTGCTAATTGTGATGGAATAGATTCTATGTTCACTTATTTTTTGCTTTGTAAATCTGGGAAATATATATATATTAATTTCAATTTCATTTTATTTTTATTTTTTTAATGACCTTTATTGGCTAAGGAGTTCCTGAGATAAAACTGTCTCTAAAATGACCAACTTTTGTACCTATTTTTAGAATTTTATTAGAATAGTATTTTTAAAGAAAGACACTCGTACGTCCTCTCAGGAAACTTCCTACCCTGCACTATGAACCATCCCAGAAACTAGGTATTTTAGAAGCAACTGGATTTACCTTTTGACTCTGTGGAACAGTGCTTTGAAGTATTATGGGTAAAATGTAAAGCCTTTCCCTATGACCACAAGGTGCAGTCTGTTTTCAGTCAGTGGCTGAAATCTGCTGGTTGTATAACCGTCAGCACAGTTTAACTTACATGTTTGGTGAGATAAAGGCAATGTAAGTAGATCTACCAAATGTCAGTTGGCTTAAATTTGTGGGTTTGAATATTTCTCTCCTCTGCTCATTCTAATATTTCTTGTATATGCTTCCACTTTTCAGACATGTGAAGCTTTACAGCAAGATTTCATGCCACACATGTTCACTGATGTTTTTCACTTTTAAGCCATTGTTCTCCAAAGACATGTCAGGAAATCCACACTGTTCTCATCTATTGGTTCTCATCTCCAACAAGTATCCAAGAATATGCATTTCTCTTTGTCTGCTCAGGCTATGGGGAAAGGACTCCTTAATGCAACAGAACCAAAGCTCAATGCCTTATTCATAAAGAAAAACAAACAAACAACAAACAAAACAAAACAAACAAACAAAAAAACCATTAGGAGAATTATTGGGCTGAACATTATAATAAACTGGCAAGAAAAAGTCTGAGAAATGATTTACAAATCACTTTTAAAATATATCAGAATTAGGAAGCCTGCCAGGGTATCTAAAGGAACAAAGGATGAAGAACAGCACAGATAAGAGAATTCTTTAGTGGATTTTTTTTTTTCTGTCTTTTTTTTTTTTTTTCAGTTTTGTTCATAATTTGAGTTTGGGGAGGTTCAAAAAGTACAATTCTGTTGGGGTGCAACTCACAGTATCTGTCTCAAAATAAAAAATATCACTAAAAGGACTAGAGGAATAAATCAATAAATGGAAAACTAAAATTTATCAAATAGCTAATATTCACCTGCCTTGCAGATTTTATAGGTTCCGTAGGATGTAATAGCTGAAATATAACTGTAGAATATAGTTTCCTTTGTAGATAAGCCCCAAGATGCAGATTTTTATGAGATTATTCAGGGGCTATTATAAATTTGTAAGGTACATATGTATGTTTCCAGAAAATTGGTAGAAACTACAGTAAAAGACAGAATTAGATAAAATGTGAATAACTATATTAGGGGTTAATGTAACCATGAATATAACATACTAGGAAAGAGTCATTAGATTTATTTATTTATTTATTTATTTGTGAAAGTAGTTCTAGTAAGTTAATGAACTACAAATTATTTGAAGAAGTCAACAAGGATGTGAGTAATAAAGATCAGCTGAGGTAGCTATTTGGTTTTCCAAAAACATTTTTATATGGAGGTTTTTCCTAAAAGTTCTTGATTGATCTGTTAAGAGATCTATCGTATGTTCTCACATGGATAAATAATTTGCATAAGATGAGAAAAAGTATGCAGAAATAAATATTCACAGTGGAAGCAGATCACCAGTGGAGTCTTATACACATTTATGACATTCGGTTGGACAACGGTCTCTGTAGTTCCCTTCCAACTGAACTATTCTGTTTTATTTCATATATGTGCTGTTCACTACACTAATACATGATTTAAAAAGAAAGCAAATTGTGAGGTGAAAAATTTCACAGGCAATACTAAGTTAATCAAGGTTATAAAAAGGAGAGATGAAGAAGTAAAAGTAATGCAGAAATGTAGTAAACTTATCCAGTAATTCTCATTTTGATGAGTGAGTGATGGATGAAATGTCAAATAAAATTTGGGGTAGAAAAATCTGAAGTGATATTTATTGGGGGGAAACACTCCTAACCTTGTAGTTCCAAGAAAATTATGCTCAACACTAGCTAAAAAATGAATAAATAAACAAAAAAATATGTAATATGACAACAAATAGATATCAAAATAGATGATGATACTGTTTTGCTGTATAAATTACTCAACTGCATCAAGAGTATTGAATGCAGTTTTAGTTTTTTTCACTTTAAAAAGAGAACAGTGGATCTGAGAAAGTCAAAGGACAGCAGGGGCAATCAAAGGAGTGAAATTACTCCAATGCAAGTAAATGTCCTGTATGACTGGATTTTTTTTTTTTGTAAAGAATATGTCTTCGGAAAGATGTGACACACTTCTATAGTTTACTGATGGGAAGGTGAGAAGAGCAGTTAGCACTGCTTCTTCCTATGCAAGAACTTAAAAATCATCAAATGAAATGAGTCCCAATCAGGAAAGGCAGTTTTCCTTGTAATGTGTGGATAGTTGTGGAATTCATTGCCAAAATGTTTTAACTGCTAGAAGTTTACTTGAGATAAAAAGTTATTCATGGAAAAAAAAATATATAAATATGGAAATATTATTTCTCTCTCAGAAGTTTGAGTTGAAGGGTGACAGGTTATCCAGCAGAAACATCAGCACAAGTTTGTCCTGTTTCCTAACAGCTCCTGAGGCATCTTATGACAGGTATTGTCAGAGAAAGTATTATAGGGATCTTCTGTCTGATAAGGTGTTGCCATCCTAACATTTTAATCTGTTCATTTTCTTCCAGACACTGGCTGCTGAGAAGCCCATGCCCCAGAAGACACTGTCACTCACTGATGTTAGACAAATGGGTGTGGTAACTCAGATGTAAGGTTTGCACCTATTCAGTGTTCAAAGGCAGAGAGGTTGAGCCACATGAAAACTGGCTTGCCATAAACTTGGATGTGTCAGTTGCTTTTAGGCTGCGTCTGATATTCATGCTTGTTTTGATTGCCATTCACACATGAAGAGAAGGAGGTACAGGAAGACTGAAGACTCAATTAGAGCAATGCAGTCTGCTTTAAGGGGGAGCTGTTGATAGGGAGACCCACACTGATGAGTGCAAGAAGAGAAATGCTGTCTCTGGAGTTAACTTCCTATTTGCATTGGATTGCAGAGACACCAAGAATGAGGGAACTGTGAGCACATGAGCAGCCATGAACAGAGTGTGGTGGTTTTACCGTGCTGGGCAGCTGAACACCATAACCGCTCTCTCACTCCCCCTCCTCAGATGAGGAGGGGAAGAAGTAAAGGAAAGAACAACTAATGGGTTGAGATAAGGATAATTTAATTAAAGGGAAAATATATATATATATTAAGGAAATATTATTAATTAACAATTCAACTAAAGGGAAAAAGGGAAAGGGAAAAGGGAGGGGGAAAGGGAACAGCAAAACAAAACAAGTAAAGGCTGTGTGGAAGTAGAGAGGAAAGAAATTATTCTCTACTTCCCACAAATGAGAAATGCCTGACCACGTCCTTGAAGTAGGGCCTCAATGCACATAGCTGGTGTTCACGAGGAGGACAGACATTTTTGCAACGAAAGCCCACACCTCCCCTCTTCCTCCTTCTTCCACCTTTTATTGCTGAGTGTGACATCATATGGTATGGAATATCTCTTTGGTTGGTTTAGGTCAGCTGCCCTGGTGATATTTTTTTCTCACTTTTTTGCCCACGCCCCAGGAGGATTAGAGAAAGTCCTGATACTGTGCCAGCACTTCTCAGCAGCAGACACAACACTAGTGTGATAACACTGCTGTTCTAGCTACAAGTGCAGAGCGTGGCAGTATATGGGCTGCTGCAGGGAAAGTTAACATCCAAGCCAGACCCAGTACACAGAGTTACAGTGCATATCTTCAGGCTGTTAACTTAATTCTTTATGTTTCCTCATGCAAATTGACTTCTATCTCTAATGCTTGCTTCATTCATAGTGTTGTAAGTGTAGGGAAGGAAGAGGGACAAGAATGGTCTGTGTTACTGAAAGATACATACTGTATCTTTTCTGATTTGGCTTAAAAAAAATAAAGAAATAAGGGAAGGAAGGAAGGAGGGAAGGAAGGAAGGAAGGAAGGAAGGAAGGAAGGAAGGAAGGAAGGAAAACACAACACCGTAAAAAGTTATTTCACTGTAACAAGTTGGCAATTATGACAAATTCATACTGGAGTTTCTGAACAGACACATGAGAGAGGGAAACCACAGCTACAGTAATTTCCTGCACTGACGAATGTGAAATATAATGGACATGTTTAGAGATGCATTAGTTCATTCAAAATATAAACATGGGCAACAACGACAACAAAGAGAGAGAAAGTGAAAGAAAAGAGAGAAAGATGAGCAAGATATCTGCCAGTGTGACCTGCAGTTCAATAGGGGAAATAACCTGGCTGAAAGTAAGGAAAGAATTGTTCAAATTGTTCAAACATGCCTTTATAGTGTCTTCATGTGCTTTCATAGATGCCTGGGGCCAGAACCCTGCAGGGTACTGTCAGTTTCCAGAGGGGCCTTTTTGTAAATTAAGAAAGTGCTTCTTGATAACTCCAGATGAGCTAAAACATGGTGCAGAGGGAAGGTGACATACCAGTGCAGCAGTGCAGACAACTGGCAAGAGCTGAATGGGAAGAGAATTGAAAGGCTTTTTTTTTTTTTTTTTTTTTTTTTTTTCCTTTTTTCCCTTTGTAAAGGGAGACCCAAATAGCAGAAAGTCCAATATGTTTTACTGTTTTCTTTCCATGACAACAAATAGGGGTCCAGCAGATGGCAGAAAGCCAAGCTGTAGTCCGCTGTCAAACTATGATTTCTGTCATGTTAAGGAACAATATTTGATGTAGCAATAATCATACCATCTACTGACTGACAAAACAACAACAACAACAAAAAACATTGGTTTGGAGCAACTAAATATTCAAAAAAATCAACTCTGAATTTGATACACTCAAGTCAGAAGTAGTTATTTCTTTATTAGGCCAGAGTTATGTTACATAGCCAGAGGGGATATCACACTGGAAAAAGAAAGATAGATTTCTTTGGTGGCTATTCTGATCTAAAGGATTGGGGAAGGTAGAAAAACAGTCAAAGGATGATTTTTCACATACAGATGGTTTGTACACTAAACAGATCATTTTGGTCTAGGAGACACCCTTTTGTAAATGGTGTCTCCTAGAATTTCTTTCTTTTTCTTTTTTTTTTTTTTTTTTGGTGTGTGTTTTTGTTTTTTTTTTATATTTTTTCCTTTCCGTTAACAGCTTTTAAAAGCAATTCATGCATATCTGTTTGTATTCTTGACCCCAAACCACTTTGTTCCAGGAGCAAATTGATATTAAAATCCTTAAGGCAAAATTCAATGGGTTGCATAGCTGACCACACTTTATCAATTATTTTTTGAGCTACCCTCACATTTCATTTTTCAGATCTTTGATGATATTATCAAATTACATAGGGCAAAAAATAGATCCTTTCAGCACAATGCCAAAAATAGATCAGTTAAATGGTGATTGCCCTCTTACATTTGTTGATATACAATTTAATATTTTCTCAATATGTTATACTGCTAAGATTGTGTTAGCTCTCTATCATACGCTGCTCATTATGATCGTATCTGTATCACCACTAGTCCTCACTGCTACAAACTACATAAAAGAAGCAGAGAAGAGACTGTGGTACGTGCTTCAACACCAGTTCACCAGAACACATATGTTGGGTACTGGGAGGTGTTGTCTTATGTTTAGTCTTACCTAACATTTTGATAAAAATCCAAACACTTGTGTACATACAAGACAGACCTGAAATTTTCTGAAGAATCCTTATGAGATTTATTTGGCAAACACTCTTTTCCATATAACAAATTTTCTGGTAACTTCAAAATGTTCTCACTCTCTGAGCATCTCTTCAGCACAGTTTTTACAAGGTTTCTTTTGACCAACAGTTTCTCTTTGCATGTGAGAACTGATGGAAGCTCAGACAGTGGTAACCCCATCCCTTGCATTTGTCAGATGAGTCCTGAGCCCAGGATCACAAAGAAAAGTGAATTCCTAAGGAGGGAAATAGGAAGCCAGTTGCAGACAGTGGCTTTGTATCACTTTCGATCAGCTAGATGTGGACTAGCTCCAGCAGGAAGATATGTAATCACATTAGCACAGTACTGTGCCTGAAGGAATAATCCCTGCTAGATTCAAGTACCTGCTCTCTCTGAAGATATTTGGCTCTTTTGCCTTGCAGCTCCCCCAAGGTCTCTGGAGTGCATGGAGAGCATGTGGGAGAGAAAAGAATGAGAATGGTCATGACTGACTGAGGAGTTCTTTTTCTCTTATCAGTGTGGAGCCTAGGTTTATTGCTATATATGCAATAGTCATTGACTAAAATGCACAAGCAGCTTTGAACTTCGAAGCAAGAGCTTCCTCACTTTTTCTACCCCATAAATCTCAGGCAAGTTACCTAATATCTATACTTTGATTTCTCAAATCTCTGATAAATCTTACCGTTAGTGTTTATAATGCTGATCCTAAAGTAATAATACTCCCTTATAACATTGACCTTAAAGCAAAGATTAACATAAACTGCTTACATTATTCATAGTATGTTGGTTTAGTTAAGCTTGGGAAGATGAAAATGGTATGATTATAAATAAGTTAATTTGAATGTAACTGTGAAGTATCTTAGAATCTATTTGCTATTTGTAACTGAAACAAAAAAAAATCTAAAAATACCATCTTGCTCTTATCATCTACTCAAATAAAAAAAAAAAAATCTTTCATTAGTGAAGAAAAAAAACAAACAGAATAATAGCAGGAAAACACAGTCAAAAAAGTGACACATACGAGTTACATTTGCAATTAGAATTTGTAATGTTTTTATTTCCAGCAGTGCAACCTGTTTTCATATGCTTTTTGGCTAAAGACTTGGTATGATCTCCAAACAGGAAGGGCTTTTTAAGGCATGCATATTACATTGTCTACTGAAACTGCCTTCCAACCCAATATACAGCTGAGACCCACAGTTTAATGTTCAATAACCTCAGAAAAAGCCAATTGTAAAGTGTCATCTCCTTGATTACTTAACTTTATTTACATCTAAAAAAATGATTTCTTAAGACTGTAATTATTTAAAAGCACTTAAAAGCTGTGTAAGATTCATTAGCAATAGAACTATGTAATCCTTGTATAATTTCTGTAGCTATTTGTAATATTACCAATAAAAGACAATATTTAAATATGCATTGATTGATTTATTTACTATTCTTTTTGCTAAGTAGTGGAAGCCATTTACACAGAATAACCATTGTCTTGGCAGCAATTGTCAAGCAACTGATCTTGTTCCATGCAATTTCTGTTTTACCTCTCTTTGTGAATATTGCACTATTTTTAATTAATCTTAAAATAATTTAAGAATGCTTGTTAACTTTCTGGCATTCTTAATAAACAGAAAAATTAAATACTTAAGGTGAGGGAGTGATTAATGTTACTTTTTTTTTTTTTTTTTTTTAAACATGACTTAAAATATTTTGTAATTCCAAATAAATACTTATCATCACCAGCCGACTAAAAAAAATGGTTTTGTTGTTAAGTCATTAAAAAAATTCCAGAAGACTGCTTTCTTGTAAATATTAAGCATCAAATACTGACCATTTGCTGAAACAGGCACCATACCACCTTCTGCTTGGAACTAGTGGTAAGTCATTCCTCAATGTACATTACTTCTTATAGAGGTAAGTACTTTGGTCATTAGCAGTGTGAAGGACAAGTAGCTAGCTGTTTTATAACCACTTCAAACTGTTCTAGACACAGATCAGTACAGAGTGTTCCCTTAATTCCTGGACAGTATTTCTTAGCATCAAGTACCGCATGCTTAGAGCCACATGTTCCAATTCCAGAATTGGTGCACCTGTTTAGACCTGCCCTTTCCCAAAGAAACTTTGTCTCAAAATGCTAGGGGCTCTGTGAGGTGAGAGTAACTGTTTATATGAAGAATTTTATGGCTTTTCACCCACACCCACACCGACCTCCCTTCAGCTACTGCACTGCCAGATGTATTTAATTATTGCCATAAACTGTAAACACTACTGCATGACCATTTCCCCTTTAGCAAGATTGTGTGTGTGAAAAAAGTAAACAGATTGTATAACAAAGTGTTCTCTAGCTGTCAGCAAGGGCTTTGAAAATAAAACACTTCCCTCCCGACTCACAATTGGCTGACAGTCGGCACATAATGAATAATAGCTCCTGGGGACCTGCAGAAAGATGTGTGGGAAAACTTTAATTAAAAGCTTGTCAGTACAATTTTACCTGCGTGACATCACCTGACTGAAATCCTGCTGCTGGGCTTTGTTG
The DNA here is from genome assembly GCA_011076525.1 of Nettapus auritus. Lineage (NCBI taxonomy): Eukaryota > Metazoa > Chordata > Aves > Anseriformes > Anatidae > Nettapus > Nettapus auritus. The sequence continues at coordinate 92,146,942 of CM021766.1, read as the reverse complement.
TCTATAGGATCGCAGGTAGCATACTTGTTTTGCTGACAGCAAACAATTCAAAAAGTACTTAAAAACATTGAGGGGAAGATGCTCTGCTGCCAGTAAAATATCATCCATTTGTGGTGTTCTAATTTTCTAATTAGAAGCTGTAGAAGGCTTTTTGCTATTGTGGGAAGAGGGTGACAAACAGGTTTTTGTAGCTTGTTATGTATGATGCCCTCTTGATTATGTATTTTCTTGACATTCTGTTCCAGAAAAGTTTGTTCCAAAATCAAATACAATTCCAAATGTAGACAGCTGGGCAAGAGCCAGAGGTATAAACCTAGCATCAAGTTCCCAGCTTGAAGTTCTCTTAAATCAGAGCACAGACTCCAAACAGCTCAAAAGTTCACAATGGATCAGGCTGTGATCATAAGGAATCCTATTCATAAGGAACAGGATCCTGATGATAGTCACACACAACCAAGTCCAGGAGAAAATTCATGATGCCAGAATTGATTCTACCTAACTCAAGATGGTAGTAACCAGTGCAATGAGATGGCACTCATGCTTTCATATGCCTGTTAGTGGAACATGGCAATGGGAATCCAAAAGCCCCAAATTGGTCCTAAAGTCATAGTTAGAAGTATTAACGGAAAGAAACTCTCACATAACACTGCTGAATTCATTATTAATAGTAAAGCTTGGCTATTTTACAAGTAATTTGTAGTAATGGAGAATAGTTTCTCATAATTTAATGTTAATTAATTCAGTTACGTCATGATCTAGTTGAAGTCCTGAGCTGACTTCAATGGGAATTGGCTGGGTCTGATCCAGAAACCACTGAAGCCAATGGAGTATTTCCATTGATTCTGAGAAAATTCGGTTTGTGTGTGTAGATGGATTAAATTTATTTACCTGACAGAGGAAAGTATCTCACTGAATATGTTTTTGTCTCCCTTATGAACATTCTCTCAATTTCCTTAATTTTATATAATTATGATTTGCAAAATATTGAGGAAAGTATTATATTTAATTAGTGGTGAACAAAGTAAACAGTAGGTTTATTTTCTTATTACATGCTAAAATTAAATGTTGTTTTTGGATATGTATACATGAGTAATAACACAGAGAACAACTACCAGGTTGTTCTACTAAAGACAGGGCATCTAAACCTAAACATTTCTGGTAAAAAAATTTCTCAGATTGTTACTCTGAAAATTAATGAAGAAGGTTTTGTCACTTTTTTTTTTTTTTTTTTTTTTTCTTAAGAAGAGGATGGAATTAAGCAAGTGGGAAGGGAAATAATGAGCAATTACTTAAGTATTTTCCATTATCCTTTGCTGCTCTGACATAATGTACAATAACACTTAATTCTTTAGTAAGAAATATACCTCTCTGAGGCTTTTAGTACATGGATGTTATAAGAGAAGCAGGTGCTTTCACACTCCAAGGAAAAAAAGAATGTATTATGTTAAAAGTAAAATAATTGTAATTTGCTAGTCAAAATGATCATCACTTGTTTGATTGTTTGATGATGGGCATTACTTATTAATTCAAATTACTGATGTACAATAGGATAATTCTTTAGAGCAATTCTCCAAATTGCCTCAAGATAGAATTATGTAGTTGCTGAGAATCAGGACTTTCAAGAGAGGCCGGGACTCCTGGTGTTTTGTATGAGTCAAAAGTTTCTGATTAAGCTAAATGACACCTTGAGAAAAGTCCCCAGAGCCTCTGTCTACTTGTGAATCAAGCAGGTATGTGGCCAGACAGTATCTTAACAATCAGGTCACAGAAAATTCACTGACTTCATAGCTTTCCTTCTGGAGGCCTGCCCTTTTGTGTAGAACAGGTGAATGTGTGTAGAAAGGTCTTCAGGGAATGAGAAGAGGAAAAGACACACAGGAGATGAGGAGAGGTGTTTCAGAATACTCCCCTAAGGAAGGGTTAATAGAAATTTAACTTTGCATATTTGATGAAGCAGCAACTGGAACGCAGTGTTCAAATACTGAACTGGGGAGCATTTTTCTGTTTCCATCCCTATTTAAGTATGACATTAAAAGTGAACAAAAAGTGAAAGAACTCTGAAATCAGTGCAAAGAAAAGTGTGTTGCACTCAGCCACTGCAGAAAAGCTTTGAACTTGATATTTAAAACATTTCTCTTAGGAATTTCTGCTGGCAAAGACAGAACCCAAACCCAGATTTCCTATAAACTAAGAAGCAGAGTTTCTATAAACTAGAAGCAGAGGTTCACTGTGCTTTTGGAGCAGGACAGGCAAAATACTTTCACTTAGTTTATATTTCTCTCGAATATACCTGTGCTGTGTATTGAAAAGGATGAAATTTCAAGCATGATTCATAAGTATTATCTCATATTCCTTCTTTGTTTATTTAACACACTTTTTTTGAGTAATCTGAGGAATCCATGGCTTTTTAGAACTAGCCAAAATGAAAATGAGAATTTTCTCACACTACTAGCTTCATGGAACATTTCAGATGGAGGCTCTTTCATGCATTTGTATTTAATCTGGAACACCAGAACGCTGTCATTGTGTCAGTCTTGCTAGTCACTTATTCTTACATCATTACATTCTTACATCAGTATTCAAGAACTGAAACAAAACAAAACAACAACAACAACAATTTTCCAGCTAACAGTACTATATTTGAAGATCCAGGACAGAGAAATCTGGCAGGTAAGAGAAGCAGGAAGAATATGTTGATTGTCACATGAAACTAACTTGGTTATTTAATTCCAGTTTCTGTTATCAGGAATTCTCATCACATAGGGATGTTCTTTTCTCCCTCAAGAATTCATCCTTCAAGGCACAATGTATTAGTGTTAAAGAACAAGAATACTTACAGCCTTCCTCTCATACATAAATCTAATGTGATATACAACTGTTTTTCATAGATGTATCAATATAAAGAAATTCTTTGGTTTTGTTTTTAGTAAATAATTTCCATGCCTGGTAAAGCATGAGAAGACAGGATTTCACTTGCTGGCATGAGCTCCCTGTGTGATCATGAGGAAGTCATTTATGGTGTAAAGATAATTATGATCTAATTCATTAAAGTACAAAGTGCTAAGGATTTTATGCCTATATTTCAGGCTATTGGTCTGTGGCATTCAGATTCTGAAAGTAAGGGGATTTTTCTACCCTTTGTGTGTGTGTGTGTGTGCACAACGTGTTGGGTGAGTTGGGAAACAACTGTGTGTCAAATAGAACATTTAGATTTTTAGGCTGGGCAACAGGAAAAGCCTGCAGTGAGTGTACAATCAGCCTGTAAGAAATTCCCACATCAATATGGAGAGAAGAACTTTTGTCCTTTAGTGTTTTGAGCCCAGAAAATTTATGGTCATCAGTAAAACACTAATTCTTTTTCTTCCATGTTGGTGTTTGAGTTACTAACTGGTATTCTTTCTTGTGCTGTCTTTATATAGCTTAAGATTTTTCTCTTCTCAATCTTGCAGCTTTCACAAGGCAAGGGAAGAAATAAATATTCTTTTTTTTTTTTTTTTTTTTTTTTTTTTTTTCCCTTCTCCATCCAAACTGCCTGTAAGCTTAAGTGTTAGTATGCTTCTTTGGGATATGACAGATATATATTTGAATCCTCTGGAGAGTTGTGAACCCTGATTTGCATGGTGTAGGTGATCATACCTCTACAGAAAACAAAGCATCAGTATCACTATTTCACCCTGTTCTGTTTGCAGAGATAACGACAGCGGTTGCTGGGTTTTGCTGGTAATATGATGCTTCGGGAGCACATGCTTCAAATTCACCAACTGGATCTAGCATACCAAGGGTGGTTGAGCCTACTCAAGGGCCTTGACAGTGTCTAACTTTGAGTAAGCGGTATTATTCTGCTATAAGTGTACAGAGTAACTAAGTAACTAAAGACCTTTAAGGTCATTCATTACAATCAACACTGGTTATAATGGCATCAGAGAAGAAATTTGAAGGTGATGGCAAATTCAGACTTAACTTTCTCTAGAACAAGGTACAAGTTCTCCTTTAGGTACCTAAATATTTTAGACTTTTTTTTTTTTTTTTTTTTTTTTTTTTTTTCCCTTTTCTGATCTGTTCATAGAAAGAAACTGTGAAATTCTTGTTAATGAGAACAAATATCCTCCAAATATTCTTCCAATTACAAATTACAAGCCTACTTGTGTAGGTGGGAAATATGCTTCTCTGTTGACATTAGTCATGCCTTTAAGTAGGGCTTCAGAGTTCTTAAAACCATGCCAGTTATACAAGTTAGCAGATGATAGCTGTTTTCATCACCACAGGGTTGTTACAGAAGCTAGTAAGAAACATATAAGCAGGCACTTTTATTTATTATTTACATATTATCAAAGTGAAGGAAACCTCTTTTCATTTAAGAAGGCTAAGAAAAAAAATTAAAAAATGGCTTTGCTCTTGTTATTTGATAAACTGTAATCTTTGATTGTACACGATAATAAATTAGGTGGCTAGTCTCAGCGTTTGGTCTGATTTACAAGATATTCTTTTGAAGTGATAAATGCCTATCAGTCTGCAGTGTTACACCATAAAACAGAAGGATCTGAACATACTTGACCAAACACTTTATTTTTAATAGATAAGTCAGATGAGGCAATATAGAGATATTGTAAGTCAAAGTAGTGAAGCCACTGTATTACATATAAGAAAAGGTACTTTATTTCAAGACTGACAAGTCTGAAAACAGAAGTTAACAGAAAGTCACAAGTCATTCTTATGACAAGTGCATGAAATCTAAAGAACAGATTCCATATGGTATCATATTTCAAGCTGTATGTCAATGACTTCATCAGAAAGTTATATCCTTCCAGTAGGAGAAATGATACCTTTGAAAACATGTGTGGCTGCATGTAAAAAGTAAGCTTGCCCTGTCTTCACTGAGCCAAGACACTTTCTGCAGAACAGGCAGACAGAAGAGAAAGAACAGATGTAAGTAATTATCAATCACACACTGTCATTAGCCTAGTTCTCAGGATCTGCAGAAGAGCAGAACATATACTGGTCAGTTACTGGTACACACCATAGATCCCTTCATAACTGATTTATTGTCTGCTGTATATAATCTAACATAGTGAAGGCAGGATTCATCTAAATGTCTAATAACGTTGGCAGGATGATGGTTGTCAAGTCTGTTTGCATTTGCTGCCACTTACGCTAATGCCACAAGTGAGATGGGCTGGGCCACAGAAATTGCAAACATCAGTGCAAACACTAATCCTGTCCAAATTCTTCTGATTCTATTATTTGGTGTAGTGGATAGTGGATCTGCGTAGTTCAGACCTGCTGCAGAGTTCATATACACTCTTTCTGTGAACACAGGAGAATGATTACATACAATGTGGAAATGAGACCTCATACCACTCTTCAAAGGAATTCAAACCTGCATCTCTAAGATCCTGGAGGACTGTGTTAACATGAGACAAAGTTACACATAACAAATATTTATTTTTCTCCCCTGAGCTATTTCTACTGTAGGAAAACATTTACATTCATGCTCAGATACTACAATGTAGTGGATAATTATACATTGCTAAAGATAAAGATGTACCTAAAAGCAATTTTCTGCACAATTTGAAGAAAACAATGCCAGTGTTTTAAGAGGCGCTTAAATTCAGCATCTGTATTTATTTTCATTCTGGATTCTAATGAGAGAAGCTGCTAATTAGAGCTACTGAATCTGATTAGATTACTGAGCTCTCTACTTGCCGAGGCAATCGGCTCCGGGGCAGACGTGCTCTGCAGCGGAGCAGGGGATCAGGACAGGCAGGGCTCTTTTCCCGGCATCGAGGCCACTCGAGGCAGCGGAGAGAGCCGCCACGGCCCGGCAGCCCTTGCGAGGGACGCTGACGCGGCGTAGGCGGAGCCAGCAGCGCCCCCTCCCCGGCCGCTCAAAAGCAGCCCCTGGGGAGCGCTAGCGGCAAACAGGGCGGGGCGCGTCAGAGGGGCGGGGCGCGGCAGTTCGCGCAGGCCTGGTGAGCAGGGAGGGCAGAGCGATCCCCCTCCCCCCGCCCATAAGAACAACTCACCTAACGACTGTCTACCACTAGCTAGCTGTCTACCACTACCCTCCCCCCTGCCCCTCCCCACCTGCCCAGGTGCCCTTATGCAACCGGTTTGAGGCCCTGGAGCTCGGGGGAGCGGTGGATGAGGGTGTGGAAGGAAGTTTAACCAGGAAGCCTAGCGCAAGGAAGTCTGCTCCATGACTCAAGAGTGCTTCCACCAAAAAGGAAAGGAGGGTGATCGTTGTGGGCTACTCCCTCTCAGGGGAATGGAGAGCCCTATCTGTCGGCCTGACCCTACCCATAGGGAGGTCTGCTGCCTTCCTGGGGCCGGGGTCAGGGACGTTGCCAGGAAGCTTCCCAACCTGGTTCGCCCCTCTGACTGTTATCCTCTTTTGATAGTCCAGGCAGGTAGTGATGACATTGAAGAGAGAAGCCTGAGGGCTATCAAATGAGACTTTAGGGGACTGGGACGGTTAGCGGATGGGGCGGGAGTGCAGGTGGTGTTTTCGTCCATCCCTACGGTGGCAGGGAGGGGTACAAAGTGGACATGGAAAGCCCACCTGTTAAACACGTGGCTCAGGGGCTGGTGCCAACACAGAAATCTTGGATTTTTCGACCATGGGGCACTTTACTCGACACCCGGCCTGATGGCCGCAGACAGGTCCCTATCTTTTAGGGGAAAACGGATCCTGGGCCAGGAGCTGGCAGGGCTCATTGAGAGGGCTTTAAACTAGGCAAGAAGGGGGACGGGGAAGAAACAAAGCCTGTTGGAGGTGTGCCAGGGGAACAGTGGCTAGGCTGGGGGAGAAGGCAAAGGCTCAGCTGAAGTGCATCTACACTAATGCACGCAGCATGGGCAACAAGCAGGAGGAGCTGGAAGCCATTGTGCAGCACGCAGGCTATGATTTGGTTGCTATCACGGAAACGTGGTGGGACCACTCTCATGACTGGAGCGCTGCAGTGTCTGGCTATAGGCTCTTCAGAAGGGACAGGCAGCACAGAAGGGGTGGTGGAGTGGCTCTCTATATTAGAGAGTGTTTTGATGTCGTTGAACTTGAGGCTGGCAATGACAAGGTGGAGTCGCTATGGGTTAGGATCAGCGGAGAGGCCAACAAGGCAAGCATCCTGATTGGGGGTCTGTAATAGGCCACCAAACCAGGATGAGGGGGTGGACGAGGAGTTCTACAGAGAGCTGACAGAGGTTGCAAAATCGTCAGCGCTTGTTCTTGTGGGGGACTTTAACTTCCCAGACATATCCTGGAAGCACAGCACAGCCCAGAGAAAGCAGTCCAGGAGGTTTTTGGAGAGCGTGGAAGATAACTTCCTGACCCAGCTGGTTGGTGAGCCTACCGGGGGAGGTGCCCCGCTAGACCTTCTGTTCACTAACAGAGAAGGGCTGGTGGGAGATGTGATGATTGGGGGCTGTCTTGGGCAGAGTGACCACAAAATGGTAGAGTTCTCGATACTTGGCGAAGTCAGGAAGGGGACTAGTAAAAACCTCTGTCTTGGACCGGAGGGCTGACTTTGAGCTGTTCAGGACACTGGTCGGCAGAGTCCCTTGGGAGATGGTTCTGAAGGACAGAGGAGCCCAGGAAGGCTGGGTGCTCTTCAAGAAAGAAATCCTAATGGCTCAGGAGTGGTCTGTCCCCACATGCCCAAAGACGAGCCAGAGCGGAAGAAGACCGGCCTGGCTGAACAGAGAGTTGTGGCTCGAGCTTAGGAGAAAAAAGAGGGTTTATAATCTTTGGAAAAGAGGGCGGGCCACTCAAGGGGACTACAAGGATGTTGCGAGGCTGTGCAGGGACAAAATTAGAAAGGCCAAAGCTCATCTGGAGCTCAATCTGGCTACTGCTGTTAAAGACAACAAAAAAATGTTTTTATAAATACATTAATACCAAAAGGAGGACTAAGGAGAATCTCCACCCTTTACTGGATGCAGGGGGAAACTTAGTTACCAGAGATGAGGAAAAAGCCAAGGTGCTTAATGCCTTCTTTGCCTCAGTCTTTAGCAGCAAACCCAGTTGTTCTCTGGACGCCCAGTACCCTGAGCTGGTGGAAGGGGATGGGGAGCAGAATGTGGCCCCCACAATCCACAAGGAAATGGTTGGTGACCTCCTACAGCATTTGGATGTACACAAGTCGATGGGGCCAGATGGGATCCAGCCAAGGGTACTGAGAGAACTGGCAGAAGAGCTGGCCAAGCCGCTTTGCATCATTTATCGGCAGTCCTGGCTATCGGGGGAGGTCCCAGTTGACTGGCGGCTAGCAAACGTGACGCCCATCTACAAGAAGGGCCAGAGGGTAGACCCGGGGACCTACAGGCCTGTTAGTTTAACATCAGTGCCAGGGAAGCTCATGGAGCAGATTATCCTGGGCGTCATCATGCGGCAGTTGCAGGGCAAGCAGGCGATCAGGCCTAGTCAGCATGGGTTTATGAAGGGCAGGTCCTGCTTGACGAACCTGATCTCCTTCTATGACAAGGTGACACGCTTAGTGGATGAGGGAAAGGCTGTGGATGTGGTCTGCCTTGACTTCAGTAAGGCATTTGACACCGTTCCCCACAGCATTCTCCTCAGGAAACTGGCTGCCCATGGCTTGGACTGGCATACGCTTCGTTGGGTTAAGAGCTGGCTGGATGGCCGGGCCCAGAGAGTCTTAGTGAATGGAGTCAAATCCAGTTGGAGGCCGGTCACTAGTGGAGTCCCTCAGGGCTTGGTACTGGGACCAGTCCTCTTTAACATCTTCATCGATGATCTGGTTGAGGGGATTGAGTGCACCCTCAGTAAGTTTGCAGACGACACCAAGTTAGGTGCGTGTGTCGATCTGCTCGAGGGTAGCAAGGCTCTGCAGGAGGATATGGACAGACTGGACCGATGGGCCAAGGGCAACGGTATGAAGTTCTACAATGCCAAGTGCCGGGTTCTGCACCTGGGGCACAACGACCCCAAACAGAGCTACAGGCTGGGAGATGTGTGGATAGAAAGCTGCCTGTCAGAGAAGGACCTGGGAGTTTTGGTTGACAGTTGGCTGACTATGAGCCAGCAGTGTGCTCAGGCAGCCAAGAAGGCCAACAGCATCCTGGCTTGCATAAGAAACAGCGTGGCCAGCAGGTCCACGGATGTGATTGTCCCCCTGTACTTGGCTCTGGTGAGGCCACACCTCAAGTACTGCGTTCAGTATTGGGCCCCTCACTACCAGAAGGATATGGAGGTGCTTGAGCGAGTCCAGAGAAGGGCTACAAAGCTGGTGAAGGGTCTGGAGAACAAGTCTTATGAGGAACGGCTGAGGGAGCTGGGACTATTTAGCCTGGAGAAGAGGAGGCTCAGGGGAGACCTTATCGCACTCTACAGGTACCTGAAAGGAGGCTGTAGCGAGGTTGGGGTTGGTCTGTTCTCCCACATGCCTGGTGACAGGACGAGGGGGAATGGGCTAAAGTTGCACCAGGGGAGGTTTAGGTTGGATATTAGGGAGAACTTCTTTACTGAAAGGGTTGTTAGTCACTGGAATAGGCTGCCCAGGGAAGTGGTGGAGTCCCTATCCCTGGAGGTCTTTAAAAGCCGTTTAGATGTAGAGCTTAGGGATATGGTTTAGGGGATGATTTGTTAGTGTTAGGTCAGAGGTTGGACTCGGTGATCTTGGAGGTCTTTTCCAACCTAGACTTTCTGTGATTCTGTGATTCTCTCTAAATATGGATTAAAAAATATGGGGTTTTAATCTCTAAAAATGAAGCAAAATTTTCTCATCCAGATTTTAAAATACAGTCTTGATTCACCTGCCTGAAGTTACCTTTTGTCTCTGTCTTTTTGTCTTCTGAATCTAGCTGACTTCCTCTAGACACTAGCTGCCTAATATATGAACAGGGTCATTCTTATATATATATATAAATTAGAAACAGTATTTACTATGACATTTATGTATATAGCTTGTAGAACTTGCACAGAACTGTTAAATATTTACACAAAATAACTCTGCTTAACTAAAGAACAACTTCTGTATAAGTAATAAGCATTGTTTACTAGTCAGAACAGTCTTGACTGCCAGAGGCCTAAATTTTATCTTGAGGGCAGTACTTGAAGGATGTAATGCCTTCAATTTCTTCTTTAATCAGAGGGATATTTCCAAAGTTTAAATCCTGACAAAAATGAATGGTGAACGCTGGTTCCTGTTAAAACTTAGTTCCTCCTGGAGATTGTTTAGAACTGGAACCAACAAAGCTATTTAAGGTAAATGAAATAGAGTAGACCTTCATTATATTTTAAATTGGCCTGACTTGTTTCATACCATTCATTTCAGTGGTTTCCAAACCACAGCCTGAGATGTTTCTTAAATATATCAGACAGGATTCTTTTCCATTAAGTTTTTAATCCATATGTATCAAATGTACAAATTTTTAATGTCAAAAGATATCAGGAACTGGATGTAAAGTAAATCTGGTCACTAGTGAATGTATATTTTATTGCTGAATATTAATTTTAATATATAAAGTTATATAGAATATATGTATAAGTAAAATGCATATTTTATATACCTACACAAATATTTTAAGACACACGATATATATATATTTGTATATAATAAACATTGGGTTAATGTTGGTATGAATCATCATATGTTTGTAGCAGAAGCTGCCTACAAAAATATGTGAAAGTTCCAAGGCACAATTTTTAGCAAAACAAAATCAAAGAAAGTCTGTAAGCATAACTGTTTGTTTGTTTTACACTGTTCTGAAATTTATGTTTTCTAGTATGACTGCTATTGAGAAGTGCTTCAGTTCTGCAGTGCTTCATCTTTTGCCTCCTTTCCTTTGGAATGAGCATAGCAAAGACATCCGGTGTCTCAAATGGAGTTTTAATAGAACAGAAGAGCATAACGTAGAAAATAGCTTTCTCAAGGTGAGAATGCAGTCTGTCAGGTGTGAAGGAGGTCTAGAGCACTGTGTACATATGCTGCAGGTCCTATCCAACAACAACCTCTCTGTCCCTTGATTGGGAAAACTCTCAATATTCCTGGGGTCTGCTGGAAAGTCATCTACTTTCTGTCACCCTTGATGCCTGGCTCCTTGTGCTCCTCACAGGGTGTCTTTCCACTCTTTCTTTGGGTTTGCTGCTTGCTGCATTTCTCTCCCATTACCAGTTACACCATGTGTTCCAAAAACATAGTCCAGCTGCATGTGTTTTATGGGTGTGTTTTATTTGATGCCCATCTATAAGAAGGGTCATAAGGAGGACTTAGGGAACTCTAGGTCTGTCAGCCTGACCTCAGTGCCAGGAAAGGTGATGGAACAGGTCATCTTGAAAACAATCACGCAATGTATGCGGGACCACCGGGGGATCATGCCCAGTCAGCATGGGTTCATTAAAGGCAAGTCCTGCCTGATCCATCACATCTCCTTCTATGACTGGGTGACCACCAGGTGGATGAGGGAAAGGCTGTTGATGTAGTCTACCTAGACTTCAGCAAGGCCTTTGACATGGTCTCCCACAGTGTTTTCCCGGAGAAGCTGGCAGCCCATGGCTTGGACAGGTACACTCTTTGCTGGGTTAAAAACTGGCTGGATGGTCAGGCCCAGAGTTTAGTGGTGAATGGAGTGAAATCCAGATGGTGACCAGTCACCAGTGGTGTTCCACAGGGGTTGTTGTTGGAGCCCATCCTCTTTAATATCTTTATTGATAATTTGGATGAGGGAATTGAGTGAACTCTCAGAACATTTGCAGATGACATCAAGTTGGGGGAAGTGTTGATCTGCTGGAGGGTAGAAAGTCCCTGTTGAGGGACCTAGACAGGATGGGTCAATGGGAAGAGGCCAGTGGAATGAGGTTCAACGTGGCTAAGTGCCAGATCCTGCACTTTGGCCACAACACCCTCGTGCAATGACAGGTTTGGGGCAGAGTGGCTTGAAAGCTGTGCAGATGAAAAGGATCTGGATGTGCTGATTGTTGCTTGCCTGAAAAGGAGCTGGCAGTGTGCCCAGGTGGCCAAGAAGACCAAGAGCATCCTGGCTTGTATAAGGAATAGTGTAGCCAGCAGGACTGGGGAGGTGATCATTCCCCTGTACTCTGCTCTGGTGAGGCCGCACCTTGAGTACTGTGTTCAGTTTTGGGCCCCTCACAACAACAAGGACATTGAGGCCCTGGAATATGCCTTGTGAAGCTGGTGAAGGGCCTGAAACATAAGTCCTATGAGGAGCAACTGAGGGAACTGGGGTTGTTTAGTCCATAGAAGAGGAGACTCAGGGAAGACCTTATTGCTCTTTACAGCTACCTGAAAGGAGGTTGTGGAGAGCTGGGCGTCAACCTCTTGCAGATAACAAGTGATAAGACAAGAGGGAATAGCTTCAAGTTGCATCAAGGGAGGTTTAGGTTGGAAATTAGGAGAAATTTTTTCTAAGAAAGAGTGGTTTTGGCATTGGAACAGGTTGCCCAGGGAGGTGGAGGAGTCTGTCCTTGGGGGTGTTTAAGGAAAGGTTGGACATGGTGCTTAGGGACATGTTTTTGTGAGTGATATTGGTGGTAGGGTGATGGTTGGACCAGGTGATCTTGGAAGTCTTTTCCAATCTTTATGATTCTGTGGGCCTCTGGAGAGTAGCAATCTTCAGCCACTAGTTCCCTACCATCCGGTTGCAGAGCTGAGACAAATCAGAGAGGCAACTATGACCTGACTGCTTAGTTACAGCTTTTCTTTAAAAACAAACAACAACAGCAACAACAACAACAACAACAACAACAACAACAAAAACAGCCTTCCTCTTCCCTCTTTCCCAGCAGCAAAAAAAAAAAAAAAAAAGTCTTCTCCCAAGGCTGAATAACTAGTTTTCCTTCATAATTAGGATAATGCAAAAAAGCTCTATGCTGTAAATGGAAGGAAGAGCTATATTTCACTAACAGTTCACTACTTGGGTACAGGAATTAAATTATTTTATAAGAGGTGGACTCTCAGCAAAATATCCTTGACAGATAACTGTTCCTAAGAAAGGTGTCTATAAATCATTTATTCAAAACAGTAACTGGAAGTTTTGCTTGACAGATTTTTAAAAGCAGAGAAGTGTTTCCTTGAACTTTTGCCTGACTTTGGCTGCCAATATATTACTAGCACCTGGGAGAAGCCTCAGGCTCAAACAGTCAAATACACATGAAGTTCCATTTTGTTTTAATACGGGTCTCCTTCCTGCACTAGACTTTGTTGTATTATTTAATTTATTCTACTATTAAAGATAAAAAAATGAAAATTTGGCTTACTGTCAGAAGACACTTGAACTTAGGTTTATAGTAAAAATATTTCCATTATAAAAGCTAGACCAGAATTTACTAGCTTTTCTAATGCTTGTTTAGCCATCCTCAGCTCCGCAAATGCTGTGAGTAAAAAAAAAAAAAAAAATGGCTTGCGTTGCGAAGGGATGTGTTTGTGAATGTTACTATGCGTAGACAGCATTTATATATTTTTGATTTGTTATTAGTCTGCTTATTATACATGGCTATGCAAGTGATCCTGGAGGAAAAATGTCTCTTCAGTAAAAGGAGGCAGGAAGACTGATGTACCATCTCTATACTGAGTTGTATTCCTGACTTGCAGGAATAATAAGGTAAGGTAGTTCATTCCTGAGGTCAAGAAGGTCATGGTGTGAGGTGTGATGATGTGATAATATTCTGTGTAATGATGCTTTATGGAAGTGCTTTTGGACTAGTAAAAGAGAAGAATAATACAGTTAATCCATAGCATGCATACATAGAAAAGTTCAGTTAACTGAATACTCCAGTATCTGAAAAAAAAAATCAACACAGAAGTTCACTAGAACATGTTTTTTATTTTCTTCCTTTGAGAACTTTAGGAAGGAGCTGAAATAGGAGGAAATAAAGGAAAAAATCTGAACTCATTACTGCAGTACTTCTGACTTAAGGTTTCATTTAATTTTCCATTTCATTTTCTTTGTGCAGAGTATATCTTCTGTTTTATAGGAATAATGTAGCACATATCTTCAAATATTATGAGTTCAAATTTGAAAGCAAAATTTCTGAAGATATCGTTTTAGAAGTAATTTTAACTTTTTGGAACCCTTCTGCTAATAAATGACTCTTGAACAACCTTTTGGCTTCTCCAAAAATCTTATGATTGGCTTACTAATTTTCAAATATATATTGCAATAAATTAAATTGTGGCTATAAAAGTAATTGCCTTTTGCTTTTTTTTTTTTTTTTTTTTTTAATTTTATTTTGTTTTGTTTTGCTTTCCCCACTGTTATTTCAATAACCCTTTACCAAAATGGCCACTATTTCCAACAACTCACAAAGGTATTTTAGCCAATCAACAGAGCAGAACTATGTTCAGACAGTATCAGCATCAGTAGTGGTCTGACTGGCCAATGATTCTCATTTTTCCAATGACATTCAAGTTACAGGCTGCCGCAGGGAAATGGCAGACCTCTTTCTTAAAATTTGCAATTATATATTTGAACTTTCAAGTCTGCCAAAATATGACACAATCACAGTGTACTCTAAATTCTCAAAATATATAACAATTGTGTTTTCTTTTGTGGCAGGCTATAACTGAAAGATTGCAATGGCTTTTCCATTATAAAGCTTGTAAGAGAATTTTGCATCATGTGAATGTCACAAGCCTTTAGAAGAAGGAAAAAGTCACCCTGTAATGCTATTGTAGGCAGCCATAGGTATCACCACTGAGGTTGCTGTTAGAATGTAAACTTTCTGTACCTTACTTCAGTCAACAATTGAGTTACTGTTTGCCTTCATGCAGACCCAACTGCGTAAAAAGATGTTAAAATACACATAAGGATCAGAATAAAATATCATCTGTGATGAATATGGTCTCTTGACAGCTGAGAGTCAGTACGTCATCTAGTGGTTAATATGGATATTTGGAAGTCAAGTATCTCGTTATCTTCCTAGTTAATACTTTGTATTCACTTGCTTATAGCATGAGGCAGTTGGTTTCCAAGAATTCAGGGATGCAAACTTTCATGGGGAGAAGAGGTAAGAGATAAGGCATGACTTGACTGGCTGCATAATCAAGTTTGAAAACTTGTCATGCTGTATAGAGAATCAACTGCTGGGATAATACAAGTATGCCATAGTGGTCCTGTCTTTGCTAAATCTCACAAAACTAAAGTTATTTCTAAAATGGCAGAAGAGGGGAGAAAAGAATGATGCCTACATGACTGACACTTGGGTAAGACGAGCACATCTTCTCTTTAATGTTTTCGTATATGACTTGGATGCAGGACTTGAAGATAAACTGAGTTTGAGAATGATACTAAATTAATACTAACTTGTTGACTCCCTTAAGGGTAGAAAGGCCTTGCAGAGAGATCTTGACAAATTAGTGTTAGGCCATCACCAACCTTTTAATATTTAACAAGAGCAAGTGCTCGATTCAGCACATGGGACAGGGTAACTGTGGAAGTATGTGGAGACTGGGAGATGAGAGGCTAGAGAGCAGCCCCGCAGAAATGTATCTGGGGGTTCTGGTTGTTGACAAATTGAATATGAGTTAACAGTGTGCCCTGGTGGCCAAAATGGCCAGCCATATTCTGGGGTGCATGAAGCTGGCATTGCTAGCTCGTCAAGGGATGTGACTCCCACTTCACTCTGCACTGGTGTGACCTTACCTCAAGTACTGTGTGCAGTGTTGGGCACCACAGTATAAGAAGGACTTAAAACTGTTAGTGTCCAAAGGAGAGATACAAAGATGGTGAAGAGTCTAGAAGGTAAGACACGTGAGGAGCTGCTGAAGTTACTTGTATTGTTCAGTCTAGAAAAGAAAAGACTGATGGGAGACCTCATTGTGGCCTACAGCTTCCTCATGAGGGGGAATGGAAGGGAAACTTCTGCTCATCTCTGCTCTCTCATGACTAGTGATGGGAACTGAGGGAATGGCTTGAGGCAGTAATAGGGGAGGTTCAGGTTCGGTATTAGAAGAGATTATTCATTAAGAGGGTAGTTGGGCACTTGAACAGGCTCCTCAGGGAGCTGGTCAAGAAGTATTTGATCAATACTCTCAAACTTATGGTCTTATTGTTGAGTAGTCCTGTTTGGAGCCAGGAATTGGATTTGATGATCCTCGTGGGTCCCTTCTGAGTCAGAATATTCTGTGATTGGTCTCATTGGCTTTGTTTTCACTATATGCAAGAGCAATTTCAGTATTTTCTTGAACTGGATGTCACTTGATCTTCACAGACCACTTGAGCATGAGAAAAGAACAGCACTGTGAGTAGGGTTCTGGATGTTGAAAGAAACTGCAGTAAAGTATAATCATTTGAGATAAACCACTGAAGTGTTTCGCCTTTTCTCTATTTTTTTTATCATTTTTTTTTTTTTTTTTTTTCTTCATTCTGATATCAGTACAATAACTTTGTGGAATACTAGATTGGAAGTCTTTTAGGTCTTTTAAGCATTTTATGTTTCCTTGGGAACTTGCCCAACCTGACACTTGTAAGGAATTTTTCGGTAACCTGCTGTAGTTTATTCTGGATAAAACAATTGCTTCCATATACTAAGTTAACACTACATCTGAATGTTACTAAAGGACAGTAATTCCTATAGTTGTGGCTGCAGAACTTCATGTAAAAACTGCATTGCAGTTTTTAACTACAATTCATTTCTATAATGGTATGAAAAAAGAAGACTACATAATAATAAAAAAAAAAATCACAGTTTTTATCTGTGTCTCAGCATGACCATTGTCAGACTTAACAGCAGCAAACACACAAGTTCTAACCAGGATTTGATTTATTCCTGCAACCAGTTAAGTAGGCCTGTTCTGCAGCATGCCTACATGTAACAGTCTTAGTAGTGACTAGGACACCTTTTTGTTACACCCTTCTTTCATAGTTTCAGGCCTAAGGCATCAGATGTGGGTGTACTGGATAGTAACTGCAACTCTCCTTGTACTATTTCATTGCCAGATATTCTCTGATTTCAGAAAAATAGGGAAAAAATGTGTTGCTTACTCCCACTGAAGTATCTTTCCTGTTGCATTACTCACTTCTCACTGTGGTAAACAAGAATTTTTTACTAATATTTCTCCTAGCAGTAGAGACAAGTAACATACATTTTAATATAATTTTCAAAGATTATGCAATAATAACAATAATAATAATAATAAAAAAAACAGAAATACTGAAAGTTAAAGTAATTTCTGTTAAGAAGTTTATTTTTATTTTTTTCTTCTTAACCATAAATTTGCCCTCAAGTTCAGTTATTTCTCCACAAGGTCTAGCTCTATTCTATGTAGTCCATTGCAAATTATAGTTGTAGCTAATCTGACAGATAAAACAGATAAATTTTATCTTTAGAATGGTGAAAATGAACAGAATCAAAGATCTAAAGCAGCTTATCAATCCCATAGCAGTAACAAATGTTCACATACCCTACAAGAGGCCCTTTCCTGGTTGGTCAAAACAAGAGTTTACTGCAAAAGTATAGTGGTGGGAATGCAGGTGTCATCTGGCAGCCAGTCCTCACAGGTAAGAGGAGGCTCGCCCTTGCGTGTGTGGTGGTTTTACCTTGCTATACAGCTGACCTCCACCACAACCACTCTCTCACTCCCCCTCCTCAAAGGAAAAGGGGGAGAAAATATGATGAGAAGGCCTCAAGGGTTGAGATAAGGACAGGGAGATCACTCAACATTTATCGTCATGGGCAAAACAGACTCAGAGTAGGGAGATTAATCTAATTTATTTCCCATCACTAGCAGACTAGAACAGTGAGAATTAAAAGCAAACTAAAAATATATTATCCTTTATACCCCCTATTCTGTGTCCTTTCCCTGAGCAGCACAGGGCAATAGGGAATGGGGGCTGCAGTCAGCCCATGATGCTTCATCTCTGCTACTCTTTCACTGTCATTCTCTGCCCCTGCTCCACTGAGGGCTCCTCCATGAGCTGGAGCGTGGAGATACACTCCACTGTGGTACCTATGAATTGCAGGGGGACAGCCTGCTCCACCATAGGCCTCCCTGCAGGGATACTTTGCTCCAGCAGCTGGAGCACCTCCTGCCCTCCTTCTGCACTGACCTTTGGTGTCTGCAGGGCTGTTTCTTATTCCTTTCTCCAAGATGCTGTTGCACAGCAGATTTTTCTTCCTTCAGTCTGCTCTCCCAGAGGCCCAATCAGCATTGTTCATTGGCTCAGCTCTGGCCAGTGACAGATCCCTTTTGGAGCTGGCTGGAGCTGACTCTTACCTGACATGGGATAGCTTCTGGAGTTTTCTCACAGAGGCCACCCCAGCAGCCCCCTGCTCTCAAATTCTTGCCACATAAGCACAATACAGAGTGTCATGTAAAAGGTTCAAACTCTGTCACTACAAGAGGGCTAAAGATTGTGCCTCTGGGGTACTGTAAGGAGCATCTTTGGAGGTAAATTCCCTTTGATTTTTGTGGGGCAAATCTAAACATCTTTCTCTTCAGAGCTTGTTGTCCATGGTTTATACATCCCATGTGGTCAACATGGTAGCCCTACTCATTGTGGCTGTTGATGGTCATTCATGAGAAAACAGATAATCTTTAACACTAAAACAGGCATTTGGTAGACAGTATGAGTTGAATATAACACCTGAAGAGTAAATCTTGAAAAGCAGATGAATATTCTTGATATTCAGCCTATATATTCTTGGATGGAGGTGAAACAAAGAAATTTTGATTTTGACAACAATCCCTGTAAGTTTTGAGTAAGTGGCTGAAGCACAGACAAAAAGTTTCAGAATCTGCTTCTCTGCTGTCAAAATTGTGAGAAGTTTTTGTCCTAAATCCATAGCTAGGAAGGGGTTATATTAGGATAACTATTCCTTGATAAGTAGTACTGTTTTTAGTCTGTGTGCATGGGTGATCTTTTCACTGCTCTCATTCGACTTTGTTGAAAAGTAGTGAGGCAGCACATTGGAAAAGATAGGCATCTGAGTGGCTGTCTTCAGACTCTCAGAGAAGTCACAGTTTAAGAAGAGAAATATAATCTCTGCTCTCCACTTAATGAAGCCTCAGTCTGCTTTCTGCTTCATTCTCCTTTGCTTCCACCATACAGGTATAGTAGACAACACAGATCCATCTGAAGTCAGCATGAAGTTTCCCTTGCTACCACCACAAAAATGTGGTGCCATGGCTACTAGCAGAAAGGACGGAGCCCTGCATATGCAAGGACCCATACCTAGCATAGATTTTGGGATGAAGGTTCTTTATCTAAACACGTACATACATGAGTGATGAAATTAAGAACCATTGTGTGATCCAACACAGAAAGATTCAGACATCTGTGGAAATAAATATTCATAGTCTCAACTTAAGGAAACTATACAATTTTGAAGGTCTTGAACCAAACCAATGCATATCTTCTAATAAGCACAGCATTCCAGGAAATTTATGAGCTTCAAAGATTTTCAGAAAGGCAACAATAAAAACCAAAAGGATCTGAAATGCTTTTCTTGCAAGCCTACATTATGTTCCCTGCCTTCCACTCATCACCACACATTTGAAACCTGTTAAACCATTCCTGCCCAACAAAGCACCCCTTGGGAAAGCAGCAGCTGGGGCAGTAGACAATCATCGTTGCCTTGGGGCAGCACCTCAGACTGCCACTTTCTCCAGAAGGTAGCTTGAGGCTGTTTCCCTCCTGTCGAGACCTCCACCACAGCTTTCCTCATTCCACAGCTCCTTCACTGCACAGTAGATACACACAGGTGGGGTGAACTGTACCTGAGGTAGACCGCATAACCATGAAGAGAGTTGGCTTCAGGCATTTAGAGTAGGAGAGCTGGAGGGGATCTGACCTGAATGGCTGGCTATGCCTAAACTAATTCAGAGCTCTCTGATGTGGGTGTGTTCCCAGGCTATATCTGGGTAAGAGCAGATAGAGGTGAGTTTTTCTCTTCCTTCTGCTCCTGTCTTCCTGCCCCAAGTCTCTCTCTCTCAAAATCAACACCCCCCCCACCTCCAAAGCAAAGCAAAACAAAGCAAAACAAAGCAAAGCAAAACAAACCAAACCAAACAACAACAACAACAAAAACATGAAACATTGGTAGGAAAGAGAGAGGCATGTCATCCCGAAGAAAGCTGTATTAACTCTGGCTGGGCTCCACCTCTCAGTCTGGCTGGGGGGATGCTTTTCGCACAAGACAGGGAGATGGCTCTCTGATCCTCTGTCTTTGAATGCTTGTGTCGCTCAACTCTACAGTAAAGACCAAAGCTTCAAGACTGTTTTTGAGGCTACCAAGCTCTGAAAGCCTCTCTGCATTATGTGACATGGGATCACATCTGTTGAGCTGCCAGCAGCTGTTAAGCTGACACAGAAATCACTACTTAACCACTAATGGTAACAGCAAGAAAAGAAAGTTTAGGTGAGTCCTCCCTGTTGAGGTTTTGGTGCTCCCCTGATGAGTTTCAGTACTTAACATGAAAGCAGGTTTGGAGATTTTGAAATTTCACGTTTAGGTTCCTAAGAAAGCTTTTCATAAAGCCCATCTACAACTTCACAGAAAGTGTTTTTATTTATTTTATTTTATTTTATTTTATTTTTATTTTTTAAAAAAAGATAACACCAACATCATTCTTAATATTATTATTTATTTTTCATAAAAAAGGTTTTATTTTACAGAAATAATTCATGCTTCATCTATACCCATGCTAGACTCTTAAAAATGTCTAATTGTATTCTGAGATTCTGTGGTCTCTTTTTCATTAATTTGCTTTTTTTGTTCCTGTAGAGGAGAAATTTTCTCCTACGTGCAGAGTTATCACAAGCCTTGTACTTAGCCAGTACTTTTATCCCTATCTGTTTGTAAAAGTTCCCTTTTTTTTTTTTTTTTTTTGGAAATTTTAGAATTATACATGTACTTTGATAGGAAAGTCCAAAGAAAAAAATGTCTGCCTGTGAAAAAAAAATATCTGTGAGTAGTAATGTGAGAAATAATCATTTCAAATCACAAATGGCTTGGGCAACCAAGAATCTAGAAAAATTGAAAGTATGAAGATACAGTGAAAGGAAAACTTTTTGTCTTTTCTCATTGGTTCTCTATGGGACTGATATTTCTACATCACTATTAAAAGATCCTACCACCACCCATTAAAGAACACTGAGATTCAGAAATGCTAAACATTGTAGTCTTGATTTTTTTCCATTTAAGAAAGAAATGAAACAATTATATATGAATATAAATTGTAAGGTTGTCATAGTGATGTCATGTAAAAGCTGCATGCACCAACAGCTTTTACACAGCATATACTCAAGTATGCACTGAAACTGAGTTGTTGTCATGGAAACTGTCACATCAAATATATCTTTTCAATGCAGATACTTAAAAATCAAGCATTTTTACTATCCTTAATACTACTTTGAGATTATAACAAGAGTTTGATTTTAGATTATTTTTAATCAAGATTAAATATGATGTAGAAAAATATTTTTCTTTGCAGTATTATTTTAATTTTAATTTCTTCACTATATTACAACAACAAAACTTTATGTTGGGATTCAGAATCATATCAGTACTCACTGACAATGAGCTGTAGTGGTTT
The DNA here is from genome assembly GCA_011076525.1 of Nettapus auritus. Taxonomy (NCBI): domain Eukaryota; kingdom Metazoa; phylum Chordata; class Aves; order Anseriformes; family Anatidae; genus Nettapus; species Nettapus auritus. The sequence goes on along the minus strand of CM021766.1, from coordinate 92,125,430 downwards.
AGGTTTATGTGAGGGAACTACATACAAAGTGAAGATGAGAGCACACTTTTTTTTTTTTTAAATTCCGTTTCCTTTCTGGAAAGACGATGACTTTTCCAGTTATATATTTGAATAATATTGTCATCTAGTTCATTCTGATTGCAATTAAAGCAGGTATAATGACTAGTTATTTGCACTCCAATGCAGTTAGGAAAACTTGACAACATTCCCGTCATTTTTAAGTATCATTTTCCAGTTTTTAAATTGCTAAAAACATTGCTTTATTAAATTTCTTTTTAAAAATTAAGCTATTAATTTGCAATAATACTATCTTTACGTATTTTATGTTCATTTTGTTTTATTTAAATCATGTACCTTTTTTTGGACAAATAAATCCTACAAAACCTTTTTTTTTTCTTTCCTCTAATAACTTTTCCCTTGATCATAACAGGGCACTTATTGCAAACTGAAAAAAAAAAAAAAAAAAAAAAAAAAAAAAACTAACAAAAAAAAAACAAGCAAACATCAAGCCAAACAGAAATTAACATTAAACGGCTTTGCTTTATTTTTTTTTTTCTTCCCCTGAGAAATCATGATTTCAACTGCTCTCACGTTTCCTTATGCTCTTAATTCTAAATAAAAGTTCCAAGATAGTTAATTGGTTGAACTCACTTGTACTAATGAATAGTAGTTTGGAGTAGTTTGCTAACTTACTGCAACATGATTACATTATAAATTAACGCAAACATGTGTTACAAATATATGATTGAAAGAAACTGTGGAATCACATTAGCTGGCTTAACAAGCCACTAAAAAAATGGCATTTTATTTGACTCACAAAATATTTTGTGTATCTAGCTAGTCTTTTAACTTTATTTATTACTCCTAAGTTTTATTGGATGATTTCTGAAATGTAAGGAAAATGTGCTTTATAAGCCATTTCAGATATAAACATAAGAAAATAAGACAGTATAATTAAATGGTCTGTTATGAATCCATTCACACAGTCTTTGTATAGTTAAAGTTCCAGCTGAAGGTGTAGCAATGAGGTGACTGGACTTCCACCTAGGCTGTAAATGACTGTCTCACTTGGTTTGTATGGCTGTGTGCCTTAGTGATCAGGGGATAAGTCAAAGATTTGAAAGACATGGCGTCCATTTGCCACTAGTCTACTGGATTGTTGGGTAAATCAGCTTCCCATTCTTGGCCTCCGCTTTGTGAAATACCTTAATGGCAATGAACTCTGTATACTGTCCTGATATTTATTGATGAAAATATAGAACTAAGGCTTGTATTATGTTTTGTATAAAGTGGGATAAGTATTTCACAGCAGCCCAAAGCTGTTTCTATAATACATGATATTAAGGAAAGAAAGCCCTTGCAACATGCTATCAATATGTAAAAGTGTGAAGGAACAAGGTAGAATGGTAAGTGGAGATTCTCATGGCAACAGATATTTAAGTTTGGTGTCAGAGTACTGTACAAAAAAATATGTGGTGAAAGCTTTTCCTTTCCTTTCCTTTCCTTTCCTTTCCTTTCCTTTCCTTTCCTTTCCTTTCCTTTCCTTT
>CM021766.1:92081013-92119261 GCA_011076525.1 Nettapus auritus | reverse complement strand
TCTTTCTCTTTCTCTTTCTCTTTCTCTTTCTCTTTCTTTTCCTTTTCCTTTTCCTTTTCCTTTTCCTTTTCCTTTTCCTTTTCCTTTTCCTTTTCCTTTTCCTTTTCCTTTTCCTTTTCCTTTTCCTTTTCCTTTTCCCTTTCCCTTTCCCTTTCCCTTTCCCTTTCCTTTTCCTTTTCCTTTTCCTTTTCCTTTTCATTGTGGTATAACCTGGCCGGCAGCTAAACACCATGCAGCTGTTCACTCACACTCCCCCCTCCCTCTCTGGGATGGAGGAGAGAAACAGTGAAGCGAGAGTTGAGATAAAGACAGTTTAATAAGACATAAAATAATAATAATAATAATAATAGTGTGTATGAAACAAGTGATGCACAATGCAAGTGCTCACCATCTGCTGACCGATGCCCGGTCTATCCCTGAGCAGCTGGCCTCCCCATCCTGGCTAGCCACCCCTATATATTGTTTAGCATGACGTCAGATGGTATGGAATACTCCTTTGGCCAGTTTGGGTCAGCTGTCCTGGGTCTGTCCCCTCCCAGCTCTTGCTGCACCCCGAGCCTGCCTGCTGGCAGGACAGAGCGAGGAGCTGAAAAGTCCTTGGCTTGGTACAAGCACTGCTCTGCAACAATTAAAACATCGGCATGTTATCAGCACTCTTCTCATCCTAATCCAAAACACAGTACTCTACCAGCTACTAGGAAGAAAAATTAAACCAGTACTAACTCAAACCAGGACATTTTTCTCTTTCTCTTTCTTTCTCTTCATCTTCATCTTTCTCTTCATCTTTCTCTCTTTCTCTATTCCTTTTTTTTTCTTTTTCTTTTTTTTCTTTTTTTTTTTTTTTTTTTTCCCCTACTCTACAAGCATTTTCCTTTAGAAAATCTGATTATAGCATTACTCTTAAGAAGTTCTAACATCAGGAGGTGGAGATTTCATTAAAGTCTATTTAGTCATTAGTACTATCTGCATGACAAAATGAAAGCTTATTTTTAATACAGAGTATTTACATGATGTTTATCACTTGTAACTATTACAGAAAAACAATAAATTAGGCATATACTTTCAAAATAACACCTGGAACAGAACTCCCTCTATAAACTTGTTTAACCTTTTATTTTTTTAGTGACAGATTGGAATTTATTATTTTGAAAGTCTTGGAGCACCTGGTCTGTGATTTTATCAGAGTTATAAGAAATGCCTTGGAGGCGAGTGTGGGGGAATGGTTAGAACAAGAACCGTGATTCTTTAAGAAGTGCTTTTTATCTTAAGAACAAATTTAGTTTGCAAACTTGGAGCACTCTGGACTGCAATTCATTCTGACAAATCAGTTCCTAAGGTGTTAGTTATATTGCTGTTAAATAGTCCTAACATCTCCTCTGGCTTTCTAAGTTTAACCTCTCACCCCAGGATATCTGATTAAGAGATAAATGTAGATGGAAAAATACACAAAGTATTTGTTGCTTTTTTGTCCCCTCTGTAACCACTGTTGGTACAATACTTCCAGCATCCAATAAGTGATGATGTGAACAGTACATTTAAAGTGAAAAATTCAAAGCACTCTAAGAGTGACTTATCCAGCATCTGCTCTTTAGGCAAACACTTTAGAATATTTCTGTTATCTTAGATTTAAAATGTGCCACTTATAGATCCAGTGGAGGGATAGCTTTATTCCTTGTTGTCACAAGGACATAATAATGTAAGTATCAATGCTCCTTTTTATCATCTAAGATCTTTTTTTTTTTTTTTTTTTTTTTTTTTTTTTTTTTTTTTTTTAAGATTATTATTATTTTTTTTAATCAGATGTTCTGCCATGGCTAGCACATGACTAGCACATCATGGCTGCTAACCATGGCTAGCCCCACTTCTGCATGGCACAAGTTTAACTGTCTTCCTCACTGGTATTGTTCCTATCTGTGAAGAGGAGAGGAGCAATTTCAGGACAGGGGCTTAGGTCTAGGCCAAGAAAGCCTGCTTGTCTGTTAAACAAGACTGTTACTGTTTGACTTTCTCATTAGTTGGATTTTGTCAAAGCTAAGCTTGGGTGATAATTTTCATTTGAAACTTGTCTTCTGTCATGAACAGCTTGTCCTCAAAATTGGACTAAATCTGTTACTAATACAACTGGAACATTGTTTCTGTGCTAAGGTAGATATTAGGATTGCCACTTAGCATGTCTAAAGTTAGGTTGGCATGAAAGTTCAAGAATGCAAATCAGCACTAAACTCAAGGTCAGCATAAAACATGCAGATCACTCCACAAAGGAAAAAGGGAAGAGATGTAATTTAAAAAACACATTTCTGTGTCTGCAAAGAAGCAAGTGCACAATGTGGGTAGCAAAGGAAAGATGGATTTTTGCTCTAGCACAGATCAACTAATTTTGTTTTCTTTCCCATCTGTCCTCCATGTGAGTCTGTCCACATGAAAAATCCTGCTTGGTGAAGCCCCACAGGGATGGCATCCATATCACAGTGAATGCTGGGACCATTCATCACTTTGGTGTCTGGGATAATTTTACAATAACCTTGGCAGGCACACTTTACAAAATATGATTTTCAGCTGTAGGCCTGAAACCAGATTAGATATTGTTGTTTAATCACCATCATAGTCATATTCCCAATGCTCTTTAGTGAAGTTGCTTTGTGCTATGTATTTCTTCATTTCAGTGTTATACTTTGGATGCATAAAAAGACTGTCTATAAACTTATCTGAGGAATTCTAATATTAATCTTGGACAAGACCAAACAGGGAAAATTCATGTCATGTAATTAGTCAAACTGTAACTGAGTTGAGATTAGAGTTTGTCAAATATTTAAATTTTCTGCCTGTTATAAAAGTGATAAAGAATGAAAAGTACAGGGTTAGGGTAATCCCAGACAGAATAGATGAGTAAAAATGACGCTTTCAAAAGAAAGTTCACATATGTCTGTATGACAGTGAGATTAATGATTTTTCTGGGATGTTCACTTCAAAGTATCTTTAAGGATGGTTATTGTAAAATAGAACAAGGCAGAGTGAATTTCACATTGTGAACAAAGAAAAATTATCACCAAAATTATCTACAAAAGAAAGTGGAAAAATGAGCTAAAGTCATTCAGATTGGCTCCTGGTTTAAAACTAATGGCATACAGAGAGTTCTGAAAAAGGAATGAAAAGGTAAAAGGGGGAGAATTTCTTCCTTTATGTTATTTGTCTCTACTTGGTTTCATAATAACATATTGCTTCTAATGTCCCACAGATCTGTGTTCCCTGTCCAGTGTTCCCTGATGTTGCTGATACCCTCTGATCAGCCTCTAATGAGAACCAGATCAGGGCTCACGTGAGTGTACTAGAATCCCATTGCATTTTGTCTTTGTTTATTTGTTTGCTTGTTTTCTTGTTTGTTTTAATTATAGACTTAAAAATATCTCAGCTCTTTTCAAGACATTGAAACACAAGTGTGAAAGATATGTGGACTAGAAACGTGTATTTTTCAAAGAATTGCTTTGAGTACCACTCTGCAAAATTTTCACTATGAAATCTATAACTGTTGAAAACATGCTAGAATCTCGCTCCCTCTTTTTTGAATCATTCAGGAAACCATAGCCCATTCTTGATGAATGTAGGTTGATTTATGTGGGTGAAGACAAAGGGTTCTCAGTAAGCAATCATCAAATTCAAAGTGAAACTCTAGAGCTTTGAACCCACATGACCTGGAGCAGAAAGTAGTGTTCACACCAGAACTTGCAAGGCAAAATTGCTGAGTTTGGGAGAAATATCAGCTATTCATCTGAATATGCAGGAAGAAAAATGTTTCATGAATATCAGCAAAACACACTCGTAATTTTTAATTTATGAAATTTACTGCTGAATTATTTGGCACCTTCCCATCCTTTGAATTAATTACATGTTGTAGTAAGTTTTGTGAGAAATAAAGTAATAGACCAATACCAATTCACCTAGGTAAATGGAGCAAAATTTTGAATAGAGTGCATGTGTGCTTGCATTTCCTTACAATAAGAGGGTATGTGGGAATGCCAATATTCCTTATTATGCACATATGTGGTAACAACTAGAAAAATTTCTGCGCATTGATTCCATGAGAAACTTTTGCCAAAATTGAAGCCACCTGTTCAGGTACTGGAAACTCAGTGATGATCACTCTGATCTGTGGGAAGTAGGCTGGTCAAATAAAGTTAGTGTTACTTTTCAGTGGAATTATAAACTTGCTTACGGAGACACACTTTCCTCTAGGTGTGTCTGACACAGATATATGTAGGGCTCACCATTCCAATAAGCGGTTTGATCACTTCTTGCTGCTCTATGTCAGATGTATTATATTGCCACGTCTTATGTACGAAGTCACTATATGCCACTTTCCCATCTCCCTGTTCCTCAGCTGCTTCAATAATTCTGTTATTGGTTTCTCCATTCCAGGAGACCATCACTATCCTTGAAGCTGCATAAACAGCAACTTCCTATTTTCCATGATTCCCAAATTCCTGCTATTGTTTCTTTTCCCTTTGTTTGGGAAAGGATGTAATTCAGGGCATCAATACAGTAACCTTTCCTGAGATAAAGAGCTTTTTTGGTTTCAAAGTTATGATCTTCCTTCCTTCCTTCCTTCCTTCGTTCCTTCCTTCCTTCCTTCCTTCCTTCCTTCCTTCTTCCTCCCTCCTTCCCTCTCTTCCCTCCCTTCCCTCCTTCCAAGTTGGAAGGTTCTAACGAATGTTACCTCACATAGTAAAAAAATAGTCCTGTGTGAAATCATTGCAGAAATGTAAAATGGATTAAATCCAGACTCACTGACTTTAAAATAGAACTGCTAAAATGAGTCATCATTGTTTGCAGTTTTATGCAGTCACTTGCCAAGAAAGAAAGAGATTTCTGTTATACTCTATAATTTCCAATGGCTTGGAATAATTAGAAAAAAACTTTTACTAGTAAAATTTGTACAGATGAAAAGACTGTACATATAAAATGCTTCTACAGGGAGTAATCAAGACTTTTTGGTAAATTGCATGCCAGGGAAAAAAAAAAAAAAAAAAAAAAAAAAAAAAAAGTGGCATTTTAAGGTGGGCATACAAGACTGACAGAGCCTTCTTAGTGATGAAATTGGGTCACATGTAAGTATCTCCTGCACTTCTTATATGATGATCTAGCTCAAGAAAAACGTTTTAAGGCTGGCTGTGATTTATAAATTCATTTCCCATATTTGAGCTGTTGATTTCAGTTGAGCTGCTACCAATTTTAGTGGTTGGAAAGGCAGGTGTAGTGAATTGTATTCCTAGCTTGTATGGACAGTTGGGGTGACCCTGGATTCACTGTTTACAAATGTTAGTGCTATTTTTCTACCTGCTTTTTTGGGGGAAACCAAAGCACTTTCTTCACTGGATAAAGAGCTATTCTGTGTTCTGACACTTTAGTCCTGTCAGGGCCCTATAGACACATTTCCTAACAAAGTCAGCCCTTCATTCCTGCTGCCCCTTAACCTCAGTGTACCAAAGTATTAGCATCTTACCACTATAGTCATCCTCAGTAGTCCAAAACCCTTAAGAGTCTGGTATAAAACTCATGAAAATTTAGAATAATAACATTTATCTCTTTAGAGCTTGAGTGCTTGAGAGAGGGTGGCTTCTTCCAGCTCTGGCAACCCATCAGTGTTATGCAGAATGCCTTCGGCTGAGTGAGTAAAAATGCCACTCCCAAAGAACACAGTTTATTTTCTCAAGTGAGGACTGAGTGTGAAAAGGTTGGAAGACAATATTTCTGTAACTATTGAGATCTATGTTACATGAAATTTGGGACCCCTTCCCCTGAAAGAAGATTTAGGAAAGTTAAAAATTGGAATTTGAAGCCATATAAAATTAAGTCTTAAATAAGATGCACATTTTAATCAGTGATAATAACTAATTATAGAAGTGACTTATCAATGAATGCGTTGTATTTTCTACCACCTTAAATCCTTCAGCAAAGATTGGGTATATTATTGATAATCTCTTGTTCAGCCAGAGGTTATAAGCAGTGTTATGAAGAAAATCATGTTAGAAAATCATAATAGGCCCTTATGGCCATAAAGATACATGAAAGTCCGTAGCACAAATTTGCAAAAGTCAGTGATTTGATTCAAGTCTGAGACTTCTAAATTCATGTTTCTGTTTTCAGTTCTGAATGATGAGATGTCTAATTCCTCAGGAGCTGAATTCTGACTGCAGTTAGATTGATGTGACTCCAGTAACTTCAGTGGAACTGCAGGATTTGATACAAGGACCTTTCAAACCTGTCTGTTTTGGCAGAAACATTATTGCCACTTAATCAAAAGATTTTACCTCAAGAAGCTTGTTAATACAAGGATTTTTTTTTTTTTTTTTTTATAGGTGGGCATTTTTTCTCTAAGGAAGAAAAAAAAATTATAAAGGAAAGGAGCATTTTAAACTTATAAATGCAGCCATGTTTTTTACTATGCCTAGTAGGGGAATGTGTTTTGAAAGGCTATAAATATCTGATTCAGAAGTCAAAAATGAATACCTGATTCCTAATAATCGAGCCCAAATTCATTGGCTAAAAACCCTGATAAATTCTAAAATGTGTTTTGTTTGAGAAGGAGTTTAGATACCTTACTCTCATTCTTTTCAAGTTGCTATCCACCATACTGAGCAGAATCCCACAACTTTACAGGTGGAGCCACATTGCAGCTAGTGACACAGACAGATGACATATTTATTAGCTTGTCAAAGCTTCCTCTGTTTATGGAAGACTCTCCCAGCTAAACAAAACAGTCTGCTTCCCATTGGCTAATTGAGCTGGCCCCTGTTGAGAGTCTCAGCAAAGTGCTTGATGAGGCATAAAATGATGATTAATTAATTTACTGCTCAGTTGATCATCAAACTGAGAGGTTTATGATTCTCACAGCGGTCAACACTATTTCTTCAATGTGCAACAGCATGAGCAGCCTTCACTCTGGCCTGCTGCTGCCTTTGCTATGACCTGAGATATGGTGGCTTAACACAGGGGAAATTGGGAAAAAATAAGCAAGAAGTTTCAAAATGTAAGTTTCAGCAGCCTCTTTCAAAGAGTTTTGTGTGTGCCAGAACACTTCTTCCAAAGGAGTTTTTCATATCTTAACATTAATAAAAGCTACTTTGCTGGACGTTAGTTTAGTTCAATGTATGACATAAGAACACCCCTAAAAATAACAGTTTCTTCTCTGATCACATGGTTAATAGCAGAATTAGAATGAAGTTATATAGATATGGGGCTTCGCAGTTGCAGGTATAGTTCTGTTAGAAGAAATCAAAATGCCAGTGCAAATACTGAGTAGAGTTCTCTTTTTTTATTCTTAGAGGTGAACTTTAGTAATTTAAAACTCCTCAAATCCTTAAAGAACTGATATGAATTACGAAGACTTGAAGATTTAGTAAGACACATTCTATGTATGGTAGGCACCACATTTAAAAACAGTATCGAAAACATGTTTTTGCATTTGTCTGCATTTTCAACTTGTGTGCAGTCACCAAGAGTTTTGCATATTTGTTTTTGTATAAAAACTTTTAAATATTTGCACTTATGGTAATATACTAACTTTTCTCTGATTTTTATGTAGTGTCCACTGTTTATTCCCAATGTGAAAACAACTGCATTCTTCATAGTTAGTCATCTAACTCAAGAATAGTGCCAGCTGAATCAATATATATATATAAAATCAATTGAATACAGTTATCAGACTAGTATGTTTGATAACAGTCATTTGGCCTAAAACTTTACATTATCTAGGTAGTGGGACACTTATGTGGGTTTAAGTACCTATATGCCTGTGCATACACATTTAGAAATTAATTTTCTCTCTTTTTTTGTAAAACTGTACCAGAGTTATCAAATGTACTGAAAGCCACGAGTAAAGGTCTTCTAAATGTCTATATGCCTGAACATCTGTGTGGGAAATAGTTGCTGTGTGTTGGAGATAAGAGAGTGTCAGTTTGTGAAATAAGCTTTTCTCCAAGTAAGTGTATGTGATATTCTTACTGTGCTGGGCAGCTAAACTCCACAAGTGCTCTCTCACTCCATCTCTTCAAAGAAAGTTGGGGGGCAGAGGGGAAGAAAATATTCTGGAAAGAAAAGAAGGTTCATGGGTTGAGGTAAGGGTGACTTAATTAAAGGGAAAAGAAAGGAAAACTAAACAAACAAAAACAAACAAACAAACAAAAACAACATCATAAACAACAAAACAAATGAACAAGAGGCAAAGGCTGTGTGTAGAGAGGGAAAAAAAAAATTATTCCCTATGTCTCATCAATGAGCGGTACTCCCACACACTGGGAAGCAGGGCCTCGGTATGTGTAATGGTTATTTGGGAGGACAGATGTCTTTATGATGAGAGTCCCCCTTTCCTTCCTCTTTCCCACTTATTGATGAGCATGACATTGTACAGTATGGAATATCCCTTTAGTCAGTTTAGGTCAGCTGCCCTGATGATGTCCCCTCCCCGCTTCTTGCTCACCTCCTGGGTACCCTACTGTCTCTGGAGGGTTTGGAGAGTGCCTTGATGCTGTACCAGCACTGCTCAGCAATATATAAAATTTTGTTGTGATACCAATGCTGTTCTTGCTACAAGTGCAGAGCACAGCACTGTATGGGCTGCTGCAGGGAAAGTTACCTCCATCTTAGCCAGACCCAGTACAGTATAACCCCATATTAGAAGGAGTTCTGGTTAGGAAGAACCCAGACAGAGAATGAAGCTGTTTAATATAACTTCAGTCCTTGATTTGTATTTTAAGAGCAATGAGAACAATAAGCAAGTACAAAATGGAATTGAGTTAGTACAGTCAATATGTCCTTTGTATATGAAATACATTTGTTCTTTGATTGGCCTTTAGGAAACTGTCTGCTTTAGATAAAACAAGGGAAACAGTCTGTTTTTCTCAGCAAAGTAATGCATAGAAACCTAAGCTTGTATATTTACACAGAACATACTACAGTGTAGAAAAAAGAGCTCAGAAACAGAGTATAAAACCAACCAAATCTGATAGAACCACTTAACATCAGGAAAAAAAAAAAAAAAAAAAAAAAAAAAAAAAAGGAGAAAATCAGGGAAGGAAGATAGGATGACTTATCAACATGTCCCAAGAACTTGCACCTTAATCAAGGAATGGAAGAAGTCTCAGTGAGCAGTGCAAATCACTAGATTACATGTACCTATTTAAATAACATACTATTTTCACATACCTCTAATGCAACTCATCTATCTTTGGGAAAGGGTGCACCACCAATATTTATAAACAAGACGTTATTTTCAAAGGATTTAGGAGGAACAGTGGACAAATATTTAGTGTGAAGATCTGTGACATGATGTGACAGTAAGTTGATGTTGACTCTTGGGTGTATAAGTGGGGAGTAGTCATTAGGTGATGGAAGTGCTTTGCCTCTAAAATGGGACTGTTGACGTTACACAGGTTGTATAAAAAGGAGCTCAGAAAACAAATTTTGAAATCACATTCCAGTAAATCAGATAGATCTACTGTCATCTGATACAAACTTCTGATATTTTCAGATTTGTTAAACTGCCACAGATTTCTGAGGAAGGATAATAAATTTAAGTAACATGTTCATACCAGAATATAAGCAGTAGAAAAGGTAGACTTGACTTTACCATGGTCAGATACTGATTGTTGGAATGCTATATTTCTTTTGGGTATCTCTTATCCTACTTTTATTTCTCCATTCTCAGTGTAGAACAACTGCATAATAGAAGCTCTGCAGCTCTCCCTACAGTGGACTTTTTGTATAAAAACTTGAACATCTGTCTGATTTTTCCCCACCATTTTATGTATTGCCATGGTCTAAAATTCATCATTCTGTAACCGTGTCTGCTTTCTCTCATACTATTTTTTATGATCCTCTTCTGAAGGTTTGCATAAAGATGCATAGTGCTTTATTTTTATAGCTTCATAAAATGTAATGGCAAAAAAACCATTAGCTAATCTGGTTGACTACCTTTGAAACATGGGCTGTAGAATTTCACCTGGTTATTCCTGCACTGAGCTGAATAATGTGTATTTGACTAAAGCATATCTTCCAGATGGATATCTAGTTTTGATTTGAAGACATCAAAGGCCACTTCCCTGACAGTTTTGAAGACATCAAAGAGTACTGAGCTTGTGGAAGATAAAAGAAAAATGAGCTAATTGCCTGGATGCTAAAGGGAAATTTACAGCAAATATTTTGGTCTTATTCTGGCTTTTAAAAATCTGGATTACTAGAAAGACTGCAAGCCATTATTACATAAGTAAGTAAAATTGGCTTTCTTTTTTTAGATCTAGGCCTCACTTGACAGACAAATAACTATTGAGAAAATGAAAAAGAAAGAAAGAAAGAAAGAAAGAAAGAAAGAAAGAAAGAAAGAAAGAAAGAAAGAAAGAAAGAAAGAAAGAAAGAAAGAAAGAAAGAAAAAGAAATGGGACATAATATCTACCATAGTTTACCGTTGGTAGTGTTTGTAAATGACAGGCTGAAGCAAAAGAAAATGACCTGGGCCACTGTAAATGCTGCTTACCATGAACCCTCTTAGTTAAGTTGTAAACTAGAAAAAAAAAAAAAAAAAGAAAATAATAATAATAATAATAATAAAATAATCCAAAATAAGATGGGAGGAGGAAAGGAATGAAGGAAGGAAGGAAGGAAGGGAGGGAGGGAGGGAGGGAGGAGATGCAGAAAAGGAAAAGGAAGAGGGAGAAGGGGAAGAAGAGAAGACAAGGGGTGAAAGAGAAGGAGAAGGAAGGGGAGGGAGATAGTTTAAAATTATAATTTTCTAATGAAGTGTCATGTCAGGTCAAAAGAGATTCCAAAGATTGGCATGGATTCTTTAGACACAAATCTTGAGAACTTGTGCTCTGCAGAGCACTGAATGTTTTATTCCCTGAGTTCTGCCTCCTCCAGTTTCTGGTCCTAGAACAGAAGATATGATATTGTGGAATCATCTGGAAAATCTGATGGACCATATCAAACCAATCCTAGAATTAAACTGTGGCTGAAATGGAAGCTCAGGATACATTTGTAGACATAGCTTAATATAGTTTGGAGGTGCATACTTCTAAATTAATATTTCCTGAAAAACAAACAAAAAAACCCTACACATTTGAAACTAGAAGGTTATGCATGATATGAAGCACAGATGTTTGATGTTTCAAAAACAGAACACTATTTCTACTGTGAGTGTATCACTGAAGAATATTTATAGTTTAAAAATTTTTTTAAAGATGTTCCATAAAAATAAATACCTATTCTGGTTAGCAAAACAATTAGTTTTTAGTGGTAGGGGGTCTAACCATAATTCCCTGTCTCAAAGGGAATTGTTATGTTCCTTTAAAGACATGTTCCTGTTCCCTTTCCATACTTTTCCCTTATTATACTTTTTCATAGCAAAATCAAGGTTTTTATGATCTCCTACTGAATAGTGTTTTTTGTTGTTTTTGTTTTGTTTTGATAACATCACATCTTTTTATGTATGTATGTATTTATTTATTTATTTTAGATCACATTCTACTTTCTAACTTGTGGAAATGAATACATTTTCTGACAGATTAAATTACTTAGTAACATTGTAGTGCAGAAAAAAAGAAATATAGAAATATAGAAAAAATAAATTACACTTAAATGAAGTCTTTGCATCATATTTTAAACCCTTTTTTGAGAACATTCAGATTTTTGTTTGGATAATCAACACTTTTTTTTCATTTTAGGACTGATGCATCCCTAAGAACTATACATGCTTCAGTAGTATCTTCAGCTGTTACGTGTTGGCTGGCATGGACAGAGAGAAGACTTGATACCTTGGAAATGACTGAAAGCAATAGTTTTGAGAATAGGCTGAACTGAAAGAATTCTGTTGAAAGAATTCTCCCAAATGTTGAAAGCACAATCAAGCTTAATAAAGGTATGTATGAAATAGCATTTCACAGAATTAAAATAGATGGCACTTCAGACAAAATGAGAAGAGTGTCATAACTGCATGGCTGAAAAGAGTGTAAAATATTTTTTCTAACACACTTATCTTATAGAATTACCCCAATGAACTATTACTCACCGTAAATGTTTTGAATAAATTAAAATAAATGAAGACTTTGCCTGGTTTTGCTCACGCACTTGTGAAATTTTATCTTCATGGAATGTAACTGTTGCTCAGCAAGGAAATACTCATGATATTCTAATAGTTAATATAATGGTCTTGTGAGCATTCACATTAATTGCAAACAACTTTTGGCTAATCACATTCGTCTGGCAGTAGGTTCAGCTGTGGACCCTGGACAGCTCCTAGTAGAATAAAATGCCTTCTGACCTTTCCCAGGCTATGTTCCTATGACATTGCCACATGGTTGTGTACAGTGGGTTTACATGGTAAGGTTTTGGTAGCGGGGCACTGCAGGGGTGACTTTTGTGAGAAGAATTCATAAGCTGCTCCCTGCTAGATAAGGGCTAGTTTCAGCTGGTTCCAAAGGGACCTGTCACTACCCAGAGCTGAGCCAATAAGGAATGTTGTTTATGCCTCTGGGAGAGCATATTTAAAAAAGGAAAACAACAACAACCAACCAACCAAACAAACAACAACAACAAAAAAACCCGCTGCATAACAGTAGCTATGAGAGTGAGGACTGAGAAGCAGCCATGCACACCCCAAGGTGGGTGCAGAAAGAGGACAGGAGGTGCTTCAGGTGCTTCCCCTGCAGCCTGTGGAGAGGTTCCTGGTGGAGCAGGCTGTCCCCCTGCAGCTCATGGGTCCCACATGGACCAGATCTCCATGCTGCAGCCTGTGGAGGAGCCCCGGGTGGAGCAGCTGGATGTGGCCTGGAGGAGGCTGTGGCCCATGGAGAGCCCCCACAGGAGCAGGCCCTGAGCTGGAGCTGCAGCCCATGGAGAGGAGCCCACGCAGGAGCAGGGGGACTGGGTGGAGCTGCCGCCCGTGCTGGAGCAGTTTGCTCCTGATGGATGGACCCCATGGTACGGAGCACATGGGAGCAGTTCTTGAAGAGTTTCTGCCTGTAGGAAACCCTTGCAGGATCTGTTTGGGAAGGATGGCATCCTGTGGGAGGGACCACCTATTGAGCAGGGGCAGAGAGTGACCATGAAGGAGTGGTGGAGATGAAGTGCTATAGACTGACCACAACCCCCATTTCCCCATTACCCTGCGCTGCTCAGGGGGAGGAGGAGGAAGAGGTTGGATGAGTGGAAGCTGTTTGCAGTTTGTTTTCTTTGTTTCTCACTTCTCTAGCTTGTTAGGAATAGGTAATAAATTTCTCTAATCTCCCTACATTGAGTCTATTTTGCCCATCACGGAACTTATTGAATGATCTCCCTATCCTTAACTCAACCCTTGAGCCCTTGTCATATTTTCTCCCCCTTTCCCTTTGAGGAGGGGGGAGTGAGAGAGCAGTTGTGGTGGAGCTCAGCTGCCCACCTGAATAAAACCACTTCAGTGTGGCAAAAACACTACATTTTATCATATAGCTTTGACAACTGATGGATTTGCCATTAAATATTCTCTTCAAATGTAACATTTAATGGGTTGAAAAAATCTTTCTTATTCAATGAATGGAACCACTTATTTTTTAAGAAACTTTGCCACTTTCTGATTGGTCCGTTAAAGCTGCTGCTTTAGGAAGTGACAGAGAAGAAAAGGAAGCATAAAACGTGGTTCTGTCTTCGCAAGTACTGTGGTTATATTCGCAAGGACAGAGTATGTATTCTATTGGAAAGGAATGAGTAGGTGGACAGAAAAAAAGCTATAAAGGAAAAAATATTATTGCTGTTATGAATAACTGACCATATGAACATCTGGAGAAAAAGACCAGCTGGGAATACAGGTGATTCTGTGTAGTATTTATCAAGCTGAATTTTTTTCATCATATACTTATGAATTGACCTCTTGAATCTGTCACATTCCTTTCTATCCCTGTAGTAATATTGAATCAACAATAAAATCATTCAATGAAACTAAAATCAGGGTGTACAAAAATGATGTAAAATAATAATAAAAAAATGTAAAATTTATTAATTTAAATAAATTTTAGGTTGGCAGTTGATATGTTTACTTGCTCTAAGTACCATTTCATTCTGCATGGATTTTCCTGGTCTTATTATTCACTTTCAGTAAGTTATCAGAATAGGAATGACATAACTCAAAGTAGATCACAAGACTACTTAATCAATTTCTTTCCTTATTTTTACAAAACAATATCAGTCCTTGGACCAATACACCACTTTAGAAAGGCACAATGCAGTACAAAGTCTTGTTTTGGCAGTCATAAAAGGACGCATTCTAAGTAAAACATAACATCAGATCTTCACAGCAATGTATGCAGTGCTTGTTTAACATGAGAACTATTGCTTTAAGGTGATGAGCAGCTTACTGTGACAGAGCAGGGTTGATGCATTTCCAGTTTGGATGCTTGACACATTTTCATAATATTTCATAGTTGAGATTTGCTTGTTTCATATTCCCCCACAAACACTTTTTAAATTATTATTATTATTATTTAATTAATTAATTTATTTTTTGGGGGGTGAGAGCCCAAACTTCTGGGCACAAAATCACACATCTTTTGTTTTTATTCAAACATTGTTGTCAGTGTTTTCAGTGTTTGAATACACTAAAGTACACTCATTATCAGCAACAGTAGAAAGCATTTAAAAACACCTATATAATTAGGTTTAGATTCAGAAAACCACCAAATTTCCTCACACTTCCAGAATGAGAATTAAATTTGTATAACTAAAAACCAACCAACCAACCAACCAACCAAAAACGCCACCCACCTCTGTTTTCTAACAAAAAGTCTTTCACTTTGAAGCATTACCCAAAGATAAGCTAGTTCCTCGTGCCCTAAAATGCCTTCATGCATAAATTTTCTTGTAGTTCTGTATTTTTCTTTGTTTACACTTTTCCTTTTTTTTTTTTTTTTTTTTTTTTTTTTAAACTGCAACTAAAACAAAAATTGCTGTAATTTTTGTAATGTCACTGGCTTTGGGAAATGACTGGTGGAATTTACCAAAACTAAACTTCAATACTTTTACAGTGTAAGTGATTATAAACACCAAATCAATTTATGTGAATTAAATTTTTTATTGGGTTGGGTTGCTATGTTTTATAAACAAGGACTATACAGAAACTATACTTCAAAGTTAAAAGGTCAAAATATTAATTTTAAAATTAACACTTGCATATAATATTGTCTTCCACCATAAATGCTTATATACCGTGATTGGCTTTTCTTTGATCCACTGAAGTAGAAAAAAAAAAAAATCCTCAATAATCCCAGTTAAAATTATTCAGGTGATTGTGCAAACAATCACCATAAGTTTCAGGAGGGTGAGTAGATATTGCAAATTATACTGCATGAAGTAGAGCTTGGCTGTGCTCTGCTATCAAAAGCACTAATACTTTTGCATAAATAACTCTTAAATGGCTTATCAAAGCTGATAAAATAAGAAAACAAATAAAACTGTAAATTGAAAATAGTAAGTGTAGTGTTTAATGAACACTTACTGACCAGTAACCTGCAACTAATGTAACTATAGACTTTTACTTTGGTTATTCATAGCTCTAAAAAGCAGTCATTTGAAGCTGTACAGAAAATAGGGTGAAGTGATAGCTAACAGAAATATATTTTATTAAAAAATAAATTAAATAAGACTAAATTGGAAATAGATAAAGAAGTCTGCTTAGCTTAATACACCCTTGTTTTATATATGGGTTATATACTGTTCAGTCTTGACGGCATTTTAACATGTAATATAGAGAGGCAAAATTTGAGCTTTTCTTTCAGTCATTGCCAGCATTTCTAACAGAAAAAAAAAAAAATTCAGCTTTCTTCATACAAATAACCTGTGAACTAGAAAATCCTTATAAGAAGTAAGCAGCTGACCTTCTAAAGCTGTCCAACAACGAGCATTGTACATTGGAAAGTGTACACACTTTATATGGACTAAATAGGACAATCTGTATTTACGTTGAGTTCTAATCTCACCTCATGGACAAGATAACTTGTTTTAAATAAAAGGTATGTAGAACTGATGGCTTTTTTTCATTTATAGCAGAACACACACACACACACACACAAAATCTTTAGTAGTTTAGTTTCTGCCAGGATTTAGGGCAGATTTAGCTATAGGACAGATCTCTTATATCACATATTCCAAGAATGGCTTTTCTAGTAAGACATAATCTTCTGAGTTACACAAGACATATTACAAAGTTACAAGATCAAATTGAATTGCTTTTAACTGTCTGGGTAATAAACTTCATTCAGATGTTTTAGAGCTGAATAATTCTCTATTATAAACATATAAACTCATTTGGATGTGCTAGCCATGAAGTAAAACCATCATATTACCAAGTGTCTCAGCCCCAGATCTGGTATGAGAAAATAAAAACCTAGAGACAACAATGAAGTAATAATCTAATGATGGAGCCACATGTTGAAAGAAGTGGCATTTTCAATGCACTTTACATTTAATATATTTCAGTTACATCGCTTTTTTGTCAGCAATAAAAGCCAGAAGTTGAAGACAGAGAGTTCATAGGATCATTTATTTTACATTAGCAACAAACAAATATTGTTTGGCAGTCTGGCCTACATCCAGAAAAAGATACATATATATTTTTTCCCAAAGCAGGTCTGGCCCATAAATGGAATACACATCCTTGAGTAACACATTTGGGATTTCACCCTAGTGAAAGACACTTTTTTTTTTTTTTTTTTTTTTTTCTTATTTACTTTCTGTGCACATTAATGATGTGTGGAGTATTTCTGTGAGCCTGTCATGTGTATGTGGCTGACAAACCAACCATCCTTGGTCCTGCAGGGCTCTGGCATATTTAGAAGGGCATGATCTAGAGGGCATTTTGCCCCTAAACTTGCAATACTGCAATAAGGAAAGCAGCTTGAATTTTTCAGATCGTATCAACTTTGTCTTCACTGTGAGAAAGAGGCATCTCTGCTGATTTCAACAAAGGAGGAATTTGTGTTGAATACATAGAGGCGGAGAGACTTAGCCTGCCAATAGGAAAGTCAAGTTACAACTTACCAACAACAGAACAATTGATCTGGGCACCTTCTTTTGGACTCCTGGGACTGTTGTGGTTTGGAACTTGCACTGTAGTTGAACGAAATAACCTTTCTTACTCTTCACTAACATTTGGAAACAAAAATGGCAAAGAACAGGCAAAGCCCTGCTCTGCTCTGAATTCCCTTGTTATTGGTGTTGCTCTCCCTTATAACAGAGAGATGACAATGTCTGTTCATATAACACATTAGACTGTAGCAAAGGACATTTTTTCACACCAATCACAACGTCTTCCTGAGGACATTAAAAAAATAAGACAAAAAAGGCCATGAAAAGAAGACCTAGAATTTGGATAAACCATAATTCTACAAGTGAGTTTTATTTTCATGTGGTGGTGGCATTGCCTTGGACTAGGCAGTGAACATCTGAAGCATATCTGCTCTAGGGAGGTGCTTTTGGCATACAAGCCCAAACCAGAATTCCTGGGGGCACATCCTCACAGCAACTCTTTTAGAAGAAAGATAATGATCAGCATAGCTGTCCCTGCTGTAGCTACTGTACTTTGTTTGCATTTCCTGAGGGTGAAGAAAGAGGCAGGATTTCAAAGGTACTTAAAGAGGCTGACTCCCAGTACACTATGAAGGAGGAAGAGTAAGTGCTTATTCCCATAAGGCTTTATCTGCCTTTTGGAATTTTATCCAAGGAAACCAGAAACATATAAAGAAACTGTATATGAACTGTAGTGCATAATTACATTTTTCAAATACACCACTGTTTTAATAAAATTATTATTTGTCTTTTTTTTTTTTTTTTTTTTTTTTTTTCAGCAGCACATACAATAGAATGCAGCTTAGCCAACAAAACAATGCAGTAATGCTATATTTGTGCATTTTCAATTCAGTGCTGGTTTTCATCTGCAAAAAAATAATCCTGAGGGGGAAGGGAAAAGAAACAATCATCTAATCATTGAAAAATGGGCCATTCATTATCCTTAATACAATACTGCAAAAGTTAGGAATTAAAAAATATTTTAAGCTGTGATACCACATGAACAAAAATTAATTGACACAGTTAAACAAAGAAATGTTACATTTTGTATGAAGACTATATTTGGTGAAGAAGCAGCATGTTTTGAAGGATAAATCATCAAATGAACTTTTTTTTGGGGGAAAAAAAAAAACATAACACCACACTAGGAACACACACACACAAAAAAAGAGGAACAAAAACCAAGAGGGAGTTCCATGCTTCAAATAATGTTCTTTGTATTCTGATTTAAAGTATCATGAAAATTGTCAATCTCTTTAATTAAATCTATTTTCACCACTTGCTATCTTAGGTACAGTTCTCTTAAAATGAGTGGAGCTGCTGCTTTTTGGCTGGGTTAGAGTTAATTTTCATCCCAGTAGCTGGTATGTTGCTGTGTTTTGGATTTTGGAGGAGAATAATGCTGATAACACCCCGATGGTTTAGTTGTGGCTGTGCAGTGAATACCCATAGCCAAGGACTTTTTTTCTCCTCATGCTGCCCTGCCAGCGAAGAGGCTGGGAGTGCAGCAGGAGCTGGGAGGGGAGAGACCCAGGACAGGTGACCCAGACTGGCCAAAGGGATATTCCAGACCACACAGCATCGTGCTGAACATTAAATATGGGGAGAGCTGGCTGGGGAGGGGGGGCTGCTGCCTGGGGTCTGGCTAGGCATCAGTTAGCAGGTGGTAAAAAATTGCATTCGGAATCATTTGCCTTGTTCATATTATTACTATTATTATTATTATTATTATTATCATCATCATCATCATCATTATTTGTTCCTTCCTTTTCTGTCCTATTAAATTGTCGTTATGACAACTCATGAGCTTTTATTCTTCCTCTTCTTTTTCTTTTTTTTTTTTTTTTTCATGATTCTGTCCCCCATCCACTGTGGGGAGGTGAGTGGGAGAGGTGGCAAAGGAGGGAGGTGGAAAGAGGTGAGTTGTGCGCTGCTTAGCTGCCTTCCAGCTTAAACCACAACACCTGCCCAGACTGTTCCTCCTTGCCACACAGTCTGCCACAGGGAACGGGCAGCCAATACACCTCTAAGAACTGTCTTGGCAGGCACACTATTATTTCTCCAGAGGGCAGCGCAGCAGATCTTCAGGACTTCAGTGCCTAAGTCCCATTTTCATGCTCCTTAACTTCAAAGTGGAGGGTGCAGTATAATTCAAGATTCATTGGATCAGGAACAAGAACTCAGGTATCCTTTTTTCAGGTAAGCGTTTTCTCCAGTAGGTTACAGTCGTTATGATTATTATTATTTTTCCCTCCAGCCCAACTAATTTTGATTTGTCTGTAAAAACACAGCTTCTACAAGCATGATAACAAAACACCAGCAAACCCCATAAGCAAGCAATCATGGCTTTCACTTGAGAAACCTGTATTATGAGCTCAAAAGTGGTTGGGCAGACACTGGCAGTAAAAATTTGAAAGCTGGCTGACTGCAGTTGACTTGCTACATAACAGATGACTGCCACATTTACACCTGTGAAACCTTGTGTGAATAAGCTCTCGTAAATGCCTAAGTGTTTAGGAAGATTCTGGGAAGTGAGTGATGATAGATCAAACCCCAGTGAAGGGTGGATTATCACTCATTTATAGTTTGATCTCCTGTATCACAGGCTCTCTCTTCAGTATCTAATATAGCCAGTTTCTGATGCAGGGCAAAGTGGAAAAAAATTCCACGAATAACTCTCCTCCTCAGAAACCAACTTCTGTTAAGGAGGGAAATAGTTTCCTGGCCCCACAGGTAAAGCAGAGAGAAAAAACATTATAAATCTACTTGGGTCTCAAGACTGATGGTGTCTCATAAACATAACCTGCATTCTTCTTTCCTAACACATTCTACTATAATGTCACTGAGTGCTTCATACTCTCTTGTATTGGTTTCTGTAAGTAGCTAATTTTAGCAGCTCCTCAAGCAAGATGCTAAAACTTGGTATCCTGTTCTTAGGTATATATTTCTCCATTTTAACCAAATTGTGAACTCTGGGAGCTGGATTTCACAGCCTGAAAAGTAGCTAGATATTTGGCATCCCTGGTGTTGTGATATTGTTCTTATTACTCTAGCCCAATGTGTCTTGCAAGCAATTCTCAAGGTGGTGAAGCTTGGAATAGCGCCCCTCAGAGCCACATCGAGAAGACACAATTAACTTCTAAAGCGGGAAACTGGGAGAAATTTAGTAGCCTTTTCTCAAAGTGTTCTTTTTAATGCACAATCTTCTTTCATGGGGTACTTTCCTGTAGTGTAATCTTATTTGACAATAATTCCTGCAGTGAAAAGGGAGTTTTCAAGAAAAAAAGAAAGAACAAACGGCTTTTAAAATTAAATACACACAGATATAAATGACAATGAAATTAAAACTCAAGGTTAGCTTCAAAGCACTAGTAGGTGGGAGGGGGAGGAAAGGGAAGCAGTGAGCAATGGCAGTGATTGAAGAAGGGAAACCCAAAAGAATCATAGGGCATAGACTTCATGTGCGCTTCTCCATAAGGCTTCACAAAGCAGGTGTTGGCCTGCCCTCTTCCCACCTGCCCTTTTCAGTCACTAATGCTTTTCTATAGCTTGTCCTTTAAACATTCAAAAGGGTACAAGCCTGACATCTTGACACCCTTTCTGAATGTGCAGATGATGGAAACGCATGAATTATAGATTTTGCTAGCATTTTAAACTTTAAGTGAGGTAAACGTTGAACCATGGTTTGTAAAAGTTTCATTTCCTTTTAACATAAACAGTGTAATTATGCATAACTGTCAATATACACCTGTTCTATTATGTCCATATGTTCACAAAGGAGTCAGTCCAGCACCATCCTCACTCAGACAAATCTTTTACAAGAAATGTATTCTTATTATTGTACAATTTTACAATACCATTTCCTAAAGTGTGAACTTAATATTCAGAAAAATAAAATGGGCAATCAAATGTAATCAAGGTAAAGTTTGTTCTAATACTTATAATGACAAAGGGCAGTTTGGTTTCTAGAAGTAACTCTCATGCTTTCTTGCTTAATAACGGCAGTCAAAAATGACTTTCCACAACAAAACAATGTTGCCCAAACACCATGGTACCCTAAAAGCTTTCTTTCTGCTAAAAAAAAAAACAAAAAAAAACGGTTTGCAGCATACTACAGAGATATGTGACGACATCATCATAGAAAGCCTGGAGATAAGGAAAACTATTCATGGAAAACACATTAGTAATGCTTCTTTCTCGTCTTCTCCAAAGAGAATTCTACCTTGAATGCCTTCAAAGAACAAATTTAATGTAATGTACAGAGAGAAGCACTTAGCCCAAATCAAGCCACTTAGGACTTCATAGCTCAGTTCTGACTTAAATTCCACCAGGGAATTAAGCAACAACTGGTACAGATCTCTGCAGTATACTATCTATTTGTATCTTTTTTTCAGACAGAGAGAACAGCAGTTTCATCATGTTGAATATTATTAAGGTGCACCCTTATAAAATGCAATCAAAACAGGGATTTCTCCACAACAAGCTTTATTCCAGGTCCAAACTGTGCAAGGTTAATTTCTAGACCAGTGAGTCTTCTGCTGCTATGATGTCACAGTCTGACAGTCAACATTTTGGTCTTCTAAAAGTCTAGGAACTTTTCATTTCTAAAGTGGATATGAAATATTTTTCTGATGTGTAAACATTTGTAGTGATTTTTTTTTGAATATTTTATTTTTTATTGTTCTCCAAAATAATCATGTGTGTGCATGTGTGTATGACTGTATTTAAAGTTCGATAGGACAGAAGCAGAATAAGATACATTTTATGAACAAAATCCACCTTTTTGTATAAAGTAAGCTAGAACAATACATTCTGTATTTTCTGTGTATTACTGCATTTTTCAAAGTCTGTTTTTCTTTTCCCTTGCTTTCTTCAAAATGTTATTATTTCACAGAATCACAGAATTTCTAGGTTGGAAGAGACCTCAAGATATTTATTTGTTTGTTTGTTTGTTTAAAGTGAGGATAATATGGAAAAAATATTGTTCTTGGTTTGATATCTGGATCATCCATAAAGACTGAGTTTTGCCTCTTCTCTGTCTAAATAAGTGAGTTCGGCTTGAGTTAAGGATACTGCACTGCTCTCATAAGGGAGGCTGTGATCGTCCTTACCAAGGGACGTTCAGACTCTATTTTCTGCAGGTATCCACCAGAGGGAGACAAAGAGATTTACTGTAATAACTGACTGGCACAAATCATAGACAAAAAAAAAAAAAAAAAAAAAAAATGCAGAGAAAGTGAAGCACTTCTAAAATACCCAGCTACTTGTAGAAGCATAAATGTTCAACGTCACCTTCTATTGTAATTACTGCTTTTGTTGTTTGTTTTTGTAAGCGTTAAAAATATCACAGTTGATGTATCTTTTATGTACAAATACTTATTATGCCTATGTACATATATATAGATCTATGAAATACGAAAGTATTGCTCTTACTATATATTTTTGCCTCTTTCAAGCACTTCAGAAAATACAGTAACTAGCAAGAGCAATTAACAAGGCATAAAACCCACGAGTGCTGCTGAATACAGAGACTGGGTGCTTAATTGCAGTTATGCAGCTTGACAATCTGATTCTGAATTTTACGCATGCACAATTAACTAACAGCAGGATCATCTCATCTTCCAGCCAGTCTGGTCAGTTGCCCAGAGATGCTAAATCAGAGGGGTGATGTGCCTGGAGCACTTTCCAGCAGTTTCTGTTTCATTGGCTTTTAGCTACTCACATACAAGGAAGAGGACTGATGGCATTGTATTTTTCCCAGTAGCGATCAAACCAATGCAGGACAGGGCTGGTTAACCATGCTAGTTCATTGGGATAGTTTCATGTCAGATAGTCAATGGTGACTAAAACAAAACAAAATGAAACAAAACAAAACAACAAAACAAAACCAACAAATTTCATATCAATGAACAACAGGCCTATGAAATAGTGGGAAAGACAAATAAACTAATTGAAGGATTATTATTGCTGGGTACTGGAAATCTAATGTAGAAAGCAGCCTGAGGATGCATCACAAAAGCTAATATAGACATTCTCAGAGGTTTTATTTGACAGGACAAAAATCATGACACAGTATTGGCAGCAAAACTGACCAGAATGCAGTTTTTCTTATAACTAATCCTGAAAATTAGTCACGAGGTTATCCTTGTCATTTTGTTTTAGAGGTCTGTTAAAATATGTTGAGCTGATTACTTGGGTAGACATTGGTTCTTATTAAGTGACTGAAAACACAAAGTCAAAGGGAAGTAGACTGATCCGTTTGTGAATTATGATGAGGCCGGTATCCAAAAGACTGTGGAGGAGAATAATTATGAAATGCCTGTCATTTCATCATAATGGTCTGTCTTCAATCAAAGCGTGTTGTAAACACTAGTGTTCAGAAATTATCAAAGGAAACAAAGTTTTGTCAAAAAATGCTCCTTCATCCAGTCTGAAGTTTTTCATTTAAAACATCTTGGGTTCAATGAGGTTTTAGCAAACTCAAGGCAGAGTTCAAAGAGAACCCTGCCTGGATTCATGCAGAGTCTGGCTGGGCTACGGACATTGGAAACAGCCACTACAGGTCAGATCAAAACTAAATTAAAAAGCAACTTCCAGTGAACTTGGAATCCTAGTTTTGGGCCAGTTTTGCTTATGAGGTATTTTTACTGCTATTTAAAAAAATAAAACTTTGTATCTTATATCTACAACTCAGGAGAGTGTTTTTTATAGCAGAGATATTTAGATTTAAAAAACACACAAACCATTTAAAATAAGAAGAATGTGTTTAAAAATACACATTGTTCTTCAGCACTGACCTCTAATCAGTCTCCAAAATTGAAACAAATTAGTCCATCACTGAATTTTAGGAATATATAAACTAAACATATATAATAAAAAATAAATTTATTAATGATACAGATGTCTTACAGAATTTAATTATCTGTATTTGGTGACTTCTGTAAACAAATAGTATTCATCACCAAAGTATAAAGTGAAAAAAATTAATGCAGGCATGCATAAAATGTGAGTAAAGTTGTTGAATATGTTCAGGGTCGGGATCTATTCAAGACAGAAATGTCTGAAAACTTAAAAGATAATTTTACATATCTCAGCTCCTTTAGAATGATTTCACCTATCACTTGCTAAGAAGATTAAAGTTGAAATATATACAGACTATGTATATCATCTAAATAAATATGTTCATTTAACTATCCAAATTACTAGGTAGATTTTCAGAAGTACAGAACACATAGTAATGGTAGCAATATTGAAATACACAAAGAATGACATTGCATTCTTTTTACAGTGAAGTAACTATATCAAGAAAAAATATTTACATATCATGTTTACATTTCCTCCCTCAGATTATGACATAGCAGATGTGTTAGCATATAAAGAGAGGTAGTAGACTATCAGAAGTGCACATACCTAGGCAGAAATTTTAACATTATAATAATTGTGCAAGATATTTAGCACAACACAATGTTGTCCTTAAAGCTCAGAAAAATTTTAAAGTAATTTTTGAAATCCAGAGTTTTTTCCAAGCCCTTCTGTCTGTACTAAAAATAAGAAAAAACTGTGTTTCTTATCAACTTATTTGAAAGAAGACTCCTATTGAAAACCAAACTCATTTCAGTTATATGCTGAAGTGATTGTGCTAAAGGGTCTTACTGTATAAATGGAGCACACAAGCCAAAAACAATACAAACGTTTAGCTGCTGGCTTTAGCCAGTCTCTTTCAGTGCAAATCATAATTGCTTTAGGACTTTCTGAATCCACTTTTGAATTCAAACCTTCAGACAAATAATTGGATTTCCTGAAAACATGCTGAGCTATGTTGCTCTCCCTGTCTTGCTTTATGTCCTCAGGGCTCCAGAC
The DNA here is from genome assembly GCA_011076525.1 of Nettapus auritus. Lineage (NCBI taxonomy): Eukaryota > Metazoa > Chordata > Aves > Anseriformes > Anatidae > Nettapus > Nettapus auritus. The sequence continues at coordinate 92,094,322 of CM021766.1, read as the reverse complement.
TCTGCTTTATATCAAGCTGCACCTAGTAGGCTAATTGGAGGGATGGGTAGATCACTTTGCATTAACATGTCCATCTGTATTAAATAAAATCTCTTCAACAGTCTTTATCATCTTCAACAGAATTATCACTTCAGAGTTGAAGAAACAGGAAATCAAGCAAAAATGGCTGTATAATTTATTCGTGGCTTGGGTGACATAGCCGTTGTAGACCTATGATCCAAGCCAATTATATTCTAGGTGATTTATTTTTACAGTACTTTGACATTGTATACTCACTTCACATGTCTCAGTGACTGCAGGGCAGCTCTAAATATGCTCTGGGCTATCTGCCTAGATATTTCTTGCTCTAGGTAAAGTACAGTTGAAATACCATTTGAGTTTGATCTGCAAGGCTTGTAAATATGTAATATCAAAGATTAAGCCCTTCAGTTTCCCAGTATTGTGACAAGTGTACAAAAGATATATTAACAAATGAGGTACTGCTTTTCTATTGTGGTTATTTAACATGGTTTTTTAATGGCATGTAATAAGACAGTGAGCTTTTTTTTTTTTTTTCCTCCCCTTGTGTAGAAAAGGAATAACCAAGATACAGTGGCTGCTGAGAGAACAACAACAAAATAACTCTCAATTGCCTATGAAATCTCTGGGGTCAACTTTAAATTAAGAGTTCTCCTGGCATAGTCAGGTTTGTTCAGCATCTGAAAAAATCACACCTTCTTGTTGACCTTACTGTGTCTGAAAACACTAAAGACCAGCACTATGAGGACACAGTACTGCTCTAAGAGAGGTTTGCATAGCTTCACTTAAGACATTCAAGGAAATGGCACAATAATGCTGACAGAATTTTTTTCTTGTGTTTCAAAAATAATTTAATGGTACATTTCATCCCCTTAGCATGTTATTTGAATTCTTCTTTGCCACTATGATCTTTTTTTTTTTTTTTTTTGTAAGCCCTGCCTGATTCAGGGGTTACTCCTCTGAAAGCAGATCCTCAGCAAGCTAACCTTCTTTTGGCATGGTGGAGGATCCTCGTTCTTGGTTTGGCACAGGGGGGATACTGTTAGAAGCTCTGCCAGTTATGGATGGATCTTATTACTGAGGTTAACTTCTAACTCACCCAGCTCAACCATCACTTCATGATGTATAATAATTTTGACAAACCTTAATGGCCACTCCAGATGCCTCTTTATTGTGGATTGACCCACAAACTATCACATTATAGATGATCACAAAATCCCACTCACCATCTGTGCTGACGTTTGACTTTTCTATGCAACTCTTGACCTATAAAATGTTTTTTTTTTTTTTTTTTTTTTTTTTCTTGTAAGATAATTATTGATCAAAGCTGCCATTAAATCTGCATACTAAATACCGTGTAGCTTCTTCTTTCTTTAACAGCTGATATCTTGTTTTCAGAAACCAAATTTAAATTCAATGGTAAACAACAAACAAACAAAACTCTATGAGCAATGTAGCTGTAATGATTAGGGATCAGACTACAGTTTCATGTGTAATGATTCCATTTATATTCAGATTAGATATATTACAGAATGGTTTGGGTTGGAAGGGACCTTACAAATCATCTTATTCCAACCTCTCATCTCATACCGAGCTGGGCAGAGAATAGACTGAGATTAGCTCTGAGAAGAACAAAGCAGTATTAATTGACCAGAAGCTCAACACAAGCCAGCAATGTGCACTCACAGCCCAGAAACCAGCCATATCCTGGGCTGCTTCAAAAGGAGCATGAACAGCAGGTTGAGGGAGGTAATTCTCCTCCTTTAATCTGCTCTTCTGAGATCCCACATAGAGTAAAGAATTCAGCTCTGGGGCCCCCAGTAAAAGATGAACATGGACCTATTAGAGTGATTCCAGAGGAGGGCCTTGAGGATGATTAAAGGGCTAGAGCACCTCACCTGTGAAGACAGGTTGAGATGGTTGTAGTTTTTCAGCCTGGAGAAGAGAAGGCTATGGGGAAACCGTATTACAACCTTCCAGTACTTAAAGGAGGCCTACAGGAAAGCTGGGGACTCTTTCTCTATCAGAATGTATAGTGATGGGACAAGGGGTGTTGGCTTTAAACTAAAAAAAAAAAAAAAAAAAAAAAAAAAAAAAAAAAAAGTGTAGATTTAAATAAGAAGATAGATAGGAAGAAAGTCTTTACTCAGAGGGTGATGGAGGCACTGGAACAGGCTCACATCCAGAGAAACTGTGGATGCCCTGTCCTGTCCCTGGAAGTGTTCAAGGCCAGGTTGACTGGGGGTTTGGGCAACCTGATATAGTGGGAGATGTCCCTGCCCATGGCTGGGGGGTGGAATTAGATGATCTTTAATGCCCCTTCTAATCCAAACCATTCTATTATTCTGTGATTCTATTATGACTACCTCCAGAATCTTGAATGATACTTAGGTTATTTGGTGTTATTTATTTATTTATTTATTTTATTAAAGAAATTTCATAATTTGATGTTTAGGATAGAAAGGCAAATATTTTCTTGGGACTACAAAAACATTTTTAGCAAAGAATCTAACAAGTCAGGAAGAATCCCAAAAACTTGATGTCTATGTTGGAACAAATCAAGCCCAAGTGACACTTGGGGAGAATGCTACTTGGTTTAGGGAAGAGACAAGATTTTCCTCACTAGTGTTACATAGAAGTCTGCAAAACTCTGCTCTGCTTTCTCATGACCTTTTGTAAATTACCATTTTATGACCATTCTAGGCAGAGGTTAGTTAACTGCTTTGTCAAGAGAAGGATGAGTTTCTCCTAGATTTTTAGAAAATGTTATGGGCTTAACCTCAGGATGAACATCTTACACAGTCCAGTTTCCCACATCCAGCTATTATTTAAGCAATAAGATCCTTACAGCCTTTTGGCTTCAAGCCTTATATATATACATGTGGTGGGAAAGGAAGAAATTATATTATTTTCCTTTTTGCCATTTTATTTATATCACCAAAATGGAATGTCTTTCAGTTGATTGTATGTACTTTTGTAATTCATAGGTGCAAAGCCAGAGAATCTGTCTGCCAGTCACCTGATAGAAAACATGCCTGTACTGGTGAAGTAAGAAGTTCCTTTTCCTAACAGGAATGATTTTATAAACCTTTCTTTAAAATCTTTACAAAGACTTTTGTGATAGTATAATGTCCTTTGGGTGGTGAGATTGGCCACATGTAATTTTGGCCACCACTTACTCTTTGCTTCAGACAAAAGGTTAAGCAGAGGAATATGTAGATGCCTTCCAAAGTACAGACCCTATACTTGAAGGAGAACGACCTGAGGCCTGGGAATATTGCCTTAAATTATGGGAACAACAAAATCTCAGTCCACCGTGTTCTTTCAAAGATGGAGATGGAAAGTAACCTTGGGATATGCCTGCAGGAAAGATTTTTGATTCTTTAACCTATGTGGTAAATGTATAAGAAGTTAGAAGTCATTAGAAGTTGAAAGTAAACTAATTACTTGAGTGGCCCTCCTCAATCTGTAGTAGTACTCAGTTACATACAGTCTCTCTAATGCATACTTCCAGAATCCTGGCCATGATTCAGTCATTGCAGTAGAAGCTCTGACTTCAGAAGAGCTCATCATCTAATAGATAGTAGAAATTAAATGGGTTTCCTTCACTGCCCTTCAGGTAAGAGACAGAACACTGTCTTTAGAAGGCAACAATGCTGTAGGTTAATACAGTATAAGGAATGATAAAGAGAGGTATGTGGAGGACTAAGGTGTAATCAATACAATTGAAGATACTGTACAGATAGGCAAGAGCGGTCAGAGCAAGCCCTGAAGAGCTCTTTCAGAGGCAGTATTACACAACCCATGGATGTTAGCACGGTGTCATAGCAGGGATGCAGTGGGTTTACATGGCAAGGTTTGGGTAGTGGGGGAACATAGGGGTGACTTCCGTGAGAAGAATCCAGAAGCTGCCCTTATGCCTCTGTGGGAGCATGTTTAAGAAAGGGGAAAAATCAATAAAAAAGCAAACAAACAGCAAACAAAACCTGCTGCTCAACAGCAGCTGGAACAGAGAGGAGTGAGAACCATCCCTGAAGACACCAAGGTCAGTGAAGAAGGAGAGTGAAGAGGTGTTCCAGGCACCAGAGCAGAACATCCCCTGCAGCCTGTGGAGAGGCCCCTGGTGGAGCAGGCTGTCCCCCTGCAGCTCATGGGTCCCACATGGACCAGATCTCCAAGCTGCAGCCTGTGGAGGAGCCCCGGGTGGAGCAGCTGGATGTGGCCTGGAGGAGGCTGTGGCCCATGGAGATCCCCCACAGGAGCAGGCCCTGGGCCGGAGCTGCAGCCCCTGGAAAGGAGCCCACACAGGAGCAAGGAACTGGGGGGAGCTGCCACCTGTGGGGACCCAAGCTGGAGCAGTTTGCTCCTGATGGGTGGACCCCATGGTACAGACCCATGTGGGAGCAGTTCTTGAAGAGATCTCTCACAATCAAGTTTGCTGTAGCTCTATTGCTCCATTATTTAGACAGTATCCATGGAAACAGAGGGATAGTGGAGATCCCCAAAATGTTGTGGCATCTTAAGATCCTCAGATCCTCAGAATGCTATGCCTCATTTACCAGGCTATAAGATGCTTTTAGCATTTTCTTTGTCACCTTGCTAACTACTTCACTGTTCCTTAGAGTACAAGAAAGATTATTATGGAAGCCTTATTTGAGACTTTGTGCTCCACAGGAAGGGGAAAAAACACTTGCACACACACACATGTGCACACATATACTAACAAATTTTAGCTCTCATTTAGACAGGAGAATTTATGATTTTTCAAACATCAAGGTCTTCAGGAGGAAATCATAGACAAATGTTAAGATATGCTCTGTTTAACATATATTAAAGCTACAGTTTAACTGATCATCACTGCCAATTTTAAATATGTTAGCTGAATTAAATATTCAGTTAACAACACAATTGTATATTTTTCCTCAGTGTAGACTCCTAGCAGTAATGATCGGGAATAAGGTAAGGATTCAGTTGGATGAATTTTCCCAACACTTGGTTATTTTTGAGTAGTAAATACATATATTTTTAAGTCTAGATAAATAAAGAAATATCTTCAAATTAATTTTAGTTTTCTTTCTATATAAGAAACAAATATTTATTTGAATACTACAAAATGCTTCTGAAGAAGACTTAGGTTGCTGTTTCCAAGGTTTCAATAACAAATTTGATCATGTGATTGTTGAAAGTATTTAATATATATTTTATATGTATACATATTTCAAATTTAAGTATAGAATGTATTATTCTTGATTGATAGCAAAAAAAAAAAAAAAAAAAAAAAAAGAGAAGCTTACATGTGACACAAATCAAAGGTATAAACATCTTTTTATGAATACATGTTTTACATCGATCTTTCCTTTTCCTTCTGGCTTTTTATGACTTATTTTATGTCACATGAAAGTTTTTCTGTGGGTCTGAAGTGAATCTTGACATCATAACCACTTAGCATACTTTGATAAATATTGAAAAGTGGTCTCAAAACACTTGACTAGTCGTTGGTTGAAATTAGACTAGAAGATGTACTCCAGCAATGTACCACACAAGCTACAAATACTAATACTCAGTGACTAATTCTGTAGTCATAGAGTTTATCTGAAGAAATGACCCCAACATGTCTGTGGGAAAGTGGTTGCATTTTCAACACTGATTGTTTTATACTACAGGGCTGTACCTATGGTGCTACACTCTTTCTTAGTGTGGGCATAGATAATTAGGACATATAAGGCTCCAGTTGCAGAGGAAACTAGAGATTTTTTTTTTATTATTATTATTATTTTTATTTTTTATTTTTTTTGCCAAGCTGAGGTGCTTCCTTTGCATGCAGATTGGAAAATAATAGTACTGATATGTACAAAGTATGAAACATTCATTGTTCCAATAGCATTTTTGATTTGTTACTCATTAGATTGTACAAGATTTTATGCATCATAGTTAGTTTTGTACAAAGTAGACTCCTAATATGTAATCAAATTATAATTTCTGTAAAAGCGAATATATATATTTTCATTCTGTATTAATGTGGAAAACTGACTTGGGGAGGAAGTTGAATTATTTCAGTTAGATGTTTCACTGATTTGGTATAATACAATGTAACAGAAGTATTGGTGGGATTATAGATAAATGTCTAGCCAGATATTGTCAAAAAAAAAAAAAAAAAAAAAAAAAAAAAAAAAAAAAACCCCAGAATAACCTGGCATGTAACAGCTAGGATATACATATTTACAATGCTTTTTAAAAAGAACAATTTTCTTAATCTACGTACTGTAACATGATAGTTCATGATAGACCAGAAAAGTTCATATATGTCTCTAAATTAATTACATTCAGACCTCATTATCATAAAAAAAATGCAAGATATTCTTGGTATCAGACTTTTGTCAAGTTACAGTTTATTTAACCTGAAGAAATTTTATATATGAAAGTTTAGTAACTAGAAAATTACTTAATTGAAGATACATGGTAAAGAAATTAGTAATTTTATATTTTGTACTCATGATGTCATAGTCTTAATTTGCTCCACTATGCTTTAAACAGCTGGCATTCATTGACCAAACTGAATGAAAAAACACCTTTACACCTTTACACCCTTAAAAGTTGGATTTTATCAGCTGGTGCAAAATTTTAAAACATGCACAATTTCTTAATCTTGATCTTTTATTCTTGGTGATATGCTGATGTGAAAGGTATTTTTTTTCTTTTTAAGGTAACTATGGGACTATAGTTATTCTATTTACCTCACCTTTTGTCATTAAAAACAACAACAACAACAACAAAAACAACAAAACTACACACAAACAAACAAAAAACAACAAAACAACAAACAACAACAAAAAAGCAAGAAGAAAAATTAATGTATTTTATCTGTTCAAAGTATAATGTATCCATTTTCCCTACAGGAAAAACAGTTCTGACACATAGTATTATTCTGGGATAGAAAGTCATCAAAGCTATTCTCTAGGCCATAAGCTCATGAGAACTTGAGTCTGAGTGTGGCCAGCAGGGCTAGGGAAGTGATTGTCCCCCTGTACTCAGCACTGGTGAGGCCACGCCTCGAGTACTGTGTTCAGTTTTGGGCTCCTCACTACAAGGACATCGAGGTGCTTGAGCGAGTCCAGAGAAGGACATTGAGGCTGGTGAGGTGTCTGGAGAACAAGTCTTATGAGGAGCGGCTGAGGGAGCTGGGATTGTTCAGCCTGGAGAAGAGGAGGCTCAGGGGTGACCTTATCGCACTCCACAAGTACTTTAAAGGAGGCTGTAGCGAGGTGGGGGTTGGTCTATTCTCCCACGTTCCTCGTGACAGAATGAGGGGGAATAGGCTAAAGTTGCACCAGGGGAAGTTTAGGTTGGATGTTAGGAAGAACTTCACTGAAAAAGTTGTTATGCATTGGAATAAGCTGCCCATGGAAGTGGTTGAGTCACCATCCCTGGAGGTCTTTAAAAGCCGTTTAGATGTAGAGCTTAGTGACATGGTTTAGTGGAGGAGTTGTTAGTATTAGGTCAGAGGTTGGACTCAGTGATCTTGGAGGTCACTTCCAACCTAGATGATTCTGTGATTCTGAGATGAGATGATGAAAGCAAGGGTATGGTACCAGGTTTGCCCACCAACCAGATTCCGTCTGAGATGTGACTAGCTACAGATTGTGCTGACGTTAAAAATATGATGGCATGTAGAAAGCTGCTGAAGCTTTCTCCCACCCTGCAAGTATGGTTCAGAATATAGATACAATACACAAATGCCGAAGGGCACACAAAGCCCTGTGAAATTTGCAAAGGAGAACATTTCCAAGTTCACTGTTAAAAAGTGATTAAAAAAAAAAATCAATAATGACTGCTGTATGAATCTGAATGTCACTTGTAAAATGTTGATCTGGGTAAGAACTGTACATGCATACATGTGAGCTCTGCAAAGTATTCCCTATGGCTTTCCCTTCCTCTAGATTTTTTGTAGGGATCAGGTAATGGAACAGGTACTAACTTTTTCTGAGTATCATCCAGAAGTGGCACCAGACTGAGCATCACACATGATCTGAGCCCTTCATAACAAGACTTGTTATCTTCCTTCTTCTGTGCTTTCATCAGTAGTAATTTTTTTAATGTAAAAATATTTTAATTACCATGTCAAAATACTAGTACTAGTAGACTCAAAGTAGCAGATGTCCCAATGTCCCAAAGCTTTTATTTCAATATTTCAGATTCAGGCAGATACCTCTGCATTCTTTGTTTTGTTTTGTTTTGTTTTGTTTTGTTTTGTTTTGTTTTGTTTTCCTCCTTCACAATCATAAGGGCCAGAGGCTGATTCTTTAAAACAAAACAAAACAAAAATATATAGAAATTGTGGAGAGCAATATGGCACCTTTAAAAATATTTTCAGGTTACTGACCTAATACAGATTGGACAATTTTGAGCCCTGAAGTTATTCCTCAAAAAGATGGCTTCCTGGAGGATTAGTGAGATAAAATCATAGATTTAAGTCTAATGTAGAAAATAATTGAAAAGTGAAAGGAGAAGCACAAGATTTTTGTACTGACAACAAGAAGAAGTATTTGAGAAGACATGAAATGAACTGACTCATTAGAATACATTCAGAAAATAAAAAGTGAGGAATCTTTGAAACTGGATATCATTTCTTTAAGCACAGATCTTACTGAATATTTTTATTGTGAAACAAAATATATCAAAATGATAAAATATGTTGATGAAACCAAGTGATGTCAATACAATGAAGAATTAAACTGTCTTACAAAAAGAATGAAAATACCGAAATATTATTAAAGAAATATAAAAAAATATTACAGAAAGCAAAGTCATACTTTTAGAGTATTGGTATGAAGAATTTCTATGGCCTTGTAATTCATCAGCTGGAAAAAAAAAAAAACAAAAAAAACAAAAAACAAAAAACAAAAAAAAAACAGTGGAAAAGAAATAAATGGCTGTATTAGTTGATCACATTAATAAATTGCAAATGAGATATGATCTTGTAAAAGCTGTCCTAAAGTGTATCTTGAAAGGTTTCCTCCATTCCCATTTCTTCAGAAAAAGGCAAATACAAGAGTCGTGAGACGTTCCTCCTGAACTGTGTATATACTTCTGGATGGCCATGTTCAAGATAGAAATACTGACATTAAAACATACATAGAGATTATCAGGAAAACATTAGACTTACGGTATAAGAGAAGACAAGGGAAGCTTGCATGCAGTGTAGCAAAATAAAAGCTGAGGAGGGTTATGATGGTTATGCTGGTTGTGAAAATATCAATGGATAAACACTAGGAAAGAAGAAAAACCAGATACAGTGAAGGATAATGTTAGCACAGGAACAAAGATGATATACACTGTCCATGAACAAATATGGCTATAAGTTTTGTGTGTGGGTGGTTAGGAATAATCACTCTGTAGCAGAATTGGGTAGCTAAACAAATAATATTTTCAAGAGAACTCTGGCTCAGTGTACACAAAATATTATGTGCCTTAGCTTCAGCAAAAGCAGGAGACAACTTGGTTATGTAGTTTCTTCAGTTTGGGAGTATAAATTAATATAGTATTTTTGGCCAGTTAATAACATTTGGGTTTTATTTTTAATGTTCTTCTCAACCATATTAAAATTAAAATCATTAAGGGAACCTTCTTTACTGGATATCTGTTATATACCATGTTCCTATTTAGTAACCATACAATTTTATGTAATATTGTATATATGGAGTCATGATTCCTAATATGGGAAACTAGTAGATCAGACTAATTGATTAATATTTTTAGATGTATTTGCACCAAGGACCATTGCATCTCTTACTAAATCTATTAGAGATTTCAGTCCAGGGATACTGGTTTCTGAGGCCCAGGAGGGCTATTTGGATAGGAGGCCTGTGGCCTGTAAAAATAATAGCCAATACAGGTTTGTACAGAGTTCTTTGTTTCACTGTGAATAGTATAACTCATTTTTATCCAACTTCTAGTAAAACTCCAACTGGATACCATCATGTTTTAAATTCCACTTGCCCCAATTTAATCCAACATTTCTGTTGTCTGTTTACAGTGAAAATTCTTTTGGTATACATGTATGTTGCTAAGCACAAAATTTTCTCGTCTTAACCTAATGTTTTGCATTAATCTATTATTACTCTTTAATTTATTGTTCTTAACAAAAAAAACCAAACAAACAAAAAAACAAACACTTTTTTTTTTTTTTTTTTCTTTGTTGTTGTCTTATTTGTTGTTGTTTTTCCCCCTTCCCCTTCTCATCTGTTTGTTTTTAGGTTGGGTATGAGGAAGGTTGTCATTTGATTATTAACTTTTCTGAATTACATCTGTTCATTTATCTTCAGTGTATGTTTGTTTTTTTTTTCCCTTTTTCTGCCTTTTTTCCCCCCCAACTTTTCTTTTCTTATCTTTTATTATTTTATTTGCAAATATATTGCAAATGCTGAAATGCTGGTATGTATCCTGAAATTTCATTCTAAAATATGGAAGCAGCTTAATTTCACCATTTTATAGGTGATAGTTGCTTTAGAATATGATATTAGTGTACAACTGTAAACTACTATGAGTCCTATGGGATTTTTTCTCTCTCTATATGCATAAACATACACATATATACATATACAAATGCAAGTCGGTGATGGTAATCCTTTTCTTAACAAATCTCTTTCTAATCAGTCTGAGGGTTAAATTATGTTATTTGCTTTGATTTGGCTCCTATACTAAAATGTCTTTGAAAACTCCAATTGCAAATATGTATTATGAAGTATAAAAGAAGATACTTCACACTGTGTAACTATTTGAGACTTATTTTACCAGTGATTTCTATTAATTAAACTATTAGATATCTTTTCACATGCAAAGATAAATTTGTGCAGTGAGGAGTACAAATGTATTTTAAAAGAGATTTAGTAATTTTAGTGTGAATTTATCTCTGGAATATGGAGGTAATTTTAGCTATGTTATTTAACTATAACTATACTTTAAAAAATGTTACTCTGTAGTAATTTATATACTCTCGATTTTGTCAGAATCACTCATGGCTAACCTTTGGACCACTATAGATCAATAGATCACTGTTAACTATTTTAATCTTTATCTCTTAATCTTTTTTTTTTTTTTTCCCTTGTGAAATCACATTTAATGTATCTATTGTATCTAGTGTTGCCATGGAGCAAAATAATAATGTGAAAACACAGTAGTTATTTTGTAGTGGAAATAACCAAAAATTTATGTAGTGAAAATCTGTGAAATTGCTGAGCAGATATTGAATCCTTTAGTACAGTGATTACGTTGATTATAAGCTCAAGAAGGAAATTCTCAGATACCTAGCAGGGATGAGCTAGGCTACCAGCTCTCCTAGCAAAGCTGTAATTGCTTATCTAGTGAGTTTGCTGCAGCTTTGGGTAGTGTTTGGGATTCTTCAGATGGGTCTGTAGGTCCCTCTTTGTGCCCCAGTGTAGGTAAGAAGTGAATGTGGCACCCAGCATATCTGCTGATGTGATGCAGTAAGGGCGTGGGAGACTACTGGCAAAGCTACCATGGACTCTCAGCCTTGGGTGGGCAAATTTGTTTTCCTAAGAAACTTAGACGTTCCAAATCTAATGAGATAGCCTCAGAGTTTTGACTCCAAGTGATGGGATCTAATAATCCCAGGTTGGTAAGGAGAACCTGAATAAGCGGCACCTGTGTTATGAGTTGAAAATTCAGAGCAGTCAGTGGGAAAGTTTATAACGTATACTGCTCCATAAAAAGTATTATTATGTATTTGCCTCAAGCACTAAGTCTTCTTAAAATTTTATTTATTGGAGAAATGGAAATATTATATACACTTTGGGTTTCCTGCCTTTCCTATTTCAAAAGATTCTCTGACTTTTCTTTTTCCTCAAGCATTTTTTATCCTTCCATTGTTTCACAGAAGATCTGATACTGGGCTTTACAGAAATCCTCTAAGGGTTAAGGAAAACCCTTTCACCATTAAATTTTAGTTGCAGCTTTTGGCAGAGGTTATGTACTAAAAATTCTCTCCCTTGTGTGCTGCAGGAAAATGTTGGCAGTTTGGTACAATCACTCAGTATACTGAGGTGAAGTCCATGCTGCTACTAAAAGAGCATCCACAGCAGTGTGTATTGTACTGAGAACATCAGAATTTATTTAGAGGAACTGTGGCAGAATAAAAAGAAAATAACTAGACCGTCTTTCTTTTCTTTAACACATGGATCTAGCACATATCCTGAGGTTCACTCACCATGTGCTCTCCAATGATTTTGAAAGTATTACATGGGCAGGAGCTATCCTGGTGGAATAAGAGATGGTTCAGATTCTTTCACCTGTACTTGAAACCCAGAAAATATCCCAGAATGATCACAAGAATTGGACTTGGAATCAGATATGACTTTGTGGGAACTAGAGAGAAAGCCAAGGAATAGGCTCTAGAAAGTGCATTTAGAAGGACCTTCCCAACTCTGGAGTTTCCAGAATGGAAATATTCACTTCTCTACAATGAAATTTTCTGTTTCCATGCATGTTTTCAAGCTTTATGAGTTTAATGTATGATTTGGTGTGTGCCTTTTTAACTATTTATCTTTCCTTTTTCTCCCCAGATATTGAATGTTTCTGCTGTTTTTATGAAATATGACTGAACGGATATAACTTCCCCTAAGCTGTATGAGATCTTCAGAAGAGAGAAATATTGTTAAATATCCAGTGAGAGAAAGTGATATATCATTTCACACTGGTCTAGAGACACAGGAAAGATACTTCATAAATGCCCCAAAATCTTCAACAACCTTGCAGATACTAATGACATTCAATGAAACTCAATCCTAAGCAGACAGCTTTCATAAATCATCACTACAATGAAATTTGCTGAGACTTGGAAACATACCTTCATGTGGATTAGACAAAAGGAGCAAATTCCATTCACATGCACTGTTACAGAGGAGAGTGACTTCAGAAACAGTTTCATCTGTAAAATTTAGTGGAAGAGGCTGTCCCCATTGCACAAGATATAAGGAAGGAAAACTGAGAGTGAAAGAGAACTACATAATGATATAGCTAAAAAAAGGGACTATTGTCATGGAGTTAAAGTAGATTTTGGATTGAATGGGCCATTTTAAAAGCGTTGACCTATGATAATGGTACTGATAGATTTTAGAGATGGATTTTTCTTATTTTGAAGAAAAAAATATCAGTCAGCATACCTCCAGTGAGAGTTGTTTATCTTTAAATGTAGTCATATGGCATATAATGTCTCTGCTACATTCTACTGTGATGGTTTTACTCGGGTGGGCAGCCGAGTTCCACCACAACCGCT
>CM021766.1:92042230-92081003 GCA_011076525.1 Nettapus auritus | reverse complement strand
CCCCCCCATCCACCCTCTTCCACCTCCTCCCCCCGAGCGGCGCAGGGGAACGGGGGAAGGGGGGTTATGGTCAGTCTACAGCACTTCTTCTCTGCCGCTCCTTCTTGGTCACTCTCGTCCCCTGTGCTGTGGGGTCCCACCCACGGGATGCAGTCCTTGCTGAACTGATCCAGCGTGGGCTGTCCACAGGCAGCAGCTCTCCAAGAACTGCTCCATATATGGGTCCGTACCACGGGGTCCATCCCTTTGGAGCAAACTGCTCCAACCTGGGTCCCCCACGGGCAGCAGCTCCTGCCGGGTCACCTGCTCCTGCGTGGTCTCCTCTCCACGGGCTGCAGGTCCGGCCCGGAATCTGCTCCGGCAGGGGTCTTCCACAGGCCGCAGTCTCCTTCGGGGCACAGGCTCCACCGTGGTCTCCTCCACGGGCTGCAGCATGGAACCCTGCTCCACCGTGGTACTCCATGGGCTGCAGGGGGACATCCTGCTTCACCATGGTCCTCACCACAGGCCGCAGGGGACTTCTGCTCCGGCGCCTGGAGCACCTCTCCCCCTCCTTCTTCACTGACCTTGGCGCCTGCAAGGCTGTTTCTCACTCCTCTCACCCTCCCAGCTGCCGAGTGGCGCAGCGGTTTTTTCCCTGTCTTAAATATGCTCTCACAGAGGCGCAAAACAACATCGCTTATTGGCTCAGCTCTGGTCAGCAGTGGGGCCCTTACCAAACATGGGGCAGCTTCTAGATCCTTCTCACAGAAGCCACCCCTATGGCCCCCCCCTGCTACCAAAACCTTGCCACGTAAACCCACTACATCTACCTAATGTGGTTCAAAAATGATTTAATTTGTTAAGATAGTAGAAGAAGCTTACAAATATAGCATATGAACATCAACTTCAGTGACTAAACTGAAGAACAAAAATGCAAGAGGATGAGAGGAAGAAACCTTTCTCTCCAAGTACAATTCTATCCAAATCAGTAGCAACAACAGCAACAGTACCTACTAGTTAAAAATAGTTACAACAATAAGTAAGAATTACTTAGAATGTAAAGTAGGTAATGTAGTTGCTAATGTTGTCTTTGGACATGACTGTGGTGCCTAGAAGTCTCTTACAATTACAAGATCTCTCTGTGCTGAGCAAGTATCAGCTCTCAGGGTTCCAGAGAACCTTCAGTATGCAGCATAAATTCTCCCCCCAAGTCATACATCACTTAAATGGTAAAATGAAGAGAATTTACCTCAACTTTCTTGAGAGCAATGCCAGGCATGCCAGAGCAGTTTGTCTCTAACCAATTTTTCCAACTTTCTATTCAAACCAATAATTTTCCTTGAATCCATATCACCTTAAAATATTTTCCCTTTTCTAATATCTCCTGCCCATCTAAATTTTTGAAACTTGACAAGTTCAGATCACAGTTGCAATAATTTCCTGCGAATGCATTACACCTACATTTTTTTTTTTTTTTTTTTTTTTGGTCAAAATTTGAAAATGAAATGTAATGTGCCATCTGAGGTGAATAAAATCACTGCTATTTTACTCTGAACCTTATTGCTGTAGTATCTTTTTTCTGATGTTTGTGATATCAATTTTTGAATTTCTTCACTGGCCAGCTTGACTTTTAGAAAACAATATGATCGATTTTTGAAGCACAACATCTGACACCAAGAACTTCTTTACTCTACAATTTAATCTTTGTGGTTTTGGCAAGTTTTTTTACCAGTTGTTAAAGTTTCATTTTCATTTTGCAATCTCTCTCGCCCACACTGCACTTGGTTGCTGCCCACCAGTGGTGCACTGTAGAGAATACATGAAAAAGAGAGTAAAACATGATAGCTATTTTTATTATATTTGTAGAAATAATATATGTCAAAGCTAGGATATAGTTGGTGAATAATATAAGGTGAATATTATATAACTATATATACTTAGGAATTCTTACTACTATTTTTTTCTATGCTGTTTTCTTTCAGTAAATATAGCTTAATTTAAGATAATAGAATCATTGTTCTTGAATGCAAAAAAAAGTATATTTGATACTTTTTCTTTTCCGTATTGTTTGCCTAGGAATGGCATACATATTTCAGTGGACTTCTGAACTGCTGTATTGCTTGTCTAGAAAGACTGAATACCTTACTTTCTGCTTAAATACTGGAAGTCATCATATCTTTATATCGAAGCAAATGTTTTAATACTGAGGAGACTAATAAACTTCTTAAACTTTACTAAACAGATGATTTAGCAGCTTTCATATAATTGTGCTAATCAACCACAGACAAAATAATCAGGAAAGAAAAACATTAAGAAAAAAAAAAAAAAAGTACATGCACTTTTTACTACATGATTTTTAAAAGTCACATAAAAATAAAATCATTTTTTATGTATACACAGAAAGAAATATTTGATTCTCTTCTGTACCTAAATCTTTTTGCAATCTTGATATACATACAGAAAATCCAAATATCTAACGTTCTGAGTAGCAAGGTTTGGGGCCTGATTCTTTAATGTATTGCAGTGTAAGTAATGACTTACATATTCTTTCTGTTGAAGAATTAGACTGGAGACTCAAATAAAGTATATTATTCACATGAAAACAAAAGTATTTTGCAATTTGCAGTGGCTTTCTATGTGATTCTTTTCAACTACTGTTATCATACTGAGCACTTTCTAGTATATGATCAACATTTATCATGTCTAGTTTGTTCCTCTTGTCATATAGCTTCAAGGAGAAATGGCATATGGTGTGCAATGTTTTCTTTTGACTGCATTTTTATTTATTTCAGTTTGTTTTAGAAAGATACTCATGCTTTGGTACTTGCCATCTCCCATAAAACATAAGGGAAATGCACCTTGCATTGAGGATGAAAAATGGTGGTATTTATGCTAGTCTGTATTGCTAAGAAAGCCATTCCATTGTTTACAATTTTATGTACAAGTACCTATAATTTCTTCGAAACTACCGTTAGAGCTGTGAGAACATGTAGCTCAGTATGGACAAGATTGCAGACTGAACTGATGAAGAGTGAAGGTATGTGTTCAGCCAAAGGAAATTATGTGGTAAATGCCAGTTCTCCAAGTAACTTTTCCCTGACTATCAACATCACCTACATTTCATTTAGGTTCAGCATCAATAAGCTGCTCGTCATTCATGAGTCATTTTTCTCCAAACACTAGGCCAACCTAGACATTTTAAGGGAAGGCAAAGCTTGTATTGTGTAAATATTACCTCCTCTGGAAACCTGTGCTATCTGAGCATTTCTTGCTGCTGCAAGTAAGTAGCAAATAGACGTGGAAAAAAAAAAACAAACAAACCATGATATTGATAAATGAGGGGCTGAGTCATAGAGGAGTGATTTCCCATAACTATTTTGGGCATGTCCTGCCAGGAAGGACATAAATCCTTCTAATTCACTCAGCTTGCCTCTAACATCTTTGTGGGGAAAGGCCCTATTATTTCCTGCTGGTGAAGCCAATTACTCCAGATGATGAGAGTGGATATCTTGCACCTATGCATTGACAGGCAGCAATCATCTAACAAAACATTAAAGTTGCTTCTACTCAGCACAATGATCTAAGTCTGCATTGTCTCAAATATATAGTCTCTGCTTCACCCAAATGACCTTGCAGATATATATTTTTTTCACCTTCCTTCTTCCTCCCCTCCCCCAGCTTCTCTATAAATTTAGTCAGAAATGGAAGGGTTCATGATAAACAATGGCTATATCTTTCATATATTGCTTGCAACACGTGTGAAGGAGTAACCGAGTAACCTTTTGTTCTCTGAATTGAGTGCTAGCTGTCCTGGACATGAGTGTCTATGGCTGTTCAGAACTATGTTTAATGGGAGAGAGAGGGCAGAAGTTGTATTCACAGACCAAAGTAAATTACAGATCTCATGTGAGGTTAGACCTTTAAACTTGGAAACTATAAGTACATTATTACTTGGCTAGTACAGGTGAAAGAGATTGGCATTATCTAAGAAGACATCTTAAATGTGTGCAGCCTCTGTGAAGAAGGTTGACTCAGTATGACTCTTAGTAGCTTTTACTGGTGGCTGGTTGCTGGCAGGTGGTTTTCACCCCAGATCTGACCATGTGTATTAGCGTAGCTCTAGGTTAATTGGAGGCTTTTGTCTTGCTGAACATCTTCAGGATAGGGCTAAATTATTTCTAAGTTGTCCACTGTATCAGATTTCATTTTGGATATTTTCCCTTCATGTGGGTACTTCCTCTTCATCTGGTCAGTGATGTTGTACTTCTTTTTTTTTTTATCATCAGTGAATATTTATATGCATGTCACTAGAGTACTGTGTGCATTCTTTTTTCATTTCATATGTTGTAATATATTTTTTTGTTATCTATTTGTTTTTAAATGCCCACTTTATTAACAGCATCCATAATATTTCAATTATAATTTTCTTTATGGTATTTGGATACTCATTATACTTCTACACATCTTTTTTTCTTTTTCTATGCTTTTTTTCTTTCTATTTCCATTTTTATGTTTCATTGTTCTACAGTATTAATTCTTTCACTGGAACATGCAGTCTGTTATGTTTTCATTTCAATATAGATATCTTGTTTCTGACATAATTCTAATAATTAACCTGTCAAGATTTTTTTTTTTTATCTTTATATAGAGTTCACATGTACCCATATTAGGAATTATCTTCACAGAATGAGAGATAAGCTTTGCTGTCTGTGTTCTATTTCACTAGAATTTTCTCTTCAAACCATTTGCTACAGTCTCAGGTCTCAAATTCATTTGTGCACCCATGTCCAATTTATATTTAATACATGTTTCATTTCTGTTTAATGTAGTATTCCAGTCAATGGACAAGGTTTCTCTTGAACAGTTCCCATAAACAAGTTCTCTTCAACAGTGTTGTTTCTTTTTTTTCTGCAGTAGATGAAATACTCTCTGCTGAAATCCTCTTTGTTCTGGACAATTTAGTTTCTGTGCAGAACATTACTGGTGTCATGTCCTTTGTTAAGAATACATAGGCTTTATTTCTCAATAGGTATATTTTATCATCGTTTTGAGTGTTTTTCAAAAATAATTTATTTCTTGCAAGTAATAGACACTGGCTACATCCAAAATTTTTAGGTATATTCTGTGAGCATTTTTGTGAGTTCTGCAAAGTAATTCTATTTATATTTTGAAAATTCGTAGATACAAGCACTTTGTCCCTAAATTCAGCTTGAAGGCCTGCACCATGCTTTCTTTGTGTTCATCATCCTTTCACCAAATCTAGTAAACTGGTCTTTACATTTTAGAACTGATAAAAACAGGAAAGTCTAAACTGAATTTCCCTCATAGTCCACTTATTTTTGTCTTTTTTGAAGTCCTTTAAGATCTGGTCTCAAATTAGGGATTTAATGGAAGTAATTAACAGTTGCCTATTTGGTAGATGATGCATCCTTCAAAAATTTATCTGCCTTGTTACATATCTGCCTTGATACAGTTTCCTGTAAAACACATCTCCGTAAATTATCAGCTTCTGTTTTCAGTGGTGTAGTTTGGTAACTAATCTGTTTTTAAGTTACTTAGAAGTAAAACTCATTGTCAGAAGATATAATTATCACATTCACTCCCCCCCCCCCCAGTACAGCTTCACTTGCTTTTGTGAAGAAATCACTTCTGTATCTTAGTTGTTTACACTCATTTCTGGAGACAGAGGCTCTTTCAACAGTTTTAATTCCCCATCTACTTCTCTCCTTTTCTCTGATGTCTTGTTTTCAAGACATTTGCTCTGTAATACCACCCAATTTTTGTATCATATAGTGTTTATGCAGTTGTTGAAATCTTTAATTTTTTATACAATTGGTCATGTAATAGACAACAGGAAAATGACAACCATTTAGAGAAAGATAGCTAGAAGAAAATACAGGGTTTATCTCACTGATAATATGCAGATAATATGCAACCTGTCACAGTATTTCCCCCATGATATCCTCACTGCAAGTTTCAATAGCCATTAATTTACTCTAAAAGCATTTCTGAGACCCTCCCATACATGAGGCAGGTGTATCCAACCTTTCCATCAGGCTCCAAGCTACCATGGCATAGGGACGCTAACAGGTCCCACAGAACTTGTTCCTCAAAACCAGTCTGTGGAGCCTCCACCATGTATTTTCATTCCACATTGGGCTTCCAAACTAGTTTGATAATGCCAGCATGCCTCCATGGAAAGAGGTAAAGACAGCAGAAGATACAGCTTATTCTCCTAACTTGCAGACTGAAAATTAAGGTTCATCTGCACCATGCTGCTTTCTTCCTTGCAGAATACAACTATTTCTAGTGTAGACATTCCTGACCTTCACTTGGTTGGAAGTTGGTCCCATCTGTGTCCTGTCTCTGCTTTCCTAATCCATGTGGATGGAAGAGGGATAATAGGCAACTGGAATAATAATTCAAGTAGGCTTTGAAAGAACAAGCTTTGGGAAGGCCTTGCCTATGCCAGATGCATGAACGACTATTTAGTGTTTATTCAAGAGGCCTATTTCCATTTCCCAAACTTTTTTTTTTTTTTTTTTTTTTTTTTTTTTTTTCAGAAAAACAAACCATATTTCTTCCTGAAACAGGTTTAGGACTGCTCCAAGTAATGGATTTCAACTTTGACTATGAGCTGTACACCTAGGTAAAGTGCAAAAGGGTAGTTCTAATTAATTCCTGCCTTTTTAATGGCAACCTTTTTCTTTAATCTTCCTCTTTTTCTGTCCTTTATTTTCCTTCTTTCTCTCCATCTTCTTCTAGCTCTACTATTGTGCTGTCACGTGGCTGTAGCCTTCTGCTTATTGTGCATTATTGTGTGCTGATTAAGTCAGCACTAAAAGGGAGGAAAACGTACACACACACACACAAAAAGAAAGAAAGAAACAAACAACAACAACAACAAAACAAACAAAACTAACTTTGTTGTTATCACTGTTGAGTTTACTTTCTGGAATTTAATGCACCAAATCAGTTAATAAATCTGATAAGCATTGGCATAAGTTATGATGTAGAAGCTCACATAAGAGAGCAAGGGAGATGCAAAGGGGGAATGTGAGTTACACCCTTCAGCAGAGGTGAGCTGTAAAATTAACTGAAACAGCAACCTTAGAAATACTAGCTTTGAAGAAGTCTGTGTAGGACAAATATCACAATGCTGTGCTATGACTACACTGTGGGAGTAAGACCAAACAGACATCTTGCAAGGTCACCTCACTCCCAGCACTGACCATAACAGAGCTGAAAGTAGAAAGAAGGAATGCTATTGGTCACAGCCTATGTCCTCTTGCTGGTGGACCTGTTCACTTAATTTCACAGGAAAAAATAAAAATGAAAAAAATTCAAGGAGCTTGCGTCTGTTCCAAGGTGAATGATGCTGATTTAGTTCCTCTTTGCCAAAAAGGCAGTGCCAGAGCTGTTTGCTCGAGTGACCAAGGCACTGAGAAATAGCTGTGAAGGTGAAGCATACATCTGGTCTCAGATATCTATGAACCTCTGATTAGGCCACAGTCACTGTACCCTTCATGAACAGCAAAAGTAGCCATATATATTTTCTTCCTATGTAATAAACCACTGTATTAATGTGTAAAAACCAACATCTTACTGTGGAATGGTGAAACTCAAATCCACTTCTGAGAAGTGGTAGGGCTTTCTTTTGAAGGCTTCTGGACTTTCCATCTCCAGTTTTATAAAGCCTGCAAATGACAAAGCAAGCACTTGATTACAATGTCAGATACTTTGATTGCCTTGTGGATTTTCGATTTTCTTTCTTTTTTTTTTTTTTTTTTTTTTTTTTTTTGGCCAGTGAATTCCTTCTTCCTGACACAAATAATGAAGTCAGCTTTAGAGTCTGTTCAGAGCTGGAATCGCTCTTACACATTACTCTTACAAAAGGTCATCCTTTCAGACCCTTGCCAGATTTACATAAGGTAGATCAGTAGACAAACTCTGAAAATCCTGAAGATAGTCTATGGTATCTCCCTGTACTGGACAAGTTTTATTTATTTTACTTCAACATACCAGCAAATAGATACCCACAAGTAAATGTCAAAATCGGTCATGATAAAAAACAATACAGATTTATGAGCAGCAGAGGGGCAGATACCAGCTCTTTAAAACCTGGACTTATGATTCATAGAATCATTTAGGTTGGAAAAGACCTCTACTGTCATCTAGTCTAACCTTTAACCTAGCAATGCCAATTGACAATTAAACCATGTCACTAAGCTCTACATCTACAGATGGAGGTTTTTTGAAGACCTTTAGGTCTTCACCCTCCAGGGGTGATAACTCAACTAGTACCTTGGCCAGCCTGTTCCAATAATTCACAACCCTTTCAGTGAAAAAAATGTTCCTAATATCCAACCTAAACCTGCTCTGGCACAACTTAAGGCCATTTCCTCAGGTCTTATGATGTAGTCCTTGGGAGAAAAGCCCAGTCCCCACTTTTCTCCTTTAAGAGAGTGATAAAGTTTACCCTGAGTCCAGGTGGAGCAGCAGGTCTCTCACTGTTTCCACCTGAAATGTGGGGGGTCACTTCTGATCCTCATCCCAGACTTCCACTTTGGGAGGCTGAGTACTCTGAGAATAAATGGTCTCACAGATTAAAGACAGATGTAAAGAAGGCATTAAGAACCTCAATCTTTTCCTTATTCTCAGTAGTCATGTTCCCCCCTGCATCCAGTAAAGGATGGAGATTCTCTTTGGACCACCTTTTGCAGTTAATATATTTATTTAAAAAACAAACAAACAAAACAAACAAACAAACAAAAACAATAAAAAATATTGTTATCCTTAACCATAGTGGCCAGGTTCAGCTCACTCTGAGCTTTAGACTTCCTGATTTTTTATCTGTATACACTGGTAACATCCTTGTCCTCTCCCTGAGTTGCCCATCCCTTCTTCCACCAGATCACAATTAGTGAAATAATATTGAGGCAAAGTTTAACTGATGTTGACTTGAGAATACCTTGGGACAAATTTGAAGATCAAGATTTATCTGCCTAACAGTTACTTTTCACATCTGCTTTTCTAAGGATAGTTGGAGTGGCAGTTGTGGCTGGTGTTATGGCTTCACCCGTACTGTTCATCCATTTAGAAGTTGCTATAGACAGTATTCTAATTTTCATCGATTTTCAACAGGGGTGGCCTGTCTGTGATCTGTGAGTTGCATGTTGCCTGCCAGAATTATTCTGTAAGACTGCGGCCTGATCCCTCCTGCTTTCCTGACAGCCATTACCTTATCAAATATCCACAATATGGGCATGTGCTGTTAGGTCCTGAAACTCAGGGAAGAGTACCTCTACCTCCAGATGGAAGACCTGATTCATACATGCAGCCTCTTGTCTCATAGGACATTGTGTTGAGTTGATGTTGGATATAGGGTAGATGTTTTGCCACTCGAATGAGAAGGTGGCAGACAACTCTCGGTCTTTTTCTCAGGGAATATGGGGTCTTTGCCACCTGAAAAACTGTACTTACGGACTCACATTATCTCATCTAATTGTATTCTTTTTTGATCATTCCCCTCATTTTCAGGTTGTGGTCTTAATGACCTGTATTGGACACTCAGAACAAATACAATTTTTTTCCTTTTTTTTTTTTTTTTTTTTTTTTCAAACAAATGCAAAGTTAATCAACCAGAGAAAAAATAAGGAGGATGAAACAAATGTTTTTTGTTTGTTTGTTTGTTTTAATTTAGTTTGCTACTTAGTATGTGTATCTTTCAGGGGTTAATTTTGTTAAGCATTTTTAATGAGTTAAATTAGTTTTGAATTGCATGAATCATCTGTAAAGACTAATAAAAAAAAAAAATCAAATGCATTAAGATCCACATTTTGAAACTTCCAAGCTATAACAACGTCCAAGACAAAATGTGTATAAAAAGCAACTTTCTTCAGTAAATCATCCATGCAACCTTACATCGAGGCAAAAAGAAAAATAGATTCAACATTTTTCAAAGTTCAGCTTACAGGTGGTCTGTTTTACTCAATTAATCACACCATGGGTTTGTGAAATTTAAAATATGTTTTCCTTTTTTACTACTGCATTGCATCTGTTCAAAATCATATATATATATTTAATATCAAAATAAAGATTAACTGTAAGATATGAACAGCAGCTGTCAAATATATTTTAAAAAAGACCCATTTTTTCTTGGAGTACAGCAAGGACACTTTTTGCATCTTTTTTTGTTGTCTTTCAGACTCATGTACATATATATATATGCCCTTGTCCATAAAAAATACTTTGTAATCTATTTTGAATACTTGTTCATGAAAATAAGGTAATTAAAAAATATTTTTTTTTAACCATTCTTACTGATTTAAAGGATATATATATGTGTTTTCTGGTTTTGAGTAATTATCTGTTTCAAATTGAAAGGTCAGTGTCCATGTATCATCACTCACAGTAACTGTTGAACCCATCAGTAATTATCACTCACATAACTGGTACAGTGCCTGGCTTTGCTTCTATTGGGCAAACTACTGTTCTCCCAATGTTCTTGTAAAGGAATTCTTCTAAGAGCATTTAGCATTAAAAAAATATATATATATCTCAAAATATCTTTCTATAATTTTACATGCAGGATTTTTGTTTTTGTTTTTATTTGCTTACTTTATTTTATACTTAACCACATTGATATGCCAAGATAACACTTGATATTTTTCGATGTAACGACACATAACGGCTCTAACACATCCTATGCTGTGGTCAGTCTCCAATATTCTATTGTTAAATTAACTTAGGTTTATCTGTAAAGGATAATTTCTTTCTGTTATAATTAATAACACCAAATATCCAGCCTTGTATTTTATGCATGCTTCCACAAATCTTTCCCCTCCCTTGACTGCAATTCTTCAATACGAGTTTTACCTAATTTAAATTTTCTTCCTTTTTTTTTTTTTTTTTTTTTTCTTGAAACTGTTTCTTCAGTAATTACATGTATTACAGAATGTGCATAAGTTTCTGTTCCCTTAGCTGCATTATTTATTTTTACATTAGCCACATATGGAACATTAGCATTCCATTTATCTCCGACTGCAAATAGTTTTGTGAAGAGATACAAATCATAAGACATCTGGTTATAAATAGACAAAGTTTTAGAAACATCATCATATTCTAAGAGTAATGGTTTAATCTGACAGGGCAATACTGTGTTATGGTATACCGAAGTGTCCAAATATCCCTAAGTGTATTAATGGTTGAAAAGTGCAGTTTGGTAAAAACTGAAATGTTCATGACTTGCAGTCATAATATTGACTAATTGACTAGCTCTGTTAAAAGAGTAAATAAATAAATAAGAAAGAAGTCAAAATATCTGAGATACTTCATTTTAACTCTTTCTTTAATTGAATTTTTTTATTTTTTTTTGTTTTTTTTTTTTTAATTTTTTTTTTTTTACTACTTCAAGACGAAGTTTTCAATTCTAAGTTTTCATACCAAGGAAAAGCCGCCCTCCCCCCACTACCCCTTCTCCCCCCAAAAAAGGTGAAGAATTAAAACCAGTATTTAAATTTTAAATAAATAAAGCAGTATTTAAATTTGCTTGTGGAGAACTCTCTTTAAGTTCTCCTTCAAACCAAACATGAAAACAAACAAGTAAAATAAAAATCCACACTAGTCTCCAACTAAGGTTTTCAGTTTCAGTTTTCATTTTTTTAAAAGCTTCATTTTGATCATCATTTCTGAGCACAGTTCTTGCAACAATTGAGATATTATGCATGAATTCATTACTATAGTACTATTCATATTCATACAGCTGGTGCACCATTCAGATTAGAACTACAAGCTGTGTGTCCTCTCTTATCTCCATTCCTATCATTTAGGCTGCTTTTGAAAATTTAATGTCAGTTGATTAAACGACCAAGATCTCTCCAGCCAGGTTTTGCCCCCTTTGATACACTGATTCTAGTCTTTCTTGATTGCTCCTTCCTCTGCTTGTTCACAGACTGAAAAACCCTCTCATGTCAGACATTTCTCTCGAGTCTCTGGATTTGAAACACTTAACATGATTACTACTGTCACTATTAGAAAGCATTCTTTGTGAACAAAATATTTGTCAGCCACTCCCTTATTTCTGAATTTCTCATCCCTAATGACAAAACAATTCCTGAGAGCTTCAAAGGAGCGTTATTAAAATTCAAATCATGGATAGCACGACCCTGAAATTCAAATATACTTCCACCTTCTCTTGGAGTTTTAAAGTGAAATTAACAGCATTTATATAACATGCTTTTAGGAGTGTATACTTCTCCTAAGTAGTTAAAACACCCCTTTATAATCTTCTTTATCCAGTTATTGAAATAATGTGATTCTTTCAGAACTCCTTCAGAACTCTCCCACAACTCCTCAAACCCTGTACTGAAACCCCAGATCCCTCTGCCTTACAGTAAACACCAGCTGGAAAAGAAGTAGTAATGTGCTGTGGTTGGTGCCAAACTGTGTGTGCTGGCTATGTGGCCAGAATGTGCACTCTGGTTGCTCCACTACCTGAAAAAAGAACAAGCAATGCTGAACTCAGGCTTCAGATTTCCTTGAGCAGGGCCTTCCATTGAGTTTTTCCCTGTATTCAGTGACTGATTTTCATGAAACTTGTCTGACCGTTGTGTCTCTGAGACATCTGTTTGTTTCTCAGTGGCTAAAAATATTTACTTAAGGAATGCAGGCAGATTATAGCAATAACCCATGAGGCTTATCTTCTTAATAAGTCATTGTGAAAAAATCTTAACTCTCTCTTTTTTTCTATATGAGTTATTACTGATTTCTTGATTTCCAAAGACCTTGTATTTCTCTAGTGTTTTTTAACAGAACCCCTCCAAAAACAATCTTTATCATGCGGGTACTGCTTTTCTTGCCCTATGTGGTAAAGTCTGACAAGCTCTAGCAATGCTTCATTTAGGGTCAGAATGAAAGAAGAAATCAAAAAATCAGTGTCAAGAATCCAAGTAATACACTGGAAACTGTTTTGTATTTCAGGCTCCTTTCATCCTACTTTTAGTACCCATCAGTAGTGGAGCTCTGGCTGCCTTTGTTTACACACGGCAGTTCTTTTAACCATGCTACTAAAATGGTCCCTGTGTAAAAGCTACATTCAGGCTTCTCCCCAGCACTGCATTTCAAGAGTCCCCGTAGAGAGGCTTATATTCATTGTTTCATTTAGGAGAAAATCTCCTAAAGGCCATGTCCAACTAAAACACCCACAGCACTAACCTAACTTTCCTTCAACTCAGTGTGAATAAATTGTCATGTGAGGAATTGCAGATCTACATCTTGGTCTTATAACTTTTTCCTAGATCAAGAACAGAGCACATATCTTATTGGCATTCTCTTCTTGTGTGTACTTGATTTTATTTTCTTTCTAGTATAAAAGATTTCCTGAACTGATGTCTGCAGAACAGCTCTTCACTTTGGATAAGATATGGAGAACATGATGAGTGAGATGTATCAACATGTAAAAAGATCTGGACTCTTCTTTGGTATCTGTTTCCTTCTGTCAGAACAGGAAAAATAGAAGGCAATGTGAATCAGTACACATTTAACTGAAATCTCCACTGTAAGGACTGCCAGAGATGACTGGCACAGTCTGCCAGGGCAGGTATCCAAGACTGCTCTTTGTATATATCTTGACTTAAGGAAGCTTGCGGGCACAAGCAACCCAAATGTATTTGCTTAGAAATGAGCTCCAAAATGTTTACCATTTCTGTGATCCTGAATTTTGAAAAAGTGTTCATTTTCTTCCCTTGGAACAGGGTTTCCTAAAGGTTTAGCTGTCTGATGATATCAAGAAAATTACACTTGATATGCAACAAAAATGCTGAGAAATCCATCTCTTTTTCTCCCCCTCCTTCTAGAACACCTTCATAACAGAGGACTCTAATGAAAACATTAGTTTTAAAGAATGAGATAGATAGAAAAGTATCTTAAAGTGACCCTCAACATAAACAAAAGTGACATCACTTGTCTTCATCTTATTTATATTTCTGACACTTAATTTTCTTGTTGTTTGAAGATAAAAAAATACAACAAAGTAAAAAAAAAAAAAAAAAAAGAAAAAGAAAAAAGTATGAATTAATTACAGAGCAAGCCTCTGAAATTACAGCTCTGCCTCACCTGCAGATTCACTACCTTCTACAGGGAATGAAATGACCAAACAGGCCGTGACCAAACAGGCCGTGACCAAACAGGCCTGAAAAATTTGTTCTATTTCAACCTCTCATTATGTAGCCCAAGTGATTTGGTATTTGTTTTTAATGTGGACCTTCCAAATTAACACATCACTTCTAAAGTACAAATATTTCCTTAGTGCAAGCTACAGTCACTTTACTATTAACAGTATAGACTGAAAGACATTGAGTGCTATCTAATACCCCTAGCTGCACAGCCAGTATTTGCTGAAATTGGAGAGTACCTCATGAAATCTCTGTGTTCAGCATGAAATGGCAATGTGCTTTCAAGTAAATACCAATATTTTCTTGTTGTGTATCTATTCTCTTTTTTGGTTTGTGAATATTTCAATTTCAGTTAATAGTGTTTACCTTAGTGTTAATGTCATCAATAAAGTTCCAATATTTTGTTTGTTTGTTTGTTTTAAAAGAGTTAGAAGTTCTACCTATCATAGAAGATCTGGGGAGAAGTATCACATTTTAGCTTCTCAAGATTTGAGATACCCCAAATTACCACCTACACTGGGAAATTTTCTCCTGTCTATGGTTTAGGAAAAAAGAAACACAATACTCACCTTGGCCATTGACATCTAAATATTTAGGTGTTGTAAATGAGTATGGATCACCTGTCTTTGCTGAAGCTTCACTGATTTACATCATTTGAGGAAGTGTCCCTGAATGTGTAAGCCTGAATGCTACAGTTTGTTATTGTAGAAGTGACAACAAGCCACATGGATAGCATTCTAACTTTATGACTTTCTCTCCCCGCCACTCCCCCACCTCTCACCCTTCCAGTAATGCAATACTGTTTTAAAGTTGGATAGTTAGGGTTGAAGAAGTCCTCAGGCTCTATAGAACTATTGTAGCAAAACTTGCATCATTCCACCTGATTGCCAGAGCAAGGAGTATGACCAAGAAAAAAGGAACAAGTGAATAAAAATTCCTACTTTTCCCTTTAGCAGAAGAGATGCTATATTAAATAGCACAGCTTCACTTGCCCTAATTCTGGTTGAAGATTAGTTCTGAAACTAACACTATATATATATATGATTTTTAATACCTTCTCAGTAACCACACTATCTACCTAAAACCAGCCCAAGACAGCGACTCATAAACAGGAGAATTTGCATTAACATATTATGGATGCAACAACCTTTCACACAGAAAAAAAAAAATAAATAAATAAAAATATTCTACACAGTGACTCAAATATTTATAAATGCTAATTTACATTTTAGTAAGCCTAGAAGTAAGTCTAGAAGTAAGTAAGATCAGAAGTCCATTTTGAAAAATTAATTTAAATTTTAATTTAATTTTGTGACCTTGAGAAATGCTTGTTTCATTTTCTCTCCTAGAAACAAAACATTTTTTAATTATTCAGCCATTGTCTAATATTTTTCCTTTTTGTATTTTTTTCCCCAACATATCTGAGCAGAAAATTACAGATTAAACAAATGGTTAAAATACTTGGCAGTACATACATGCATTTATCTTCTTTGACTATTAACAAACAATATGAATTTAAAGATAATGCTACATAATCTTAATTCTGTAGTTAGGATGCAGTTAGGACCTTGCCCAAGTTCTTGACATTTTACCTCCTCCACATTGTCTTCCTATGCATAATTAAAACAAACAAACAAAAAAACCCCAAACAAACACAAAACATGCCCAATTCTCTCAAGTTTGGAAAAAGTTTTGGAAAGGAAATAACTTTTATGTTGAAGTAAATGCACTGGTACATCATTGAAACAGTTTATTTATTTATTTATTTATTTAATAGAGTTTCATGATATAAAATGAGGTTTAGTGTGAACTGGGTTTTACACTAATCGTAACAAAGCCTGAGCTGAAATGTTTATCAAACTAACAGAATTGTTAGAATCACTTTTCTTTCCCCTTTAGGAATAATGCAAAATTAATATATGAGATTAATGCATGATTAGAAATGTTACATTATATATTCAATGAGAAATATTTTCACATGAGTTTCCCTGCACATCTTGATGAAAGTGGGTTGTAGAGTGGGTTGTGTTTGGGAATATTTAATGATGTGTGGTTTAGATACAGGAGTCATTTAAAATTAGGAAGACAGAAGTGATTTAATGTAACATCCACAACCACTCATTTCAGCTATGCTTTGACTGAAACAGATGTCTCTTCTTTGTAGGAGAGTAAGAAGGTTAAGGCTGACTGTTGGCATGATTTAGACCAAGAATATTGTGCTTTGTCAGTGGAAAGAAAGTGGCTGGATTCATCTAGATATCTGCAATGCAATCTTGTAAAATAAATATAAAAATAGAGTATTTCCTTCTACCTGAATGTTGTTTCTTCAAGATCTGTGTCAATACAGATGTATATATATATATATGTAGGTGTATACAAAAGTTTTTGTTCTGATTTTTTTTTTTCCAAACACCAAATGCTTATTTATACTTGTCATTTACTATTTTGCACATCCCAAAGCCAGTAAAACATATGTGACCCTTGTCTGAAAGCAACAAAATTGCATGTCCATCTATAAAACACTGTTTTGCTTGGGGCAATACATCTTGAGCAAGTGTATAGCAAATCTCAATGCATTTTAATATTAAAAATTTAAGCTTGGAGAATGGTCTCATCCTGTTCCCATGCCCTCTTTTCAGCCCTTTCAGAAATATCTTTATTAAAGAATTGAGTAAAAGTAATCATGAGAGAAACATGTATGTATATAATACTATGCATTACTAAATGGACAAAATATCTCCAAATACAGCCATGTCATATTTGATATATGCCTGATAACAAACAGCCTGTCTCTGAAATGGAATCATGTATATTTAATCCTGTCACAGTTAGCCAAATCCTGCCTGACCAGTGCATCTTTCATTAATATGCAAAATTCATAAGGAGAGGTGACTCTGGGGTCACTGTTTCCTTCTTCTGGCTCTTCTCCAGGCCCAGGGTCTCTTTCTCAAGGTACCTAGACACACTTTTCTGCCTTTAAATCTGAGAGACTTTTACTTTTTTTAAAGCCAGTTTCAAGTGACACTTTATAGCCCAACCAGCAAATTAGCATTCCTGTGTCTGGATGAAAGAGAGATTTTTTTTTTTTTTTTTTTTTTTTTTTTTTTAAAAAAAAAATAAAAACCAAACAAACAAAAAAAACCCAGGTTCACTGCAGACATAACCTGTTGCAACAGACTTGTGCAACAGAAGTAGTTGTATCTGGAACTACAGTCTCCAGTTTCTAGAGTGCCCTAAGAACACTATTATGCACTAGAAGCTTCCAAGTCTCAGCTACTCAGAGCTATCAATCTTTTCTGACCTCCCTCTGTCTATGCTCCAAGCAGACAAGAGCTTGGCTTTTGTTCCCAAGCCTTGCCAAAGCTGAATAAATAGGTTAATGTCATGCTGACCTAACCATATCTACATGCTTTCTAGCCAGTTAAGAGATCACTTTCATTTGCCAGGAAAACAAAAAAACAAAAACCAGCACAACTAACAAAAAATATTTACACATAGCTTCATGCAGTACATGGAAATTACCATTATAACTCATAAATGTCCCATATATCTTCTATTGTCTTTTCCCATCATACTGTCTTCTCTGATTTTCCCTATGTTCTAGATGACAGCTGGAGCCATTAGTAATTTCTTTTACTAGGAGCCAATCAATTTCTTTATACATTCAGCTCATTTATTTGACCTGGGTAATTTTATTGTATGCATAAATCCTATTAAACAAATTTATCACTTAAGATTCTTCCCTTTAATAGTTCATTATTATATATAATATATATATATTTTTTCATACTATAGCCCTCTTTTTTAATGACAGATTTACCAACATAACCAATTCAAACAATATAAGAAGCCCTGCATTTCTACAACATTTCTGAAAGTATCTGGAAACCTAGAAATTCTTGTATGACACGGTGTTTAAACATCATTCTTTTCCCAGATCTCTTCCTCCCTTCTGTCACTGTGTGAACACACTTAAGTTACCCTTTTTCACTGTCTGATCCCTAGAATGGCCCTGTCAGGATGTCACCTTCTTCTCTACTTTGCTCTTTTAATTCAGATTGTAATAAATAAATAGTCCTACTCTCACTGGATTAGAGCTCACCACGCAGAATTTTTTAACCATGACCTGCCCAGATCACATTGAACTGCTTCTGAAAATCATGCTGTAATATGCGTATACTGATGTTCCTATGTGTCACTTTTTATCTAAAGGGAAATCAGAAAGATAACATTTTCCTTTCTTAGTTTCCTTTTTCCTTTCCTTTTTCATTTCTTGTACTTTTCTTTCCTTTCCTGCACTTTCCTTTTCCGCACTTTCCTTTCCTGCACTTTCCTACATTTTACTTCCCTTCACTTTCCTTTCCTTTCTCATGAAAAACTAACAACAAGATGTGTTAAATGTGGCATTGTACATATTTTGGAACAAACCCTGCTCACTTTATTTGCATTTTTATCTTCATTCATTTCTGACAGGTCCTTTCATGTTATTTGATGAGCAGTATTTGAATTCTGTCAGTCACTACCTGTATTATTAGGTTAAGAATAGAAACAAATAATTATATTGCCATAAAGGTATCTCTGCAGGGTTTTTTTTAAGAAGCAGATTTCCTGATTAAAGCAACTCCTGGCTTCTTTCATTTTTGAAAGGCTTTAAGCAATCTGAAATGTTGCTTTGATTCAGTCACAATAAGCATGTACATGCAGAAACAATGCAATATGGAGCTCCTTTTTATACTGTGGGTTTTTACAAAGTCTTAAATTATTAGGCCTAAATGCATGTCTCAGAAGAGGAAGAATTCCTTGTCGTAGAAACAGTCTTTCCTGCCTGCCATAGGCAGGACATTGACCTCTACCTGAACAGCCTGAGGTAAGAGGAGTAGCCAGTGGAAATTATTTATAACCTGACCAGCTCATTTAGTTTCATCCTCGGAGGCCTTCAGAGTCTAACTGACACAGCAATAATGGCCAACGAACTTTTGATCCAATTAATTGTTAATGAGAGGTTTGATTAGCAAATAAAGGGCCTATTAGGTTAGCTGATTGTCTTTCTTTCACAATACCAGAGGTCAACATTTTTTTTTGACTGAAAGAAATGTACACTGTGTACTCTAGTTAAATTAATCACATGCTCACAGGTGTTGAGTAAAGTTGATTCAGAATGGAGAGCTTAAACATCTATTTGCAACTATGAGATTGCACTAGGTATTTCTCAGAATGTTCATTATTATTTTATTATTTATATATTTTTATTATTATTATTTTGTTTTATTTTATTTTGTTTTATTTTATTTTATTTTATTATTTTCTTTCATTTCATTTCATTTCAATTTCATTTCATTTCATTTATTTGTTAATTCAACTGTCTTCACTTTTCTATGACTGCAAAATGTTGCAGTAGCCATCCTCTCCTTGTAGCTCTTTCCTTCAGGCTTCCTTCAGACTTGTGTTTTATTTTAATTGTGCTGCCAGAACTCTCAGTCAGTTTCAGATTAATTAATTCTTCATATGTATTTAAAATCTCCCAGTGTATATGCAAACAATTCCTGTGCATGATGTTCTCTTCCTGAAATTTTCCCTCTAAGTTATGACATGCTTTTGTAAAATTACAATAACTAAAGAGAAATGCAAGACTAAGGATAAAACTGAACTACAAATGACACCTATGTAAATTAAGAGTATTTTGATCTCAGTGCAGCCATTACAAGTTTATACGGGTATAAATCTATAAATCTGGCATTAACAAATTGATCCCTGTAGAGTAGCTTTTGTTTTCTGAATATTTAATCTGCTTTCATATTGTCAATAGTTTTTGAAAACAGAATACTGATCACTGTCTCTTCCCTCCTGTATCTGTATGTACAGAAAGCCACAGTTAGAACACCATGTTTGTTTTCAATGCTTTCAGATATTAAAAATCTGGAAATGTGGTTATCTGTTTTGTAGAGTGTGACGTAGTCTTTAATTACATGGTCACATTCTGTTTTTCTGTGATTCAACTCATGGGATGGATGGAAGTTAGAAAAACCAGCAGCTTTTCAGTGTCTCTTTTCATCTTTGTTACTTAATGAAGGCTCATAACAGGTTTACTGAGTGTCATCTACACCTTGCCCACATGACAGGAACAATAATTTTTTGATGATAAATCCTGTAGTGGTCAACATTTAACATAAAAGCATGTAGTAAAAATACCTGTGTAGAACAAATTAATATAGCAATTTCTGTTTTCTCAGGAAAAACTGAGGTGTAGAAACATAAGTTTTAGAAGCATAGACTGGCTCTTCATTCTTAGAGACATGTTGGTATATCAGCCCTTCCCTGCTCAGGTTGATTTAGGGGTATGAATTTGAACTTTGTTCTGGACTCAACAAACCGAGGTCTGTAGCTCTTCCAGTTACTGGAACTGCAGGGTGGGTGTTCAGACGGGTTGGCAAAAGACAGTAGCAGGGACCTGTGGTAAAACATACCTTTCTTATGTTGACAGCAGTTTCAGCATCTTGGTAGTACCCCTGCGCTACACTAACACTCTGATTTTTTGTTTGTCTTTTTGGATGTATGTGGTCCTATTTCTATGTATGTGCTTCCTGTTCTCTGTCTCCCTGCTAATTTGGAGCACAGTTCTCACTAATGTAAAGGTGACTATCCAGAATTTTCAAATCAGACTAATCAGACTCAGAGACTCATAAAACAAACAGTACATGATTAACAACCAACTACAAAATGTTTGGCTCAAATGACTAGATTAACTTCATCAAGGACTTCTATGGCAATCCAGTTATCCAACGTTGCTTTAACCACAAAACTTCCTGTAACCTCTCATTCTGCATCACACTTCATAGGGTTCACATGCAGAGAGACCTTGACTTTGTATAGGTTCTAATTTTGCCTGTTTTTTTTTTTTTTTTTTTTCTATACTTCATGTATTTTAGGAAAAAAAATCATTGATCTTTGTAACGAATTAGCATTTGGATCTCTATGCTTGTTGTAAGCTGAGCTAAAGCTTCTTTAGACCACAGCACAAATCTCTCTCATATGAGCCACTAACTGTGGCACCAGTAGCAAGATGCTGTCCTTTGCATAGAGACATTTTTGGAGGTAAATGAGGTCTGAACTTTGCTAAGGAGTTTTGTATAACATTTTTTGATCTTTGAGATGTAGCTGAAGCCCTCAGAGCCCTGTTTTTGTTCCAGAATCTGATGGAAATCTTCCTCCTCCTTTGCCCAAATGGAAATAGCTCTTCTGTCTCTAAACTTCTGAGACTTGAGCAAGCCTCATGCTTTACTCCGCTGTACCTCACTCTAGTCCTCTTAGTACCTGGTTTTCATTCATCCCCAGTCTTTCTCTTTGGTTGGTCCACTACTGCCTGTTCATATTTTTAGTCATCCTGATGACTCTGTTTAGCTATAGAGAGACAACATTGTCTTCTGGCTTTATGTGCAAAGTTCTACCCACTGATTTTCATGCAAAAATACATATGTGCATATGCATCTGTAGACATGCACACCACAGTTCAAATTTCTTAAAGCTGTAAATATCTGAATGAAGATTTTTACAATGAAAAATAGTACATCTTAGGTTAATGTTATCAGCTTGATATATAACAGACACATCTTTTCTTAGGGACAAGATCCTCCTTCTGTATTAATTCTGCATAATATCTCCCGTTTCATATAGCTCCACTGAGTATAAGAGGCAAGCCCTCAGTTTGAAAAACTGCTTGAGAAAAGGAAGCCAGTGAGTAAAACCAAGATAGTAGCCTCACAGTATGTATGGTAATTTAAAAGAAAATTGCAGAAACTAATTTTGTTTCCATTGAAGCTAATGGCAAAATCTCCACTTGCTTTCACTGGGCTGGGAAATGCACTGTGAAAATTAGTCACCACATATAAAGATAGATAATGAAGACATATGTATTAAATTATAAAATATGATTATAGAAATCCATTAGTGGTTGTGCTTTAACACAGGAAGAAATAATTAAATGTTTCTAGTTGAGTCTAAAAAATGCATTTCAAGATGAGTTTTCAGTTTAAATGAAAAATACGAGAGAAGTCTGTTCAAAGTGACAAGCTCTGAGAAAACGTCGATTCTCATAGCACGAGACATAAGATGTTAAACAGTGCTTAGGAGAGGATTAGTGTGAGCAAAGGGAGACAAAAAGAAAAAACAGCACAGTTCTCATGTTCTGTGTGGACCACCTTCATCTCAAACCATATTAGAGCTACATTTGGTTCCTTAAAGTGCCTTTGGATGAGTGAGACCAGAAGCCTGGAGGATGGTATATAACTCTGGTGCTCTGAGAATATCTTGGAATACAAAACCCTTCCCAAGTAATATTACTGACAGGGCCTTTACTGATGGCCTTGTAATGAAATCTCTGTCATAGACTACCCAAATTGATCTCTGTGCTTCTGACCTAATTTCTTTTTACTTTGAGTATTTTTGAGTCCTCCCCCCCGCTATTTCTGTTCCATAAAATACTATGTATACATCAGGTATTGTGGAAAAATTAAATAAAATAAAAATATAGCAAGAACAGAACTGAATCAATAAAGAAAAGTGAATCACTATTATAAAATGGTTTTGCTATCAGTGTAAGCATAAATGACATAGAAATGTATGTCTGTGCTACTAAAAGAAGCATAACACTAGTTTTAGATACACATAATCCCTGGAATCTGCTTGTGGTTGTATATTGTATGAATATGAGTCATTAGCACTTTTTTTTTTTTTTTTTTTTTTTTTTTTTTTCACCAGAGTGGTTTAATTCTTTTGCAAATCAGAGAGAACAACATTTTTAACTTTCAATCATTTTTAACTTTCGATTAACTTCATGTGAATGTGGACTGTAAGAAAAAGTATCGTTAAGTTCAAACTGATTCCACAAGTCAGTGTAGCAGCTTCATTGTATGAGATATTATTGTAATATTTTTAACATTAAACACTAGCAAAAATATCACAGAATTTTGTGGGATATATTCTCTTTAAATTATTGTTTTATCATTAGAATTTGTTTTGGCTTTTCCCTAGGCATCCTGTTGGTGTGATTTAATCTCAAAATTAAAATGTCCGATTTATTTCTTTGTGTTTCTAATGTT
This sequence comes from Nettapus auritus, assembly GCA_011076525.1. Classification (NCBI taxonomy): domain Eukaryota; kingdom Metazoa; phylum Chordata; class Aves; order Anseriformes; family Anatidae; genus Nettapus; species Nettapus auritus. Next base: position 92,057,752 of record CM021766.1, on the reverse strand, counting down.
ATTGAAAGTGACCAGTCCTGTGAAATTTTTTAAATTTCATTAGACTAATACATGAAAATATTTAACATAAAATCTGAGAATAATCCCATTACTAAACAAATTCTATAGGTAAATGTGAAGGTGATTTGTAGAAATTATTTTTTTGAATATAAACATCAGAAGAAAAACAAACAAACAAACAAACAAAATAGTTTCATTTCTATAAAGAATAGGACTTGATAATGAGTGATTTATACTTGGACCAGTTCCAGTAAATTCTTAATCCACTGGGGAAGTTTCCAACCTACTGAGAGGATGGAAGGGAAGGTTATCAGAAAGGAAATGAAATATATACTGTTTTATTTATGAGAATAGGGGATGGAAGGACCAGTACACTTTTCATCTATGCATTATGGTGTACAAGATGCACACATCATAGAATGTATTTTCTTAGTCTTTCCAAAACTATAAATGAGCAGTTTCATAGACAACTGGAGCTTTGATTACACAGATTACAGTGTGAACATGGTTTCGCTGTTATCACTAAACTGTAGCCATAAGGGAGTAGACTCTAGGATGAAACGCTGCAAAGACTTTAGCCTCTCAGACTCTACACAATCATAGAAGATGGTTATTTGTACTTTCCATGGATGAAACATACCTTTTCCTGATTTAACATAGTAAAGCACTCTCACCCTCTAAGGCTGTTATGAAGTTGTGAAATATATGAAGAAATTATTATTCAGAAAAGCTAATCCTCAGACTCCCTCTATGTTAAGCAGAGAAGCATCCCTGAAGGTGTTTCAGAGTTAGGTCTTAAGTCTAGATGTGCAGAAACACTTCCTCAAATAGCACCTAATAAGCTGGGAAGCTTCCCCATGAAGAATGACCAACTCTTCATGCTAATGAAGACCCCTGTGGATGTCTGCCAAACTCACTGCACAAAAATACAACCTCACTTATGAAACCAGTATTCCAAACACTTTCAAGGTTTATTTTTCATATTCACACACACACACACTCACACAAAAAGGTTTCAGATATTAAAACTTCATGTTGAACATTACCCAGCTCTTTGATTCTTATAAAGTTCTGTAGACATGCTGCCAGACATACAAACATGTAAAATACAAAGCTATTTCATACCTCAGAAAATAAAAATCTTTGAATATTATTTTTATTTTTTCATTTCTACCACTTGCATTTTTGTGTCGTGAAAAAATCTCTTCTTCTCCAATGTATTGAATTTGCACTTGATACTCCACTTCTGATGTGAGACAAGATCCATATTCATATTTATTTTGCTCTAAATTAGCTACTTGCTTATTGACCCTAAATAGTTATCATCTCAGCTGGAAATATATTAGAGTTCCAGTTGCCAAACAAATATTCAGTAAAAGATGAATAAAAGCATATGGGGAGGAAAAACCCACAAAGTTTTCACTGCCAATATAATGGAAGGCATTCTGGCGGACAGCCATCTGCACCCGCTGAACAGAGGGATCCTGGGATGACATTGATCGATTTAACAGTAGGAAGGTATTAATGATATTCAGCTCTGATGGCTGAGCCACTTCACACTCATTTGCATTTCCATTCATCATCTCAGCATTTATCATTATGAGGCGAATGCCAGAACTAATTAAAGTCTGGGCTAACAGGGTGACATGGGAGTCCAGCCGCTACTTATACCAAGGAAATATGGGAAACTTTCCAGCGGGAAGCACACCAACCTTACACCAAACCCAATTAACTTAATTCCTAACTAAACCATTTGAGGGTCCTTCATTTGAATAAACTAAAAAGCTGGGATTGAAGTTACACAATGCTTTTTTTTTTTTTTTTTTCCTCCTATTTTCTATTCTAGTAGATTCATGACTCAATAACGTTGTCTTATACAGACATTTGGAAGATTACCTTACTGTGATCCCAATCCTTCTCAGCGATGTTAATTTTGTCACAGTAAACAGAAATACCATTTCAAATTCAACAATAACAGTTAAATTTTAAATATATGTTCTAACGTAATTTTATCCCAAAGGGGCCTAAAATGTATTGCAAAGGCAATCAATAACGAACACATTGAAATCTATTGTTTCTGCTTATGTAAGAACACTAGCAAACCACCTCTCTAAAACAGATATCAAAATTATTTTAATTTGTTTTCTAGCATGGAAATATGAAAATGTTTTTCTTTGCAAGCCACGACTTGCTTAGTATACTCTCACAAGCAGTCCCATTATCTGCACTGGAACAAACCCTGTGAGCAAAGCAATCAGGTTTTGGTTCTGGATATATCTTAGTAGGTTTTTGGGGTCAAGAGTAGTCTTGCTGAAAGCTGGGATAATCACAGGGGTATTGACTCTCAAACTCCACTTATGTCAGGTTCCTAGCACCTTCAAACTCCTATGAAATTTCCAGACAGGAAAAAAATATTGATAGGAGAAAAGTGTAGTAGCAGAGAAAACTATAGGAAAGTTTTTTTTTTTTTCTTGTTGTTGTTGTTTAAAAATAAATGATTGCTTCTACTTTTATTTTTTTTTCCCAGTGTGTCTATAAGTACAAAAGTCATATTTTCAAAAGCAGATTTTAACATTGTCCATACCAATAGATTCAAATATGTTTTTATATTTAAAAATAGCATATTATTTTTTAATTTCTACAGACAGAAAGAGACATTTGAGCTAGGCTCTGGATAACATGGCATGGATAACACTCTCCTAGGAATCTTCATCTGTTAATAAAGTAGATACATACACCACCAGGTGAAATTCCAAGTTCCTATATCCAGAATGAAATCTCTGCAGTTTTCTGTCTGCCACACAACTGGGAGAAAATATGGCTTTTATTCTCTCCCCCAAAGGTCAATGAATTCAAAAGGGATGTAACATCTTTATCTGTCTAGTGACATCCCCCCATATATATCCACAGATGTGAGAAAAGGCAGTGTTTCTTTGGGAAATGTTGCCTCTCTACAACAGTTTGTTCTTAAGAGTCAAGAGATTCTTAGACTAAAATCATATCTTCATATGCCCTTCTCAGGCTTAGTGAGAGAAATAGTGAATTTCTAGTCATGGTGTGACTTCTTTTAATCTCCTTTTAAGAGCAAAATCAACCTTTGCTCATATTAAGTTTTTAGCAGTTTCATTGTACAACTCCAGCTGGAATACTTAGACAAGCTTAGACAAGCATGGATTAACAGGTCAGGCTCTTTTTACGAAACATTCATGAAAAATATAGGATTTTATGAAAGCAAAATGAAGAGATGCAGCAGGTAATTTCCATTTTCTTTACAGCCAGCCAATTTTAATTTAATACTCTTTTTGGTAACAGCTTTATCCTCTTCCTGATATATACTTCTGACCCATTCACATGACCAGGCAGTGTGTAGCCTGTAAAAAAGATCAATGAATAATGAAGGGTTAGATTATATTGACTTAATGTTGATTAGTTTACACTGGGTTGTCTGCTGCAAAAGATGTTAAAGCTTTTGTTGTTCATTAGCTCTCATCAACTGAACACTGGCTGAAATTAGTACATGAGAATCTTTCTTTCTGTAATGCAATTTCAACTTGCATTTCATGCTTAGCTTTCCTATCTGTACTTCTTCTACATGATAGCTGTAACAACACTTTTCTCTGTAGGAGAAAAAAAAAAAAAAAAGGAATAAAAAACAAACAAAACCAAAATGAAACAAAACAAAAAGTATATTGCTGTTCTGTGAGTTCCTCCTCATTTCATCTAGATAAGATATCCCACTTGTTATGATCCGTGTGATCTATGACACCAATTCTATCAGAAGTGTGTTTATTAAAGTGCAATGTATAATCACCCCAAAATGGCTATTATTATTATTAATAATAATAATAAAACAAGCAAACAAACAAACATGACTCACTCTCAAGAACAGTTACTTAGATGATGCAGTTACTTTTTAGAAATTAGCTGTAGCAATGTAAGATTACAGATTTGAACAAATCAGGATTTCTTAAAAATATTTGCTGTCGTGTAAATGTATCTGAAATCTGGTTGTGAACAGATGTGTAAATGTATCAGAACTCTGTTCTGAAACAGCTTTAATAGACCACATAATCGTGTTCTATTGTGTGAAGGAGAGAGAAAGAGTACAGATTTAGAATCACAGAAAGGTTGAGGTTAGAAGGGACCTCTGGTGGTCACCTTGTCCACCCCTACTGCTCAAGTAGGGTCACCCAGATCCAGTTGGCCAGGACCATGTCCTGACAGCTTTTGAGTATCTCCAAGGATGAAGACTTTATGGTCTCTCTAAGCAACTTGTTCCAGTACCACCCTCACAGGAAAAACCTTTTTGTCTTCAGGGAGAGTCAGGAACAAATAGCTCAGAACACAATTAGTTTTTTATACTTAATTTTGTCAAGCAGCAGTATCTTTGCTAAATGCAGGCCAATCTTCCATTGTACTCTGTGGACAGCCCATCCCACTACCAATACCAAATACTCTAAAATATACTGGATAAGATTACTGAAATTACTGCCATAAAATACAAAATGGGGATTGAATAAAACTGAATTTTAACATGATTGACCCAAATATAGAAGTTAGTAGATTAACAGGAAGTGCTGAAAATAAGTCCTTTAGGAGGTAAATATGGAAAATGGTAAAACTTGCACTTGAAAGTAGAGACATTAATGAGAGATTGCAGACTTGTACACGACTTCCAATTCAGGATTTGACTGTTACTAATTCTCCACTTTTACACAACAATTTCAGATGTATTGGAATATCTCTGTCAAAATGTTATTGAGATTTTTTTTTTTTTTTTTTAAATCATATTACCTGATTTCAGCATAATTTAGTTACATTGTGAAAAACAAAAACAAAAAGTAAAAAAATAAATAAATAAAATAAAATACAACAATGAATTATAATTTGGATTGATGAGTTTTTCATGTAGAAAATGTAAGAAAAATAAGGAGTGTTCATAACAAGATATTTGTGGAACCACATTAACTCTCCAATAATCTGATCTAGTCAGGACCCAATTTCACTTTCCTAATTATTGGATTAGGTAAATTCTTATCCTATGCACCTGCATCATCTCATTACCATTCTTCTTGTTGTCTTCCCTCTGTTCCTCTAACTGTTAAATTCATGTTACTCTGCATGACAAAAATGCATGTGTATACTATGTAGGGCAGAAATTATTTCTTAGTTTTTATTACAAGCGAAAAGACACACATACCAGCCTCCTCTCCCCCTGCCCCCCCCCCAGCACACACACAGACACAAACACAAACAAAACAGACAAAACCACCACTAACAACAAAACACCTAACCAACCAACCAAAACCAACCAACCAAAACCAACCAAACCACAAACATATTGTCCTATATAAGCTATTTTGACTTTAACTTTTTAGCTTAGTGAGATGATGTCTTATCTTTATTCTGATCAGAGAGCTACCATTTGGGCATTAAAAACACACTTGAAATTAAAAAAAAAAAAAAAAAGTTCTAAACAAGAATATCAGGGATATTAGTCCCAAAAGCTGGCTATAACATTGGAAATCAGGTTTAAATTGCAGAGACGTTTTGTTTTGGTTTTCCTTTTTTTTTTTTTTTTTTTTTTTTTTTCCTTTCAGTAGAAGGGGTTTCTGTTAATACTGTTTTAACATGAGCTTTAGTAGGAACTAAAGGTGAACGTTTTTAATTTTTGATTTTTCTTGTAAACTACTTTGCAATTTATTGCCTTCAAATCTCCAGTAAGCTTCTAACATAATAAAATTCAAAGGCATTCTGATACTGACTATATCTATGGCTGTTGTTTACAGCTATATTCCACCTGAAATAAATGATTTAAGAAAGTACAAACATCAGAAACATTAGATCATCTCCAGCTAAACATACACTGTCTTGTCTCCTAGAAAAGCATAATGGTAATGTTAGTAGTTTTATTACAAGACTTGTAACTTTTTAAGTGACTATTTGAAACCTTAGAGGAATAGATAAAAATAAAGTGAAATAATTTTTCTTAAAAAGTATCAGACAGTATGACTATAATATTTTTATTTATATACTTATATTTAGCTTCTTAACCAATGAAATACAAAATAGAAATGTTTATTTTATTAAAGGAGTCTTATGCAACACAGTCTAAACATGCCTTTTTGTATCTCTTCTCAAATTAAAGTCATACAACAAAGGACTGAAAAAAGTTTGGGAACTGGAATTATTTCTCTAGGGCAGTCATGAACACAATCAAATATATTAGCAGGTCTAAACTTGCACTTTCTTTACTTAATCCATACAGATTATTCATGAAGTGAATTTTTGTACATCAGTGTTTTCAGGATTTGGCCATTTAACAGGTTTCCATGGGAAATTAATCAGAACCATTCTGTATGATGATATTTATTATTTATGGTCCTACTCTAGCTGTAAAATAGCTAATAAAGCAATCTTAGAGAAAGAAGCACTGCAGCAAGCCTTCTTGTAATGGCTAAGAACTTCACTTCTGAAAGACTATTGCTCACTGTGTTCATGTTTATGTATTTACAAGAGCACAAAATAAAGATTTTTTTAATCTCATTTTCATGATCTTTTGTAAGGAATAAGCAACATAACATAAACATGGAAAATAAGACTTCTGGAAAAGGGAAACATAGTCCAACTTAAAAGTAAGTATAGCAATCATTATCATTGTAAAACTGAACCACACAGATTGGATGATAATTGGCATGTCTTCTCAATGTGTAAAACTGAAAATAAACCTACTTTTAGGTTTAAATAAAGCTATTTTTATACAAAAGCTACTGTGCTTGTGCAGACATTAATTGTAGCAAGCTGAGAACATAATAATAAAAAATTACAAATTCAGTCTCCAAAAAAAGTAAAAGATTAAAAAAAGAATAAACAACAACAACAACAAAAAAGAAACAACTTTAAACAACTTTTTTTTTTTTTTTTTTTTTTTTTTTTTTTTTTCTCCCTGTATCTGTTTTGTGATAAGGGAATAGTCTCCTGAACACTGTCAGCCTTATGCCATATGTTACAGGAAACCAGGGACTCTTGAAGAAGAAGAGGCTTTTGAATTATTGATCAATGATTAGCAAATGCAATCGAAATTGTAGACTTGATGTTGTGCAGGGATTCATAATTTATGAGTGGACAAAATAGTAGGTAGCAGAGGTAGTGGTAGGTGATTTCAGCCCCCATATTGATTACTTAAAACAACAGGAGGTAAGTGTAGTGTGACAGACAGAACAAAAACTGACAGCTCACTGCCTGTCCATCACTACAGACTGAGTACTGAGGGAATAAAGCTTACTGTAGAAGCAAATACATTTCTATTGTGTGTCTTTGATCATTATGCTGTTCCACTATACCAAAGGACATATTTGTTTATAATTTATGTTTTCTCTTACCAGAAAAGATAGATAGCATCCTATTAGATACAATAGTATCTAAATATCTAAATAACAGCTTGAGAAGAAATATCAAGAAACATTTGCATAGTCTATCAACAAAGGTAAAAACCTGGAAATGGGAAGGATATCAGGTGTGCCTGCCACTAGCTTGAAAGTCAACTCATTTTTTCAGCCTTTTCTGCCTTCTGCCAGCTCTTCTTGGGAAAATGGAGTTTTTCTTTACCTGAGCCCTTGAGAACAGTCCTTCTGGTCTCAAGGGCACAAGATCAGCCCTTGAGAGCAGTAACTCAGGAAAAGACTCATCATGTCAAGGAAGAAGCAACCTCCACTGGAATTTTATGGGTTGATGAGAGGGGAGGAAGCAGGGATAGATAGACACCCATTCTTTTTCCAGGTACCAACTAGAGTATCATTTCTGTACCTGAGTGAACAACTTCTATGAATTTAAACAGAGATAGGCTTGAACTGCAGAAAACACTCTGAGACTGTACTGAGTGATTTGGTGACTTCACCATCACTGGAGGAGGTTCTGGGATTTTTTGCTTGCAAATGGTAGCCAATTTGAAAATATGCTGTTACGGACCCAATACAGATGGCTTGATGGTGATACTTTGCTTCATCTCAACAGAGAAGTGTATGGGTACCAGAACAAGCATTCTCTATTTCCTGTGCCCACTGTAAGTTAGTGTCACCCAAAAATTATGTAATTGTCTTATTAAATTAGAAATTACAATTTTTTATCTTATTTTTAAAAATAATTAAATTAAAAAAAAATAAAGAAAAACATAAAGATCTGGTCCCGTGACTTTGAGGCCAACTGTATTCTGAATTAAACCTGGACTATGTAATGTTCTAAGTGTTCATCTTAACAGAAAAAAATAAATTGAACAGAAAGAAAGAAAGCAACAGTACAGCAGAAGATTCCAACATTAAGATAGATTTCTGATAGATGGCTTAAAAATAGATGTCTGTGAAGAACATGTGGACACAAGATGAAGGTGACTGACCACTAACGGAAGTATATGTGGGAAACAGGACATGGTGGGTGGATTAACCAAGTCACAGAAAACTAGAGGGTAACGCAAGGAACGTTGAGTGATGAGTATTGCTGGGGATCTGTACCTAAAGACAATATTCACCAACAGTTTATTTTAAAATTTGAAGTAACTTGTTTACATTTAGAACTGATTTTGGTAGATATGCTCTGTAGAAAGATTTCTAGGGAAAGATTTCCTACCTCTCAGCTGGAGCAAATTAAGGTAGGGCACAAGAGTTCACATAAATAAGTTGCCTGATGAATTACCTTCAAAGACCATGAAAGCTTGATGCTTTTATCATAAAGAGCACCACATAGCATAACTTCTTAGTCCAAAAAACTCTTGGGGTCATTACCACAAAGTATGGGCACTCTGTAAGAGAAATCGTGTACTTTTGTTGCCAAATACTATTGACTTTGGTGACAATAATGACATCAGCTGGAGGAGGATGGACCAAATGGAAAGTCAGCAGATTACCTGAGCAACAAAGGTGACTCTGGAAAGCCTTCAGGAGAGAAAAGTTATATTGTTTTCTGTGTCCTTATAAAGGAATCAAACTGAAATATTAAGAGGAAAGATACATTCTCTAAATCTGGCAACTGTATTTTTTTACAGCAAATAAAAGAGCAATATCCTCTTGCTTCCCTGTATCTAGTAGATCTTTAGATGCTCCACTTCATTTTGATGATGCACGGTTGGTGACACTGTTGATGCTACTTCGAACTGAAAGCTTTTACTGGTTTTTGTCAGTCTTCATCATATAACTTCCAAGGAAAAGAGCATAATTAGAAGAAAATGGAACTACAGATTTAGATGAGTATAGATTTAAATGGAATAAATTATCGGAGAGAACATAAACATATAAACATTTTTAAGATAAATGAGATTGCTTGCTTGAATTCCATGTTAGGTTAATCTTAAAGCATGTGATTGATGCAATGAGGGTGCAAGTGAACAAGAGATGTCAAAGGCAGTGTTATAATGAAAGCATCTAAAAATCTCTTAGAAAAGGCATGATTCACTTTATAATAAGATTCTAATATAAATGACAATTTTGCATTTAAAATATTCCTATTTCAAGTGTAAAGCTGTATTTTGCACAGAATGGCCATGTTTTTACTAGAGAAACAGTCTACATATGAGTTAAAGATGCATGATTGTTTTTTCTTTATTTATAAAGAAAAGCAAACAGTTTGTCCTTCATAAGTCATGACACGATCTGCTTTATGTCTTCATAGCTTCATGTCTGATGAGTGCATTCATACCAAATTCATGCTATTTAAATTCTATATAGAAACACCACATCATATATTGCATCTATTTTATTCTGTGTATAGTGGTACTAACAGTAAGGTTGCACCGAGATTTCTTTATATTCATAAAGGTAATTAACTTCCCTATAAGATACATTGCTTAAATTTGGCAGTTAATTTAAAACAGTTATTTGCTGAGTGAAAGTCTTTTCATGTAGTTTGTTTGTTTTTCTCATTGGAAGCTGAGCAGAAACAAACAAATAGAAAAGGATAATATGAAATGATTTATAATTATTTCTGATAGCCACTGATAAACTGAAGCTGTGTGAAATTCCTTCTGTCTTTCCTTAGCCTCTGATTATACTCTTCCCATTGGCCTGTAGTGTCAAAGAGTAGCTTGTGGCCTCTTGCTTCCCATTGGCTTCCACTGTTTTACATGATGATAGCCACTTTCTCCCTTTATTGAGTGATATTTCAAGTACAGAATCATAGAATATTCCAAGTTGGGAGGGACCTACACAGAACACTGAGTACAACTCTTGGCTCTACACAGGACTACCTAAAAATTAAGCCATAAGTCTGAGAATGTTCAATTACTTCTTTAACTCTGGCAGGCTTGGTGCCCTAACCACTTCCCTGGAGAGATTGTTTCAGTGCCCTCTCAATAGAATCATAGAATAACCCAAACTGGAAGGGATTTCCCAAGAAATGTGGGAAAAAATGCCCCCAAACATGACTCATTAGAGCAGTTGTGTAACGTTGTGCTAATCACCAAAGGAAGCACTACAGTCACACAAATATTTATACTCAATTTGGTGAGACATGATTTTTTTTCATGGGTCTTATAACAGTAAAGAAATAAAGAATAAAAAAAAACAATGAGTAAAAGTAACTTTTTTTTTTTTTTTTTTTTCCCAAAATTCATAGACAGCTATGGCACAATTAACACTTTCGTGTCTATATTATTACATTTGAGTGAATAATTTACAAGAAATCATTTGTGTTTAAAAAACAAAACAGAACAAAACAGAACAGACTTTTGTTGTTTTTTCATTTTATTTTGTGGTGTATCTATGAGATCAGCTTAAAAATAGTAATTAAACTTCTAACTTATGGGGTGACTAGAGGCAATTCTTTATGCTCATTCAGCATTCTATATCAGTTTTCCGAATGTGATGACTGGCTGTGATTGCTTAAATTTTGTATTGCATGTCGTGTGATAGTCTCACGGGTGAGACACAGGTTACTGTTTCTGCTTCCTGATCTACTGAGTGAAAAGCATACGTAACAGAAATGCTAGTATGAGTGAATTTGAACCATACCTAGCATGGCTGTGAGAACATAAAAATGAGCTCTTAACTTCTTGTACAATTTATGTTAGTATGCATTGACAAGAAACAAAAGAGAAGGGGGCATAAGAACAGAAAAACAAAGTCCATTGGAAATGGGAAGTGGAAAGCTCATGAACAGTTTGACTTGGCTCATCCAAATCAGCTATTGTTTATCTCTGGCCAAATCTCTGGCCAAATTTTATTTTATTTTATTTTTTCTCTAGAAGTTGTGTCAGACTTACTGCTTTACTTAGTTTGCACAGTGGAGAGAGGATTGGGAGCAGTGAGAAAAAGTGGAAAAAAGTCAAGGTGGTGAAGGAAGGAGGCATGAAAGTAAAGAGAGGCAAATGTAATTTTATTTGCCAAAAGGGCACCTCATCCTGGATGCTGTAACAACTCATTGGTACAAAGGTATCTCAGAATAGAGGAACCTTCAAAAGGAAGTGTATATAATGTGTGTCTGTGCCTGCTCCGCCTTTAAATATTTTATCACCAAATTAATGACAATAGGGGAAGAGGCAGCTCACATTTATGTGTATTTCTCATATATCTTTTAACTAAATCATAAAGTAGTGTGATACTGACACTTTCAGAGGAGCAGGTCTGTCAGAGTGGTTTTCTTATTAAGCACAGAAGGCTAAGGAGTGGCTATATGCCTTGAATGTTGCACCCAAGCCCGTTTCAATAACTAACTGTAATAGGCTACATCATATTATCACTTTTTCAGTATGTATCTGTACATTTTCTTGCTTTCATCAGTCTATGGAAAGCATCTCACACAGTCAGTTTCCTTTTATTTATTTATTTATTTTTAAAACATGCCCTGCAATGAAAGCCTAAGTGAACAGGGCTTGTACAGCCTGGGGCTGAGTAGATGTTAGAAGACTAAGTCCATTCTTCCAATACCTATGAGAACGTTGAGGTTACTGTGAATATGAATCCAGTCTCTTTACTCAGGTGCATGGCAAGGTAATGATAGACTATAGTCATAAATTGTAACAAAACAAGCTCTTATTGGATATAGGGATTAAAATAAATATTGTTGCTCGGGATATTTGGAGCACATAAACCAAAGAGGCTGTGGAGTCTCCATTCTTGTGAGTTTTCAAGACCAGATTACACAAAGCCCTGAGCAAACTGATCAGTCCTCATGGGTGACCCTACTTTGACCAGGAGATTGACAACATAACCTTCCCCCGTCCTGTCCTACATCAGCTATTCCATTATTCCAAGCTGTGTAAAGAATTTTAAGTCTGTTCTTCAATTTCTAGCTGTGGTCTGGCAGAATTCATAGTGCAGAATCAGTTTTAGGACCCAGAAATATTCTCTTGTACTGGTTTCTTTCTTTCTGAAGCCCATATACATAGTATTGCCTTTGAAAAGTCCTAGTGCTTGGAGTGAATGCTAGACATCTTAAAGGCAAACAAAGAAACAGAGCAAATGTCAAGAAATTGTCACATTCACTATCTACAAGGGGAAAAATTATCTTCAAATATACAAAATACTGTAACGTGCTCAAGTCTGGAGCTTGCTTGCTCATCACTTCTGATACCTTCCTATACCCCACAAGTGGACAAAAGACCTTTAATTTGTTTGGGAAAAACTAAATACACATATGCAGAAGAGTAGGACCACATGTCTTGACAGAAACATCAGTCTCACAAAAAGAGACTAGTTGGTGATTTGCATAAAATATTTTTAATGGATTTGTGTGGGCTGTGATAACGGAGATATCATCACTATTTTGATGTTATCTAAAATTTCTGTTGAAGAATGTACTTAAATTTCCTCTATAAATGCTACTCAATATAATAATATATTATATTGCTCAATAAATAAAATAAATTATATTACTCAATAAATAAAAATGCTACTCAATATAATAAAATTAAATTCAGTGTTTGTAAAAATGCACTTTTTCTCCAAGAATGAAGAAAAAGTATCTTCTGGTTCTTCTTTAGGGCAAGCAGGCGATCAGGCCCAGTCAGCATGGGTTTATGAAGGGCAGGTCCTGCTTGACAAACCTGATCTCCTTCTATGACAAAGTGACGGGCTGGGTGGATGAGGGAAAGGCTGTGTGGTCTACCTTGACTTCAGCAAGGCTTTTGACACCGTTTCCCACAGCATTCTCCTCAGGAAACTGGCTGCTCTTGGCTTGGACTGGCGCACGCTTCGTTGGGTTAGAAACTGGCTGGATGGCCGGGCCCAAAGAGTCGTCGTAAATGGAGTCAAATCCAGTTGGAGGCCGGTCGCTAGTGGCGTTCCCCAGGGCTCGGTGCTGGGGCCGGTCCTCTTTAATACCTTCATCAATGACCTGGATGAGGGGATCGAGTGCACCCTCAGTAAGTTTGCAGATGACACCAAGTTAGGTGCGTGTGTCAATCTGCTCGAGGGTAGGAAGACTCTGCAGGAGGATCTGGATAGGCTGCACCGATGGGCTGAGGTCAACTGCATGAAGTTCAACAAGGCCAAGTGCCGGGTCCTCCACCTGGGGCGCAATTACCCCAAGCAGAGCTACAGGCTGGGAGATGAGTGGTTGGAGAACTGCCAGGCAGAGAAGGACCTGGGAGTTTTGGCAGATAATCGGCTGAATATGAGCCAGCAGTGTGCTCAGGTGGCCATGAAGGCCAACAGCATCCTGGCCTGTATAAGAAACAGTGTGACCAGCAGGGGTAGGGAGGTGATCATCCCCCTGTACTCGGCTCTGGTGAGGCCGCACCTCGAATACTGTGTTCAGTTTTGGGCCCCTCGCTACAAGAAGGACATCGAGGTGCTTGAGTGAGTCCAGAGAAGGGCGACGAAGCTGGTGAGGGGCCTGGAGAACAAGTCCTACGAGGAGCGGCTGAGGGACCTGGGATTGTTCAGCCTGGAGAAAAGGAGGCTCAGGGGTGACCTTATCGCTCTCTACAGGTACCTGAAAGGAGGCTGTAGCGAGGTGGGGGTTGGTCTGTTCTCCCACGTGCCTGGTGACAGGACGAGGGGGAATGGGCTTAAGTTGCACCAGGGGAATTTTAGGTTGGATCTTAGGAAGAACTTCTTTACCGAAAGGGTTGTTAGACATTGGAACGCGCTGCCCAGGGAAGTGGTGGAGTCACCATCCCTGGAGGTCTTTAAAAGACGTTTAGATGTAGAGCTTAGGGATATGGTTTAGTGGGGACTGTTAGTGTTAGGTCAGAGGTTGGACTCGATGATCTTGAGGTCTCTTCCAACCTAGAAATTCTGTGATTCTGTGATTCTGTGATTCTTGTCATGTAGAAACCAGCAAAATGACTGTATTTGAGCTGATAAGAAAACAGAAATATATTAGGGAAATATTCATGAAAGTTTTACTTAATTTAATACCATTCTTCATAATTTACAGAAACATTCTGATCTTCAAAGACTAGTTGAGGGGAAGAATTGATTTTGAAATTATCTATTTCTGGGACAAATGCAACCAAACTGCAGAGCAATCTTTACTATACCACAAAAGAAGAAGAGCTTCCTAAGAAATATTAAACCAGCAGCCCCCTCATAATTTGAGAGTGAGGACTAAATGATTCTTTTGTATCATGCTTTTAGTTAATCATTACTTTTTCTTATTAAGAAGCCTAAACCCTCATCTTCTGGACCTTATTAACAGGGATGGGTTTGTTAGGGATGTAAAGGTTGGAGGCAGCCTGGGATGCAGTGATCAAGAGATGGTGGAGTTCATGATAGAACTTGGTGGAAGAAGTAAAGTAAAAAATAGCAGTGCTACCCTGGACTCTCAGAGAGCCAACTTCAACCTCTTCCAGGATCTACTTGGGGCTATACTTGGGAGTATCTCTTGGGCTAGATTGCTAGAAGGCAAAGGTGTTTGTGAGAGATGGGCAACATTTAAACAGCACTTCTTCCAAGCTCGGGATTGGTGCATCCTGAAGAGTAGGAAATCGGGGAAGGCGGGCAGGAGACCTGCGTGGATGAGCAACGAGCTCATCAAGAAGATCAAAAGGAAGAGGAAGGTCTATGAAATGTGAGAAAAGGGCCTCTCCTCTTGGGAGGAGTATAGGAGTGTTGTCAGGGCCTGCAGGGATTTGACAAGGAAGGCTAAAACCCATTTGGAGATGAAGCTGGCAAAGGAGACAAATGATAAGAAGAAGTTTTGTTGTTGTTGTTGTTGCTGTTGTTGTTTTTTAAAGTATGTAAAGAGTTAAAGGAAGACTAGGGACAATGTGGGTCCCCTGCTGAACAATGGAGGTGTCCTGGTAATGGGGCACGCTGAGAAGGTGGAGATACTGAATGACTTCTTTGCTTTGGTCTTTGCTTCAAAGACTCCCCCTCAGGACTCCTGGACCCCGAAGAGAGGAGAAAGAGTCTGGGAAATGGAGAACTCCCCTCTGGTTGAGGAGGGAGTAGTTCAGGAGCGTCTGAGTGGGCTCATTGCACACAAATCCATGGGCCCTGTTGGGATGCATCTACATGTGATGAGGGAGCTGGCAGATGTGATTGCCGATCTGCTCTCTATCATCTTTGAAAGGTCCTGGAGAACGGGTGA
>CM021766.1:92006789-92039198 GCA_011076525.1 Nettapus auritus | reverse complement strand
TTTTTTTAAAAAAAAAAAAAAAAAAAAAAAAAAAAAAAAAAGCAGGCTTTGGTAATCTAAACTATTAAAAAATACAAAGGTAAAAAAAAAATTAAAAAATCATGAGGCTTAATTTTCAGATGGTTTAGAATATGACTTCAGTAAAGACCAGAAAGCACTTACTCAATCTACTAGCTTATTTTATATTAATAATGATCAGACCAAGAAATATTTATCTGGGCTTATTCCAGGAAACTTTTCAGCTATATAAAAAAGATGTGCAGCAGTTGCACTACCTATTCTTCCTATGGTTTCAATCTCCAAATAAGGTAGAAAAATTTGTTGTCTTAGGTCTGAAGTTGCCAAGCAGACCTTCGTTTGGGAATCATCTTCATTACTGTCATTCTTAGAAGCTCAAGTTAGGTAGAAAAATTTGTTGTCTTAGGTCTGAAGTTGCCAAGCAGACCTTCGTTTGGGAATCATCTTCATTACTGTCATTCTTAGAAGCTCAAGTCATGGGCTTCTACTCCCTAGTGCTAGTCGCTGTACAAACAAATTATGTAAAGCTGTGTTTTTAATATAATGCCAGCCAAGACCAAATTAATACAGCTATCAACTATAGCTGTATCTGCTGCAGAATAAAAACTAGAGTACTAACATCATTAGTCTTCTGCAGGAATTACTGCATGAAATAAGTAAAACAATACAGTGAACTGAGTACTGTAGTTCTAATTTCTAGACCTAAGAGCAAACTGGTGATTTCTACTTCTCGTCCTTTGTATGTGCTACCTTGAATTTTTATTGTTTCTATTAATGCTGCTCTTTCTTTTTATTTTGAGTGATTTTGACTTTCAGAGTAGATTGATAGATGGATGCAGAATAATTTTCTGTGGCTATCCTGCCAGCATTAACGAGGAACCACTTAACTGTCTGAAGCCACTATCCTGCCCTGCTCCCTGGTGGAGGGAGTAGAGAAGGTGTCCCCAAGATGCCAGCTTTAGCTGGACAGGTCATGCATGGTGGTTTATGGCTCATATATGAAGCATAAGATGATGACATCTGATGTTGTCTTTAAAACACAGTTTCAAGTTACTTGAAAGAAAGCTATATAGCATAACTTAAGTGTTCTCTGTGTTCTCCCTGAGTTCATAGTGATGAAAAGAAATCAGAAAAAAGCATGAAAGATTGAATTATAGCAGGTAATTCAAACAAAATGCTTACTATGCTAATCCGGTCTGCCACTCCCACTCAGTCTGAATGATAGTTTATTTAATAAGCAGTCTTATTGAAGTGGGTTGGTTAGCCATTAAGTAAGTGCTATTCTGTAGGGGGAAGACTTGCAGATTCCAGGAGGTGATGAGTACAATGTAATGTTTAATCCTTACAGCCTGCTAACAAGTGAGCCTTTGGCTACATCCAGAGGTGCTCACACAAGCGCGCTCATCCACACACACACGTACATACATACCCACACAAAAGAAGGAATTTGTATTTTCTACTAACTTGATGATCTTTTTCCCCTCCTGCTAAAACATTTAACTTACATAATCTTGAGAAGTTATGTACTCAGACCATTTCATATCATAATTATTTAGTTTTCTTCTCTGCATTTTCCATTTGGCAGACATGAGAAGCAACCAAAACGAAAAGTAGATTTAACACAGTCTTTGAAAGATTTGTGGAATACATGAAGTAGTCATCTCTAAACAGGCATATAAGTATACTACCAGTAATTTCAGATACAGATACACATTTAGAAGCAAAGACCCTACACAATGCATTCCTGCAGATAAATTCTTCAGGGCACAAAGATGTCTAATAGGTTCTTGTAGATAGATAAGAGCAAACACATTTATTGTGAACCAAGTGCTTACCCACTTACCTAATGCTATCTCTGAAATACTTGTGCTGTTTTACTTGTTTGTCTTCTCACCACTGATGTATTTGTTTAGTGTAAAAGCACATCTACCATGATGATAATTGAGAAAATAAAGAAATCATGATGAACTCCACACATAGACACCATCATGTTTCCTGAAAACTGTGTCAGAATCAACAGTGTCATGTCCTCTAGCAGTGGACAGAAAATGGCTTTCCAAGTCATCAGTAAGCTAAATGCCATTATGTTTCTGCAAGGAAATAGCTATTAACAGCATGCCAAAGAAAAGGGCAGTTTTGATGGCTGAGTATTCTGAAAATTTGCATAGAAAAATAGATTTTATTTCTGAATGAGCACCAAGGAACTTTAATGTCGAGTACGACAGTTTTGAATAATAAAAGCTCCTATTAGGTAAATTTATGAAAAAAGTGTGAAACGTTATAACAATAATACGTACCCTTCAATACATTCTGCTCAGTGAATGTGTAAGTGCCTTTGAATCATTTATGCCTACATGCAAGAAACTGATAAATTTTGAACAAATTTAATTGAAATCACCCCTGGAGTGAGTCTGAAGGAAGGATTAAATTTAATGGTCTCACAGAGTGTCATACTGTAGCACTATACTGCCAACTCTAGTCTATTTTTTCTCAATAAAAGATTCTATACCTCAGTCAGTATGTGAATGTGTGTTTAATCACATCTCAGAAATGATAATCACTTTACTTTGCCCTGTAATGAGACTTAAAGAAGATGTTCAGGTTGACAAATCACAAAGTTTATTTTCACTTTAATGGAGTGATACAAAGATACAGGATTTTTGCCCATACGATTTTAAGTGCATTGATGTTTTGTATCTCACATAATATCCCATGGCCTTATTTAAAAATATGTGAAAGGAGATCGACAATATAGGCCATATTTGACATTTCATTGAGCCTGAAATACCGTCAGTGGAATGTCATGGTTGTATCTGTCTGCAGATATGTTTTCAAAAATGTTATTAATCCTTATCATTGTGGTCTTCATATTCATGCTCTTAAGTATTCATGGTCTCATCCTGCATTCCCCATCGTGTCGTTTTTGTTTTCTGGTGGCCAATTTTGATTTCTGTATTGTAGCAGAGTACGGTAGCCTCACTACTAATTGAATATGACAGAATTCCACCCTGTATGAAGAATTTATGGTTAGAAGTAAATATTTTATTATATTTATATATATAGATATTATTATTTTAAAGTGTTTCTAACTCTGTTGTGTTTTTCAGCTTGTTCCTGTGTGATAGTCTTTATAAAGTACATTTTTCCACAGGTAATCATCATCTGTATTCCTGAGGAGCATCCAATAAGAAACTGCTATCTTGTTCACAAAGGCACTGCAGAGACATAGAGACAGCTGATGTTTGTGGGAAGTGTGGCCATTTTTGACCATTTAACTAGTCTATACTCTGAGCTGTATATTTAACACAACAGCTAACTACTCTGTTAAATTCGATTTTAGTTGTGGGGTGCAACCAAAAGTGCATTTTTCACTCGCTAATCTAACTATACCTCAACTTCTCTTATATAAAATTGAAATAGTTCTTTTACAAAAGTATCATGAAGATAAATTAATTAATCTCTGCCAAATTAAGATAAATTAATCAATGTGGTGGGGAATGCCATGGAAAATGCTCATGAGGAAAGTAATAATTCCATATTCAAGAAGGGCTTGAGTTAAAGCTGTGTGAAGAATTGATTTTTCACTTCATTGGCTGACCTGAAAAATTGTGGAAAAAATCAATTTTGGACCAACCTGAAGTGATTTTCTCTCATTTTTCTCACGGGAACACAGAGATGGGAAGTAATACATACGTTTTGTCTCAAACAAAACATTTAATTTGTCTAGAAGTGAAATATTTCATTGTCACCTTAATTATTCATATCTTTTAAACAAATTGCAGGGACTTGTTAAGGAAATAATCACTTCAGGCTTAATTGTTGGACAGTTTATTGCTATAGAATAGCAAGGGAGGATTTGATTTGATTTTTTTTCCAGTTCCCTTTGCCTTTTTTTCATTGACTGAAGTAATTTTTAGCACATAGTTGCATTTTGGGTGAAAAAAAGTACCCAGTAAATATGGATAAACTGCCTGAATCATAACCATGACAATCAGTTTTGGTGAACATACAGATAACTCTACTGACTTAAGCAGAAAAATGATCTCTGCACACACAGAACCACCAATCCTTCAGCATCTTCTGCTTTAGCCTTCAGCATTTTCCACATTCATGCTTCATCTTATCACAGTCTATATCAGCATCTAAATATTGCTTAGATGGCTGCATGTTCTCTTTCTGAACCACATCTGACTGATATTGCATCTGCCACTTCACTATAAATATTTCAATGGTCATTAGTGATAGGTGCTAATGACATGACTGATATCAAACACCATGAGAGTAATGTGATTCAAGATGTATATATTATAAAGTAACACCAGACCGCTTAATTGTTGGCACACAGCAATTGCACTATCCATCCATACAAATAATTTTTCATACTACCTGGGGAGGTTTGGGCCACTCAGCTCCACTGTATGCCTTATCCTTGTCTCCCCTCCCGATTTTTCCTGCAGGACTTCCTAGCTCCAGTTATGGAAGGAAGAGTCCATGTTTTCTTTCTAGTCTGCCACAGTGCACCAAGCATTGCCTGGACTAGTGCTGGAGCTAAACAAAGCTTGTGGAAGACTGGGAAATGTTTGTCAGTGTAAGGAATGGAAAGGTTAAGGTAAGAACCACAGAGGTAGGGATAGAAGGGGAGTCCTTTAAATCTCAGTGCCATCTTGACTTTTAGTCCTCAATGTGGACTGAAGCCCTAAAGAACTAGGCTCCCTGTAGAAGTGAGATGGGTGTGGGAAGATTAAAAGATATTGTAAAAAGAGGACAAAGGACATGCCCCTTTAAATATTAACTCTTTGTCCAAAATGGGAAATAATAATATAAAACTTCTGGTAGATATGAAAGCTCTGTACTGTAAAAAGTTCAAATGGTATTGGCTAATGGGCACAGTTATGGGGATGGTCACTTTTTTGCTGGAAATGTTTTTGCTGGTCAAGCAGTAACTGTCACAAAGAATTTGGTGTGCCACATCCTTTCAGGTAATGCATTCACTTTCTTTATGTCTCCTTTGTCACACATACTTAGGAGTATGAAGAAGCAGAAGACCTCAGGGTAACTTCAATCTGAAAAAAAAAAAAAAATTAATCTCAGGCTGATATCATTCTCACTTGTAAAAGACTCTAGTTTGAATGAAATATTGTAAGCATGATGAGAGGTATGCCTTAAACAACATGTAGATAAAACAAAATATTGAATAGCTGCTCTTAAATAGTCACTATAGATTTTTTTTTCTTGTGACTATGTAAAATATACTATTAGAATACACAACAGAGAGATGAATTAAAGCAGCATAGGCAACAGGGTGAAAGAATTCAAAAAATACATCTATTCTGTCCTACTCTGGCTTTTTGTGTGACTAGTTATTAAAACTTGTAGTTTGTTAGATCCTATTCAAATGACGTGCCAGCATCACAGAGTTTTAGCTTGTCTGTTTTTTTGGTAGGCCTTTTTTCTAATACTTGGAGAAAGTAGTTGCATTAGTATGAATTTCTCCATTCACGGGAGGAAAGGGAGCATATTTTGATGACTTCTCTAATAACCTTGTTACACCAGCAATAGTATTTATACATATCATACATAAAATACATACATACATAAACTGTTCTTATGACTCCATGTTTGTATGAGTTAATTTTTTTTGGTCAGCACTGTCATCTTTTATAGAAATATTTTCTGCTTTAGCTCTGAAAGGTATGCCAGATTTTAATAGCTACAAATGTAGAAGTGTTTTGGTCTTTTTTTTTTTTTTTTTAATCTTGAGGATTACCTCAAATGCCAAACTTGGCATTATTCTCTACTTCACTTGTCAACTACAGCTCTGGTATTTATAGATGTGGATTGGGTTGAACTCATAAAGTGGAGATGAAGAACTACAGAAAAAAAAAAAAAAAACATACCAAAACAAGTTAAGTGCCTCTGTTATTGTATTCTTGATACACAAGAACCCCTGTAACAATAAATTGAATTCATTTTGAGTAGCAGAACCTATGTGGTAGTTCTTTGATCTTTAAATCTACCCAGTAGCTAGGGCTACATAATGACCACACTCTTTTAAATCAAACTAGGTATATGAATAAAATATTACTAGAATAAGTAGAATTAATCAAAGAGTTCAAAAAGAACTTGCATTTTAAAATAAATGCTACTGATATGATATGATATATGTATTTCTTAAACTGAATTGACTATTACAAAGAAAGTGTCGAGCTAGAAGCCAGTCCTTAAAAAGGACTCCAGTGGAGAATTCAGAGATCTATTGATAATTCTGTAGAAGGATAGGTATGGACAAATATACTAAAACTGTGAGTCAGTCCAGCCAATGCACTGAAACAATTGTGGTTACTAGGGAGAACACAAAGAATTTGAAATAGATCAAGATATTTTATTTCTGAAACTAAAAAAAAAATCTTCCCTAGCATTGCAGAACAATGTAATTGTTTAGTATCAAAGACTGCAAATAAGTTTTCAGTATAATCAGATTTACCACTAGCTCCACTCTCAAGCCACTAAAAATTGGAAGTCAGACGTTTTTTTTTTGTTTTGTTTTGTTTTTTTCATCTTTTTTTCTCCAAAACTAGACAGTTGGAATTTTATGGCATGTTGAATTAATTCAGAAAACCATACTGTTTTAAGTTCCTTTACTCCTAAAACCATTTAACTTTTATGCAATGCTGTTCTACAAAGCCAGTCCAGTATTTCATGTGAGCTCCTACAGAGAACACTAATTGTCTATGAGCTAGCATTTACACAAATAATTATAATAAAAAAAAAAATAGGTGCTGGTTTACTGAAGGTCATAATGGGATAAGTTGAAAGAACCTCATTATTGTCTTTAATTGGGTTCAGGAATAACTATCTTAGCAGACTCCTCTTTATTTGACTCACTGGCTTAAGATTCTGAAAAACTGACTTGCACTGACAAGCTGGCCTTGACTGTCCATAAATACCCACTTGGCCTTTTATTTTGATTACCTTAAACTTTCCTTTGCTAAAACTTTCAGACAACAACAACAACAAAGAAAAAATCAGAAATAGACTTATAATTTGTCCTGGCACAAAGTTTATTTTTAAACTGTTCAGAAAACAAATTATATTTCTTCCATCTTCCAGTATTGATGTTCTATGAATTATTATAATGTTTAAAAAATACAGACATCAACTTTTATTCACACTTCATTGCTTTTTTAGCTTATTGCATTAGCATTTTTAAGGGTTTGGTTGTGGTGAACTTCATACACATATAAACTACATTTTAATTAACGTAATACCTTATGAAACTAGAATTCTAGTAATTTCCATGCAAGACAGCAGTACTATGTAAATTATATCTTGAAGCATGGTAGCATTTTGTGTGTATATTTTGACAACAAGCAGCTGTAGGACTCAAAATAGGGTTGTAACAGAAATTCTACGCTTTTTTTTTTTTTTTTTTTTCAACTTCATAGGGGGAGAAGCTCACAAGTGAAAAATACTTGTGTGATCTAGTTCCATCTAAAAAAGATCTAGAACTTTTGAAAAAACATGAATAGCATCATTCATCAAGGCCTATTAAACTTTTTGTTTGGGCCTTGCCTCACAGACTTTTTTCTTTGCTGAGCTTATTTCAACATTCAAAAGACTTCAAAGTTTCATCAAACAAGCAAACAAATAGGGAGCCTTCCTGATTATTTCCAAATTCAATCATCCTTAAGTGAAGCTTCTGTCATGAAGGCTGAAGACTAAAGGATCTCTTGTAACAGGAAAGAAAGTGTCTCCATTATACTGAGGAGAGATTTCTTTAAAGGAGAATGTTGTGGGATTAGTGTTGCTCTCCTAAATCTGTGCTCTCTCTGGTAACTTTCCTCCTTGATTTCTCTTCATCCTGTAGCATTTTAAGAGGCTGAGGGGCTTAGATGTTTTCAACATCTAGAGGACTCCTGGAAAATTTGTTTTGAAAACTGACAGTATAACTTGTACAAAGGTACTAAACCTAAATCAAGTTAAATAATTTTGTTCACAAGTCTGTTCACATATTTTTATGGAGCTGCCAATGACAGTCTAAATATATTTTCTCTTGCATTGTGCGCTTTCATATTTCCTCCTCTGTGGTTCCAGACTTCATTCCAGTTTATAAAAGTTGTTGTTTTGCTTTCTTCTTATGGTATCTCTTTAAGTTTGGTTATCCCCTTCTCCTTCTTGACATTATATTGCTATGTGTGCACATTTGTCAAATAATATGGTCATCCTGTAGCCTAGTCCTACACCCTTATTCAGATCAAAGCTAAGCTCCCGTCTGACCTTACTCTCCCTCCTTAGGTCTCATTTTAAAGCAATTTTAAAGCAATGTGAACTTCCAGTTTCCTAACTCTAGTTTAAACAAGGTATACCAAGTTAGCATCAGTTTTTAGAGGAAAAGGCTTACTCTATATTACATATTTGCTAAAAAGGTAGGCTTTCAATCTCTAGGAAGTAAATTACTATAAAATCACAGTAGCAATTTTTCCCCCACCCATGCCCTTGCACAATTACCAACCATATCCAACATGAAAGTGGGTGGGGTTACAGCAGATTATTGAAAAATTCCCATGAAAAATAATTCATATGGAACTACCAAGTCTTGAAGCAGCAGATGAAAAGTATTCACTCTGGAGAGGTCCTTAGTTTTATTTTTTATTTTTATTTTTTCCTTCCCTTAATTTGCTCTTTGTGGTCATGGCTTGGTGCCTGAGTTAAAAAACTGAGAACTTAACCTTGCTGCTTCATTTTTACATTACAGTAGCAGATATTGCTGTAAACACAGTTGCCCTCTAACTGAAGGGTTAGTGAGCCCAGTAGAAAAAGTGCAGCTAGCACAGAAACACAATAAATTCCAAATGCATTACTTCTTCCCTTCTCCTTTCCAGATACAAAACATTCAACTGCACTAGATTCTTTGATTTTTGATAACAGGGCTCAGTTTCTAAATGTAATGTGCCCCAGGTTACTTTGTAAGTTTTCTTGGCCTGTGATCAGGAGCACACCTGACAGATGCAGACTACCTCTCCTGTCACCTTCATGTAATCCTTCATGTTTTGTATCAAAGAATTCCTCCAGCAGTTGAAAGCAAATTTATCCTCAAAGGTATTTATGACAAATACTGTAATTCCTTTTAATGCAGGGGCTGTTTAATCCACCAGCCTATTAAGTACAGTATACCTCCAGCAAACAACCATTATGTCTCATTACCATATTGCACTTAAAAATACAATTAATCCTTTAATTGGAATCTAAAATACATAGTTTCCTCTATGCAGCACCTCTGCCGATAATAATCTGCAGAAAGTGGTATCCAAAAGTTAATTAAGAGCAAAATGTTCTTACATACTAGGCTTCCTATTCAGACACACAGTGGCTTGATGTTTTTGGAGCTTTCCCTGATTAAAAGGATTTATGATACATAGTTTTGGGAAAGAAACTCTATAATTGCTGCTAATTGCCTTCATTTTTTGATGGTTGGATATATTTCACATGGATCTTGTTTAAGAGTGCTAGATATTTTCCAGGCTTATATATTAAACTTTTCCTTTCATTAATTCAGAAACCAGCTACAAGTTTATTTTCTGCCTTGGTGATTACTCTCCAATCTGTTTTGGTAAAGTATTTTTCCATAGCCAGTGATAATTACACTTAAATGGAGAATAAAAATAATTGCTTGAGTAAATTTGCAGATTTAGAGCTCAGAAAATATGATCTCTATTCTCATATGAACAACTGATTTACTGTATCATTGAGGAAGTCATAGAAACTGTCAGCTGCTTTTCCCCCAGAATTTCACTGGATAGTGTTTACTTTTTAAAAATATATCTTTGCCTGTGTAATCAACGCTAATTGATAATAGTGCAAGAAATGTTATCAGAAAATGAATATTGCAAATGTAGATATATATAAACAATCATATGACTTATCTGCCTACAAATTCTAAGTAGGACATTTTATTTAGTTAAGGTATCCTCAGTCAACTTATTCTAACTTGAAGTAGACAACACTATTTTGTCCCAGATAAGATTCCATTTACAGCTGAACTCGTCTGAACAGCTGCCTCATGCTGGTTTTGCCTGTACTAGATCAAATATAATAGTTGCTACTGAAGGAATTACTTTTGTTGTGTTCTAAGAGGCAGTTGAGGTTTATTTCGTACAAGAAGCACACTAGTGACTATTGGAAATTAAGTGATTTTTTTGTTTGTTTGTTTTTATTTTTGTTTTCTTCTGGAGCTGTTTTACCACAAACATAGTGAATACATAGCATCAGGACTTGATGGATTTGTATGTGTCCACCTCTTGGAACAGGGCACCAACCGTCTGTTTCTTAGAGGCTTCAAGTGCATAATGGAACTACACTAGTAAGGATCTCTGTGGCGGCTTATTTTGAACTTGGTAGTTAGATTTCAAAATCATATAGCGTGAAGCAGTCTTGCCAATTATGATAGGTAGACAGACTCTAGGATCATATTGCCAGACAGTTCATCACAATAGGAATAGCCTTGTGATGTGAAACAATTATTAATGCCAAGAACTCAGAGTCCATTTTATATATGTGTTTTGAAGAGTAGGGGCTAGGTCTAATGTGTCCCCTGGACTGAATGCCCACTGGTATCCGTAGTATAGTAGGTGCATTTTTTGAATTAATATTCCAGCTTAGTTCTATTTGAGAGAAGTCTACTAGTTTGTGTGCTCTGAGGTTGCTCTGTGCAACAAAGGGTGATACCAGGGACATTAATTCTAAAGAACTTTTTTGACCCCAGTTAGAAAAAGTCAAAATATATTTAATATTAGAGTAATTTTTTTCTTTAGTTATTATTGTTTTCACAGAAAAATGTTAAGAGTGCCCTCATGTATTTACTCTCTTCTGTCTGTAAAACAAAAAGAAGTAGGAAAACATGTACAATGGTATCAATTAATGAACTCTTCTTCATAATAACCTTGAGACTCGAAGGTAGATGACACTATAGAATGGTTATTTCTTAAGTCTATGATTCATAACATCATGGTATTCATCTGTCTTTGTTTTTGTTATTTTTCAACCCAACAGGACAGCAATATTCAAATGCATTTTTTTCATTATGAATGTAATATTTATTACAAAATCAGTCAGTTATTACCAAACATGCTGAACATTGAAGGTTGAAGGTTTTTCTATGGTAAGAGCCAGATCTCTACAAAGCATGCATAGTTGGTTGCATCTAAGTTTTAAAAGCTGCCCTAAAAACCTTCAATATTTGGCAAGATCTTCCACCATTTACTAGTTTTTAAGATATGTTTATTAAAACATGTTTTCACCTTTTTGTTAATCCGTTTCATTTTTTAATGAGCACATCTCATGATTCCCTAGATGTGGCATAGCTTGTACAATTATTTTTTTTCAATTAAATTTCTAAAATAAGTAAAAATTAAAAATTCAAAATGTGTCAAGTAACAGCATCTAAGTACAGATTTTAGTACATGATTAGCATTCAGTGACCACAAGATTCACATATTCAGGGAATATGTTTCCAAAGGAGTGAGTTGTAGATACCAGGTGAAATGAATTTTATTTAACTAAACATGCTTTGTAGTGCTCTATTTTTTTTTATCCTCAACATTATAAACTCCTCATGTTTAACAAATTTGTTTTCACATATGTAGTGTAATAATCTTACTTCACTTTTGATTTTATAGAAGGAACACACAGATACTATTTCATATCTGATTTAAGTGAACATGTTCATACTTGCTGAGGTATTCAGTTAGATTTCAGTCTTCCCAGATGAGTTATCTGAGTGAAAATACCTTTCTGAAAAAATGATGATGTGGGAGGTTTTCCCCTTAGCAACTTTATATACAAATTAGATACATGTGCATCTGACAAAAATCTAATAAATAAATAAATAAAAGTGTAAGAATTAGTTTTATAAATTATTTTGGATACAAAAATCTTACGTGATTCCTGTTAAGTATGAAGCTGTACTACCCAGTAGAAACTACCAGGAAAATTATATGCTGTTCATTAGTTTGCAGTGGAGCAAAAATATGTACATTTCAAAAGAAATGTACTATTTCATCATGTTTTCATACTTATGACATGTATAATATCAGTATTTGTAAGTGTTATCATTAAAATTACTAATCCTGCAGCTTTTACTTGAAAAAATCTTGTACGTTGCATTTTCATATCTTTTATTTTCAACTTTATTTAAAATCTTAACTTGGATGTATACTCATGATTTGACTCATGTAAGAAATTTACCTTTAATGTAAAAAAGTAGGGAATTAGATCAGACTCAGGGTCTGTCATGCCCTGTGCTACTATTAGCCTTATCTTAATTTGTTAGAAATTATTTATAGTTTTTAAAAGAGACTGCTTTTTAATCAAAGGCATTGCATATTTATTCTGCTATTACTGTATTAAGTAAGATTTATACTCTCATCTTTATAATCAATAGTACTGGATATGTAGGTGATTTTTTTTCTGGCAGAAAAGAAAATATATGCAATAAGAAGAGAGAGGGCATAATTTCTTAATATTTGTTTAGACTAAATAAAGTTAAAACTATTCATAAGATTAAAAGTATTTTCTTAATCAGATTTGGCCTCAGATGCTCTTAAAAAGTATCTTAAAGTGAGCCCCAGAGACATCTAAACTTGACATTTACCAATGGATAATCAAATAGAGTTTGTTTTAAATATGATTGTGTAAGTTCTACTTGTTTTTAAGTTACTGTATAGTGCTTTGAAACTATAACAGGTGAGTCTGGTGATGAGGAGGAAGAAGTCTGATTTATATATTTCTTAGTCAAAATTTAGATATCCCTCCACCCTTGCACCTGATTAGAGTAGTAGACTAGAATAGACTAGAATAGACTAGAATAGGATAGTTCAGTTGGAAGGGACCTGCAAAGATCATCTAGTCCAGCTGCCTGACCACTTTGGGACTCACCAAAAGTTAAAGCATTGTCCAAATGCCTTTTGAACATTGACACACTTGCAGCAAAAAACACCACTCTAGGAAGCCTGTTCCTGAATTTGTTCATTTTATTGTTCTAAGGGTTTTACACTTACTAGTTTACGTGTGTAGCTTTTTTTTTTTTTTCTCTATATTGACAGGATCATTTCAAATTCTAATCCTGTCCTCCAATGTCTTTGCATCTGTTCCAGTTTGGTGTCATCTGTAGATTTAATGGGCTTACTCTCTGTGCTATTATCCAACATTGTAATGATAATATTGAATCATACTAAATTAAAGACAGGCTCCTGAAGAGCCCAGTTTGATAAATCTCTCCAGTTTGACAGTGAACCACTGATAATTATTCTCAGAGTGGTTTTCCGAACAGTTATGCTCACCAAACAGTAGTATCATCCAGTTTATCTTTTCATGGCTTACTTATGAAAATGTCATGTGCAACAATATCAAAAGCCTTACCAGAGTCAGCATGTATGACATGCTTCCCCTCATTCACAAGTCCTGTTAACTTTTCATACAAAGAAATTAGATTAGTTTGATGTGATTTATTTTTAATGAATCAGTGTTGGCTGCCTCTCATTCTTATTTGAAGGCACTTAGAAGTGTCTGATTATTTGTTGTTGCTGTTTTCCAGAAATCAGAGGTTTACATCACATTTGTTTACTTAATTTGGACAAGTATAAATTAATTTGTTTATGGTAATATGGCTGATAATAAATCTTGCCTTTCTCTAGTGCTACTCAAAATAGAAATAAGCTCTACACCTTTGTAGTCATAATTACATCCAATGCTTTCTCAGTAATTTTATATATCCTATCAACTAGTTTCTTTCCTCTTATGTCTTTCTGAAAGTTCAAAGTTATGGAAATAGTAATATATTTCTCTGTCCACCTTGTAAAGTTCTTGGATGCTTCTGATGATTTTCACACCCTTTATTTTCACAGAAAATACCGTTATCAGAAAAACAAAACAAAACAAAACAATCTCCTTCTTTGCTTTTCTATATTTTTTTCATATATTTTTAAATATATATATATATATATATATTTCTTCTCCAGAAAACTGATGCTTTGTATGGACTGGTGCATTACAGTTCAAACCTTTTTTTTTTTTTTTTTAATTTACTTTATACGGGGATGAGTTGGAAAAGTTACGCCCTTTAGAGGACAGAATCAATATTACCACTAGAGCAAAATGTGTAAATTGTACACTCCTTTCCTTTCAGCTTGTGTGACCCTCTGTACTGGGTTTTCAACAGCTCAATTAAGGGGCCCCATTAAAAAGCAAAAGAGTAGTAAGATCTCTCCCTTAAAACCCTGCAAAGATACTAATTTACAAATGTTTGGTAGTTACCTATAGAAAATAGATGGTGTACACAAATATGAAAGTTGTATGGCTATGTGGTTTTCTGTTGCTGTTGTTGTTTTGTTTTGTGTCATTTTTTGTTTGTTTGTTTTATTTTGTTTTCCTGATATTGCTAAAATATCTGATTCCTGGTAAGAATAACTATAGTCTTGGAAAACAGGCTAGTACAAAGCAGATTCTTTGTATGCCCCATCATAAAACACACTTCATATTATTTCCTGATTTATTTTAGAAAGCAATGATTGGAATTCTGGAAAAAAAATATAGATGAAATTAACATTAATCTTAAGAAATGCTATCGTATGATATTATTTGGAGAATAGAAACAGCTATGCATACTTAGTACGTATTTGGCCAAAACAGACTGAAGACAGAAGCCATAAATTGGTTTTCTTACTATAGGTGGAGGCTGGACAATTCGGATCACAAACATGTAGTGATCTAGTTAAGAGAGAGATAAAAAAACAAACAAACAACAACAACAAAACAAACAAACAAACAAAAAACTCTCAAAATCTTATCAGACATATCTAATTGTCTATGGTGTTTTAACAACAATATTCCAATTTACAGCTGGGACAGGGTAAGTGTATACATTTGGACAGTCAGGCAGGCAGACATATAGCAGAAACTTAATCCTGTGATCACTTCCAAATAATCATTTATACTGTGAGTAGTGCTTAACCACTGTGAAATATTATATCACATCTTTAGGTTTGTCTTGTGAAGTTGAGGAAGAATATTTAATTCTTACATCAAAAGCAATACATATTTAGATCTTGCAGATTATAACATGTACTTTTCCCAATAAATCAGTGCATGTGAAATTCATGGTCCAGTTGAGAAGCAGATAAATTTAGGTGGCTTATCGATAAGCATGCTGCCGTTGTATATATCATTCTAACAATTTAATAATATGAAACTTAAGTTCTTAAAAACTTGTTTTGTTTTTAGAGCTGTGAGGCTGGGTGAAATTGTGTTGGGTGAAATCTGTGTGTTGATATTCTAATTGTTGGAACTTTTTGTTGGAACATTTGTTCCAACATGTTGTTGGAACATGTTGGAACATGTTGTTCCAACAATTGTTGGAACATTTAGAGACTTGCATTGTATAAAGACAACGTACTATATGCAATCTGAACTATTAAATGAAGTGCCAAAAGATATCTTCTCTCATGTTATTTCACATTCATTAATTAATACTATGAACAAGGAGCTACATTCTCTGTTCACTTCTCTTTCCATTTCTTTGCCCAAAACGTGAAATATATCCTCTGTTGTACTATGACTATTAGTTCTATTATGTTCCAAACCTCTCTGTACACAGCCTAAATAAATAAATAAGTAAATGAAGCAAAATAAACAGCCTACAATAAAGGAACAAACATGTGCCTAAAATCTTCAAGAAATAAAAATTCTCAACATTATGCATATGAAGAGTAACTTTAACAGTTATGGTTACAATTATACTGCTTTTTCTTATGTGGCAGTATCCATTCAGTGCTTTTTTCTATTTTGTAAATTCTGATCATATTGATGCTGCTCTGTGGGACTAGGAATGACCGGAGATCATTGTCATCTCTATGTTAACAGCAAATGTTCAACACTAAACTCACATCATATATAAAGTTTCTCACAGTGTAAAAATTTTTGATATATTTTGCCTCATGATCATGTAGAACTCCATCGGGAATCTACAGTCAGTGTTAGCATTATCAGTGGTCTTCATGGATGAGAATATTATTAAAGCCCAACCATCTCAATCACAGCTGACTAACTTCGCTGGAACTCCTGACTCTTCTCAGTCATCAGCTCACTCCAAGGAAGGAACCAGTCATATATACATCTAAACACAGAAACTGGTGAGCCTTTGGAGACCACAATGCTATTCATCTGTTTCCATTTAGTTCTAAATTTAGACAGAGAATGGCTTTTCAATGTAAAATAATTTCAGGCAGCACTGTGAATTGCTGGTGGTTTTGCAGTCACCTGCATGCATTCTTTGTCCATTTATAGAGACAAATATCAGTTGTTCTACTCATTCTTTACGTAAATGTTATCTTTATTTTCTATTGGCAGAGCATATTGTTTTTAAGAAAATAATATGAAATGTCAGCTGCATGGGAATAAACTGCGGGTATTATAGAAACAATAGTTTTGAAACCAGAATCTCATGGCTACACAAACACTGCAAAACAGCAAATTCTCCCAAAGGACAAACTGTGGAATCCAATAGAGGTATGCCATTAAACAATGGTTACAAAGGTTCATAGTACTTATTAATACTATTACTGTTGTGAAATAATCAATGAGAAAATACAATGGTTTTGTGTAGACACTACTAGATATTTAAAAGTATAAACTTTCTGTTTCACTTCATTTTGTTCTGGCAAGCAGTTATTTTTAGGATTCACATAACATTATTTTGGAAATAGCTGTTGTGTAGAATGAGATAAACAATGTATAAATGAAAAGGCAATATATTATTTTGAGATTCCTAAGAAGGCTCTTCAATATTAGAAAGTATGTATTAGAGGTAGGCTGTATTTTTTTTTTTTTTCAGACTTTTAAGCTCTTGCTTTGTAAGGTGGGATTGCAGATGGAAGAAGACCAATAAGGAGAAAATATTATAGAACAATTTTGCAGTTTTTGCAGAAAATACGTAAGCTTGAAAAGTTAATTGAAATCAGTGGCCAAAAAATAAAAATAATTAAAAAAAATACTGTGCACCTAAGAAATACTGTGCACCTTCAGACTTCATTTTCTGTGGCCTGGAGTGTCTCACCTGGGACCAAAATTTCATATATCTCAGCTCAGCTAAAACAGGTTTTTTTGACATGCTGTGTTTGAAAATGGGAGCTCAGATGAGATGATGGTTGTTAATCACTGTCTTTGCCCTTGGAATATTAAATAAAAAGCAGTGGAGGGGAGAGAAGGAGAGAGAGAGAATAAGGAAGAAGTGGAGAACTCCCGTGCATTACAATTACAACTATATATATAAAAAATAGATTTCTCACAAGAGTACTAGAAACATAAATGTGTGAATTACTTTAGCAGCTGATCCTTATTTTAGATAAAAATGACCAATGGAGAAAATCTGAAATATAACTGTATTTCATATGAAGATAATTGAATGATAGTTGATGATCTATGTTTAAGTATTGAGGTTACAAAGTCAAAAACCAGAATACCAAATTAAGGTTTCTGTTTGAATTCTAGGTTAGATATTTTACAAGGAAAAAAAAAGTTACTAATAGTAAGTTCATGTGCAAAAATTATAAATCCTTTCCTTTCATTGTTAAAAAAGATTTTTTTTTTGTAGTTTATATACATTATAACTTAAAAAAAAAAAAAAGAAATCCCTGAAGGATCATTTGCAAAAAAATATTTTTTCTGATTTCTAAATCCATAAAAGAAAAAGGAAAAAAAAAATTCATGATGATATTTGACAAGAAAATGAGATAATTCAGAGAGAAACTTGGAACATAAATAAAACACTCTATCCTAATATTAGCTATCCATTTTGGTTTGTTAAATAAATTCATCCTGGGCCAGCCAGATGAGCCCCTTCTCTCACAGAACCTGAACGAATCTGCAAAGAATAACCAGGACAGAATTGATGATGTAATATAAATCGACACCCCCTCATCCCCCTCTGAAAGGAATAATAAATTTTATATTTATATATGTATCACTTGTCACATGTAATTTTAGTCAGCAGTTTAGGGAAAAAAAAAAAAAAAAGCAGTCTTCAATAACTTACAAACTTTTTATAAGTGACCTATTTGTCCATTTGCTATTGTATTTCCAAGGTTTCTATAACTTTATTTCCAAGGCCATAAACACTAACGTTATATTCAGGTTTTTATCCTATAATGTATCATGCTTTCTTTCAATATAGAAGAACACCCAGAAAATGATACTTCTCTCCTAATCAGAAGGTGTATTATGGGTGTAGGCAGTTTAAGTGGCCTAAATAACTGTGAGTTTCACTCTGTGCTTGACTTCACTGAATATAGGATCAAATCTTAAGGGGACTCTTAATTTGTTGTATTCCTTTACCTGCAACTTCGCTATACATAGTACTTTTGCTGTGGGTATTCATCAGCATTGCAATACACAGAAGCAGAAAGAACTGCAGCATGACAGACATTAAAATATTTGCATAAATGGTAACATCTTAGGGAGCAAGAAAAAATAAAGTAAATGTCATACTACATACTGACACACTGAGATCACAGGAGGGTAAAAAGAAAAATTATCCAAAAAGTTAGAGTACATCTTTTAATTTACCTTTTGACAGGTACTGTTTGCACAGTTCTCTGAATCATGTAATTCTCTAACTGCAAATTCACTCTCTGAAGGCAAACTGTTACCATTCAATTTCCTCAAGAAGAAAAAGGGAGAACAAAAGCTAGAGAATGTGCTTAATCTTTAGCTAGAAGTGCAGAAGGGCAATGATTTTAGTATCAGGACTTCTATATTCTGGATGGGAGATAATCACCCAATATACTTAAGTTCCTCATCTTCAGGTAGAAGCTGAGTCCGTATGAACCTGTTAGATTGAATCTGAAAAGCACTTCTGAGGAAACTGTCCAAGTTCTCTCCAGTTAACATGCTGATTAAGATCACACACAAGTCTCAGAGTATAAAAACTGGAGTATACGTACTGTAATGAAACAAAACAGGACAATTTACACTGTGAACATCCTACATCTGCTCTAGCTGTGTTGGAGGTTCAGTCCTTGGAAGCAAACTAGAGCTAATGTAGAGGGAACACCCTCACACTATCTTTGCATTGTGTGAGTTCTGGCTCTTCAACCTGATCCTGTTAGGTTGCACTACTTCATGATGAAATAGATAGTCACCCCACACCTTTTATACAAGCTCCACCTACGATCCTGGGCAACAAAGTGACACTCCTGTCACTATTCTGTTTCTGGTCTCGTAGTGAAACTGTTTGACAAAACTGTTTGAAACTGTTATTTTTACTTTTTAAAAAGTACATAACCTTTTATCAGTCATTAAAATTGTAAACTGTTAAAAAAAAAAAAAAAGTTTTAGTTACTTTTAATGGTATGAAAAGTCCTGCACTCAGAATAATTTTAGTAATTCCTACTTATTTTCCCCTCATTTAGTAAAAGTGAGAAAAACAAAATGAAAGAAAAAGCTGTGGACTTCAAAAGACACTTTCAGTCTTTAAGTATGTTTAGAACCCATTTACACCATAAAAAATAAAAAGAAATATTAAAAGTAAAAGGGAAGGTTATTAAAACACATTATTTATTTTTTCTTTTAAAGCTTACCTGAAAGTAGGAAAGACATACTAATGTTGGGGTAAGCACCAGAGAATTTTAAAGCAAGCCATTTCAAATTAATCAACCTTTGTGTCTTTTTGAAAATATATATATATTTTTTAATTTTTAAGTTAAAATTAAAAAAAAAAAAAGTTCTCTTAATATCTTCAAGAAACCCTCTATTCAGTGAACAAAGTTGAAATAAATGTGAACTGTTTTTTCTATTTTCTCATTTATTTAAAAAAAAAAAACAACAACAACAAAAAAAAAACTTTATAATCACTGGCTTATTTTTCTAACTAATTTCAATATATCAATTGATCAATTATCAGTGATCCTGGTTATCAGTGCATGATTTGGGTAAGATATAACTGGATTCAAGTCATCAGTTAACCTTTTCACAGGTAAGTTTTGATACGTATAAAGTTTCCCATCAGAAAATGAAACAAAATGTGCTGTTATATACTCCAGCTGTTGAAAATACTTGATAGCTTGAAAGATCAAAAAGTTTGCACAAATACAAATACAGAGCTTGTAAATGCTTCTGCAGACTCTATTGAAAGTCAAAGCCCTTTGTTTGGCCTTGAATTGAAGCCAAAACTGCATGCTCTTCATACACTTCAAATTCTGTTGTTGTTCTAGAA
The DNA here is from genome assembly GCA_011076525.1 of Nettapus auritus. Classification (NCBI taxonomy): domain Eukaryota; kingdom Metazoa; phylum Chordata; class Aves; order Anseriformes; family Anatidae; genus Nettapus; species Nettapus auritus. The sequence continues at coordinate 92,018,917 of CM021766.1, read as the reverse complement.
AGGGAAAAAACAAGAACAACAACAAAAAGTTTGAGCTGTAAATGTAATCAATAGTTTAGCCTGTCACTGGGGAGAACTAGAGTGATTTTTCTGCTATGTCCTTGAACTGGAATGCTATGTCATCAGGTACATCTGTTACTCTTTATTGGATAGTCATTTGGCTTAAGCTCAAATTGGCAAACTTTTGAATTGATTCAGGACACCTTTTAAGTCTTGTAACACCCATGTCTTGTTTTGCAAATCCCCATAAGCAAAGAAAAAGCTTTCTTGTTTTTGCTGCCCTTATGTTTTGAATTAATTTTATGTTTTATCTCTGTTTCTTTGTCTCAGTTTATGCCTACCGTTATATTTTTTGAACAGCTTCTTTCTGATAAAATTTGAAAAACAAACAAACAACAAAATAAAAACATTACATTTCTGGTGGTCATGTTCCTGCTCAGGGAAAGCTGAAATACTTAGTATCTCTGTGATTTTGCTTTATATTAACCTTTTGTGATAATTTCCCCAAATATATGATACTCCATTTTAAAATAAAATATACTTTTTTTTCACTTTTATCTCCTGAAAAAAAGAGAGATGCCTTAGTTCTGCTATGTTTAATGTACAAATACAAAACAGTTTAAAACTAAAAATCTTTCAACTTTTAAGTTCTGATGAGCAATGTTCTAATTTTCAAAAAACTTTCAGAAAACAAAAATACCTTCTTTGCCTTCTCATTTACTTTTCATAGAAACACAGAATGGCTTGAGTTGGAAGGGACATTAAAGATCACCTAGTTACATACTCCCTGCCACAGGCAGGGATGCCACTCCCTAGATCAGGTTGACCAGGGCCTTATCCAACCTGGTCTTGAACACCTCCACGGATGGGGCATCCACAGCCTCTCTGGGCAGCCTGTTGCAGCCTCAACACTCTCTGAGAGAAGAGTTTTCTTCTAACCTCTAATCTAAATCTCCCTTTTAATTTTTAAGTCTTTTAATTTAAAAACATTGTACCTTGTCCTGTCATTGTCTGCCCAAGCAAAAAGTTGCTCTCCATCATTTCTATAAACCCCCTTTAAGTACTGAAAAGCTGCAACGAGGTCACCCCAGAGCCTTCTCTTCATTAGGCTTAACAGCCACAGCTGTCTCAGCCTTTCTTCATAGAGGAGATTCTCCAGCCCTTTGATCATCCTCATGGCCCTCCTGTGGACTCACTCTAATAGGTTCATGTCTATCTTATACTGGGGGCCCCAGAGCTGAATGCATGGGGGTCCCATGAGAGCAGGGTAGAGGGGCAGAATCACCTCCCTTGACCTGCTGGCCACACTGCTTTTGATGCAGGCCAGGATATGGTTGGCTTTCTGGGCTGTAAGTACACATTGCTGGCTCACGTTGAACTTCTCGTCAGCAACACACCCAAGTATTTCTCCTCAGAGCTGCTCTTTACCCATTCTCCACCCAGTTCGTATTTGTGCTTGGGATTGCCCCAGCACAGGCACAGGACCACAGGTTCCTCTGGATGGCATCCCTTCCCTCTGGCTTGTTAACCACACTACAGTTTGTTGTCATTGGAAAACTTGCTGAAGGTGCACTCAATCCCGCTGTCCATGTAGATGACAGAGATGTTAAACAGTGCGGTCACAATACCGAACCCTGAGGAATGCTGCTCATCACTGGTCTCCACCTGGACACTGAGTTGTTGACTATAACTCTAAGTGCAATGATCCAGCTAATTCCTTACTCACTGAGTGGTCCATCTATCAAATGTCACTGCAGTTTTTAATAAGTGAAAGGGTTTGGGATTTTGTTTTTCCATACAATTGTCCTCCATTATCCATGCTAACCATTCCTCTCTATTAATCTAGAACACCAGGAACACAATAGGAGATGTATCCAAAGAAGAAGCAATATATTGGAGGCATAAACACTCTTGATACCACTAGATTTGAGGATATCAAAGAGAAAACAGGTGGTTTTGCCTTTGAAGATGAGAACTCCTGAGAGAGCTTGTGAAAGAAACAACAGCAGACAGGGAGAAAAGAGACAAAATGAAAACCATGGAGGAGTTTAAAAACAGTAACAAATAACAGTATGTTACCTGCCCTTTGCACTGCTGTAGTCTCAGAGAAATGAATAGATGAACAAATAAATACATTCCAGTGTTTGCCTGTTCTCTATATTCTGACCTCTTATTTCCAACTATAAAGGAGTGCAGCTATAAAGGAGTCAAAACACTCAGTTTCCCCTTCAGTTTCCCCTTCTTGCTCTCAAGGATTCTTGTTTTGACAGCATCTGCAAGCAAAGAGTTGTGATAACTTTATATTTTCGTGAAAGAATATGTGACCGGGCAACATGCAGAATCAGTTTGCAAATTGCACTCCTCTGCACAAAATAAGTACAATTAATAAATGTCTAATTTTAATAAATAACTTTAAAAAGTTATTTTATAAACTTTTATAAACTATTAGATTTGCTAATCTGTCTAATTTAAATTTAAAAAATAAAGTTCTGAAAAACAATGTTCTTAAAATGAGACTCTTCAGTACTCAGAGTAGTAGACATTAGACTCTTCCTTTGTCTGAGGCTAGCCATGGAGGTCATGGCTTTGGTGGTATCTGGAATAGTGTAGATCTTCATCTCAAAAAAAAAAAAAAAAAAAAAAAAAAAAAAAAAAAAAAAAAAAGAAAAAAAGGTTAAAAATCCATGAAGATTTTTTGAGAATGCCATGTAACATGCCATTTGAGAATGCCATGTAACAATTTTGAGAAAGGTGGAAAAATGCCACTATCTGAAATAGTTAATAATCTTTATTGTGTATAGATCGAATAATCAAAATTATCTATTGGGAAGGGAACAATATATGTGTACTTTTCCCATAAATTTTGCTACTAGATTAATTATTAATTATTTTAAACCTAGAAACTTCTAAAAGTACAATTACTCCCTTTTGGCTTCATTTGTAGTGTGTCCACTGAAATGTTTGGAGAGATTGAATCATGTACACTTATAAAACTTACAAACTAAAATATCTATTACTGTGGGTGGAAATAGCTATTACTAGTTTTTGTTTTGTTTGTGTGTTTGTTTAAAAAAAAAATCAGAACTGATATTAGCCCCTTGATCAGAAGTAGCCAGCAGTGTCTCTAGTATACACCAAACACTACCTTTAAAAAAGCACTCCCCAGTAATCCAGAAATTTGAACTGTTACTCAAGACAGGATTACTGTGACTTCAGCACAAATCTTGTTAATTAGAATATAGATAGAAAATTCAAGTAATGTACATTTCATTTGCTATTATACATTCAATTAAAATTGTATAAATATATGTCAACTTTTTTCTTGTCAAACAGCAGAGGGTTGATTTGGAAATAGTGATAAGTACTTTAACCTTTATGTGACACCAGCTAGTGAGATTTGAATGTCCTGATCCGTGCTGTCTTCAAGACAGTAATCCTACCTGTGTCTTCATGTGGACGTGATCCTGGTACAAGGATCAATGACAACTCACTGACCTAGGTCACTGATTTCTCCTGAAATAAAACCATGGCTACCAGTAAAGGAAATCTATCCCTGTCTTTTTATTTAGCAGTTCCATTTGTAATAAAAATTGCACAATGATTAAAAACAATGATTGTATCTGCTGTGCTCTGCATGGGTACCTCTTCATGTATTAGTAATACAGGTATTCAATAAAACCCTCATCTGCTTTCAGCTGACAATTGTTTAACTCTTCTTTACACAGCAGCTCATGTTCTTCTTGCAGTATGACAAAGCTTAATGGAGGTGTTGTGAAATGCTTTCATTGAAGATCTTTAATTATAGATGTCCTGCATGACAAGTTCTTTAGCATATGTTTCTTCACTCCGCGAACATCAGTTTAAGTCAGTGATCAAAGTGTAGTTGAGGGAAACTCAATATATTAATAAATCCAACCTTGCTCTACATGAACCACCACCCACCACCTGAAATTCAGCCCCTGCTTACCTGAATCAATCAGTATATTTAAAAGTGACATTCATACCGGGCACAGCCTATTGGATTACCATATAAATCAAAACTAACTTCAAATCACTTTCTTGTTACTTACTACATGCTAGAAGAATAGCTTGGCTACTCTTTCAGTCTTTCTCCTATGACTAGTCCCATTTCTGCATTTTACAGCTGTTTTTACATTTGTAATTGATCACTTTGATTGAAATTTCAAAATTTCAGTTAAAATATTTTGTAATATATCTCCATTCATTTGGCTCCTCACAACCTTCTTTTCTTTCAGAGATGTGCTTAAAATGAACAATTCAGGTCAAATATGAAAATATTTTCTGCATTTTTCACATAGATATATTTAAATGAATTTAAAGACTTCATGGTTAGTTTTGCTGTCTAGAAAGTTCTATCTGTAGTGTAGATACAGTGAAAAAAGAATATTTCAACCATGAGTATTCCAAGTAAAAAATATTTATTCATTTAACGTATCAGGCTCAACTAGGTTAAGTGTGACTTATGTGGATTGCACAAATATGCATTTGTGCTCTACACTGATATAACATAGGTGATTTATGTGAAAATGAGGCAATGCTGTCTTAATGAGCATTCATATGACCTGGGTGAAAAAAGAGTTCTCAGAGATTATTAAATTGTCTTTGCCTGTTTGTACCAGTGAGGTATCAATTCTAAAATTAAAAGAAACATCCTCTTAATATGAGTATCACTTATGACTATTTAACACATTAGAAAGGACATGGAAATGATGTGAAATAATTACAGATGGAAAATACATGCAGGCTCACTCTATCACATATCATAGATGAACTTAGGTATGCTTAGAAACTGATCTAATTTTAGGAATTGTTTTGGGTTTTGTTTCCATTACCTTGCAGCATGTAGTGCTGACAGTTAACTTTGCAGAATGTCATAGAAGGTGAGTACTGGAGTTAGTCTTCAGCCTTAACTATATCTTAACTGTCATGTAGAGGTTACAGAAACATGTAAATACAATTTTTAATAACAATATAATTTTATTAGCTCTTCTGATATTAGGATTCAAATGTATTACAAACAGATACTTAGCACCTTAGAAGTGATACATGATGCAGCCACTAAGCATATTGTTTTTTAAATTCTGATATACTTATCATATTCCTCAAAACCCAGAAGAATGTTGTACTTCTCCAAGATTCTGAAGTCCTCACATCAATGCAGCTAAAGACTTAAATTTTGAAACCACAACCCAGACTATGAGAAATCTTTGAATATGAGACAGAATTATCTTTATTCTGCATCTGTAGCATGATACACTGTGTTCTGAGCAATGTCAGCTAAACTTTCAATGCAATTTTTTTTAATTTAATTTAAATGCTTAATTATCAATGCATTTTAATTATGCTTAAGTGCTTCTCAAATAAACACTTGAATTATAAAAGTTGCAAAGTATTAAAAAAACAAAGAAGTATATTTCTTAATTACATAGTTAAATTCTTACAGGAAGTATTTTGAAGTCACTGCCATAGAAAGATGTCATATTCATTGTTCACATTTTTACAGATGAATCACAAGTTTATGTTAAAATAAAATATCAGAAAGTTTAATGTAATTGTAGAAAAGTTTAAATGAGTGAACTTAACTAGTAAAAGGTTTTTTATTTTTTCAAACAGCTTAGTATATCCTTAGAGGATATAAATAGGTACTGCTCAACTGACTTCAGCAGAGATGCACGGATTACAAAAATTGATGCGGTGTCCAAACATTTAAAAGACAAGATACCTTCAACAAAGGCTTGACATATTTTAACATAAAGCTACTTTAGCAGGATGTATTCAATACTGTCATTAAGAGACAGCTTGAAAGACAGCTTTACTGTCCAGTGGAAATTCCAAGAACTGAACATTTCCAATAATGTTTCCCACAAAATAGAAAACTGAGAACTGAAAAAAAAAAACAAGCCCTTTGACAGATTAAAATGTGAAAATTCAAATCTGAAATGCTGTTTCTTTTCAATATTTTTGTTTGTTTTAAATTTGGACAACATTTTTCCTCATTCCTGAGCTGAAATACTTTAAAAACAAACAAACAAAACCAAACAACCAACCAACCAAACAAAAACATATAATATCCACATGAACAAGTACAACTCAAGACAACTGGACATTTTGGGGCTGAAACATGGAAAAAACAGAGGAGGTCCAAAGGGTAGCTTCTTTTACAAGGTCTTAAACAGACTTTAGCACTCATGAAGACTTTTTGTTTGCTTTGTATTTTAAATTCAGGTTATTCCCCCTTTCTACCTGAAATGTAGTTTGTAAAGTTAAGCTTGGGCCTTACGTGTTAAGAATTTTATAATTTCTTCTCTTATACATTTCCTTTAACACACATCTGATATCTGACACCGTAGCCTTTTTTACCTGCTCACCAAGAGCTTTAGGAAAAGATTATCTTCATTTTATCCAATTTTTGTTAAGCTCTTGTAGGAAGAAGTGAAGATGTAAGCAAAGGCAGAATGGTCATTGTAATAAATATCTAAAACTTGTATGAGTTTTCAGTTGGTCTTTAATGATCAACAGTTAAGGTCAATTCTAACTTACGTAAGGCTACAGTTGGGCTTATGAACACCTATTCTGATTATTATGAATCATTAGGTAATGCTAGAAAAAAAATAAAAAATAAAACATTCTGTCATTATTTTAAGAGAAAATGCCATGCATTACCTTTTCCAGATTCTATGCTTCTTTCCTCTTCCCCTTTGTCTAAATGAAGTCAGGAGAATGTTATAAAGTCATATTTCCTATGAAATATTTAAATATATGATACATGAAATTTTACATTGTGCTTAAGATTTGAATAAATAAAATTTTGAAACAATAACTTTTAGTGTTATCTCAAAGTTATGGTTAGTCTTCATAATATTTTATCTGTCTCTTCAGCCTGGCTGGGTGGTCTATAACAGACTCGCATAATGGCATCTGCCTCATTGGCCTTCCCCGATTCTTACCCATAAACACTCAATTCTGTCATCATCATTGTTAAGCTCTAGACAGTCAAAGCACTCGCTAACATAAAGGGCTACCCCACTCTCTCTCCTTCTTTGCCTATCCCTTCTGAAGAGTTTGTAGCCTTCCATTTCAGTACTCCACTTGTATGAGCCATCCCACCTTGTTTCTGTGATGGCAACTATGTCATAGTTCTCCTATTGCACAATGCCTTCCAGCTCCTCCGTTTGTTGCCCATACTGCATGCATTGATGTAGATGCACTCCAGTTGGGCTAGTAGTGATCCCATCACATTTTTTGGGGAAGAATACCTAATTTCTGCGTGACCACTCCTGGGCACTTTTATGATTTCTAAGCTGTCAATGTCCCTTGTACCTTTGTTGTCACATGGCTCTCCATCACCTACATCAACTAGGCTGTCTGACCAATGAACCCTGCTAAGACACTGTCCAATACCATTGTCATACTACCCCCAGGCTTGTCTTTGACAAGGCTGGTTTTATCCATTTACCCCTTCAAACCTAGTTTAAAGTCCTGTCTTGATTAGTTAATTCTCACCTTTGAATGCTTGAATGGATTTCAGATAAAACTTTTATAAAGAAAAAATATAGAAGTCTATGTTTTATATTCTTGTTGTGATCTCAGTTTTGTAACTTTGTTTTTCACTTATGCATGTACCATGCCAATATGTAGTCATCCTCAGTTTTACATCAGTGTAGATCCAGTGAACATAGACAGAAATAAATTTTGTCTTTAAGAAGTGAAAGGAATTTAATTTTCTCGTGTTCACTCCAAAATTTATATCTTTGAAATTAATTCAATATGTTGCAGTAGGAAGTGAGATTTTCTTTCTCTGTATTTATATTGTTTTGTTGTAAACAGCAGCATCCTATGGCAGGAAGATTGGGAGTAGATGATCTATGATGTCCCTTTCAACTCACGCCATTCTATGATTCTATGACTCTATGATTCTATGACCCTGATATGCCCTGATATACCTAGTCTTCAACACAAAGTCCAAACATCTGAGAGTAAGCACTTTATATTTTGCATGCTTTTATTGTTTGTTTGTTTGTTTTTCCTATTTCTCATGTCTGATAGTCATATTAATACTAATATGTTAACGTCAAAGAAAAAAAAGTTATTTTAATAATATTTAATATAGATAATTAGCTTGCTTAGCAACAAATTAGGAAATCTGATGAATGATTTGTCTGTATGTGTTAATTACAAATTTAATATTTTTCTTTGCACTCAAATACTTTATTAAAGCTGCTCCACATTTTTCCAAGTTTCATTTTATTTTGTTTGATGAACAATTATTACTCTTAGGCACTTGCAAAATGTTGTCATTAAATATATGCTGAAAATATTGTATCTGCTTTGATGTAGTGTTTGATTCCTCTGATGAAAAATCACTGTCTAAGTGTGTTAAACTGTATGCATTTAATGCAAGAGAAAAATGTAAATATGGACAAGAAAGAAGGATTGGCTGTATAAAATTAAATAAAAACATGCTTACTTATTTTGCATATAAAAGTATTAGCACAGATTAATATTTAAATAGTTTGTGTCTGACTTACAAGGAACTGTGTGCAATAAAGTTTATATGGTTTAATAATATATTTTTATGCAAGCAGAAGGAAGGCCGATTTTTAAAGGTGCTTATTCTATGAACAACCTTTTATTTTTTTTTTTTTTTTTTTTTTTTTTTTTTTTCCTTTAACAACTGTATTCTTTACATGTGTGGCAAACTCCAGTCACATATTCATGATAAATTGCTTATCCACATGAAAATCTAAAGCCTTCTGAAAATTAGGTCAGTGTGAACAAACAAATGCTGGGTGTTACAGAGAGTGAACGCTCATATTGTTATCTGAAGAAGCATGTCTTAATATGGGGAAGTCTGCAAATGTCTTCAGTTCCACATTTGTTTCTATTTTCACTCTTTCTAGTTTTAAAAAGATAACATATTCTTTCTGTGTCTTCCACAGAAGATGATAATTACAGAGTTCTTTTAAATCTAAAAGTTGTGGTCTCCCATGGATAGTCTGTTTCCTTTTAAACTCTCCAGCAGTCTCTGATTTTTTCTTACTCTCCTTCCCTTTCTTCACAATTGTGAAAAGTCTCCAAGAGATAGCTTTAAGTATTTTTTTTTTTTCTGGATACAAACGATATTATTCAGAGGGGTGATCCTTTATGTCTTTTGAACTCTCTTTAACCTTTTTCCATCTCTGTTTTGTTTTCTTCAGCTAAGAGAAGAATACTTTTGTATTTAGTAGGCTGATTGTAGAGTAGTAGCAGTGGTCCACCACCAAGTAGAGTCATCTGAATATACAATAATATACACTTGCTCTCTTACAGCGTTTTCAGTGGAATTACAGGACTCTTCCTCTAGAGAGACCAAAAAGGCTTATGAAATTCCAAAACAATCTTTTATACAAAGAAGGATAACAACAGACTTATTTTACAAATTGAAAAAAAATGAAATTAAAATGTTTGCAAAGAAATCTTGTTCTGCTCCCTGTGTTAATATATGAATGGTTTATGTGATATTTTAAGTTGTCTTTTCTTTCTGGAGGTTTTTCCTATCTGCCCACCCTCTTCCTCCCCCCCAGCCTCCAGTTTGATTTCCTTAGATTTTTGACCAGAGTCAAACCTTGAAGGGCAGGTTCTTGCTTCCAGGTTTGGTTTCATTCAACAAGCAAAATTTTTGGAATTTCTTCTATCTCAGAAATCTTTTCTCTCTTTATCTGTCATTCTTGGGAATGTGTTTCCTCCTTTTGCCTCTCAGGAGTATCTTCTCTTGAGTTGAACACTCTAAGGTTCTCATGAGTCTCCTAGCCTCTTACTCTTCCAGAAGTATAAGTGGCTCTAAGGGTAATCAGGTTCAAGATTGTAGTCTACCTTTCAGATTGTCGTCTACCTTAAAGACATGGAAGGCTTTTAGTGTTTAGACAAATTAAAACACAAAGTACTTCAGTTTCAAGGTGTGATGGATTATCTAGATCACATGGCATTGTTTATCCTCCTTGACAGACAAAAAGTAAAATCTGACAAGCAGAAAACCTTGAACTCTTAAAAACAAACTTCTGTACATTCCTTTTCTCTGTCTGTGTGTGTGGATGCTGTGAAGAGACTCAGAGCCTGGGAATGGATGTGCCCTGCCTTTGTCTTTGAGGTCTACCAGAGAAAAACAAAGTCATGTTGCTCTCCAGCTAGAGCTTTTTATAGTACATTTGTACTTTGTAGAGCCTGCTTGCATTGTGAATGGCTCCTTCCTCCTATGGCTTATCTTGCCGAGCCAATCAGCTCCGGGGCAGACGTGCTCTGCAGCGGGGCGGGGGATCGGGACAGGCAGGGCTATTTTCCTGGCATTGAAGCCACCCGAGGTAGCTGAGGGAGCCGCCACGACCTGACAGCCCTTGTGAGGGACGCTGACAAGGCATAGGCGGAGCCAACAGTGCCCCCTCCCCGGCTGTTCAAAAGCAGCCCCTAGGGAGCGCGAGCGACCAGCAATACGAACAGAACAGGCAGACAGGGTGGGGTGCCTCAGAAGGGTGGGGCGCGGCAGTTTGCGCGGCAGGGCGAGTGAGCATGGTGAGCAGGGAGGGCAGAGTGATCCCCCCCACCCATAAGAACAACTCACCTAACAGCTGTCTACCACTAGCTAGGCTGCCATGGTCCTCGCTAGGCAGAGAGCTTGCACTAGGAAGTCTGTACGTCTTCATCGATGATCTGGATGAGGGGATCGAGTTGCACCCTCAGTAAGTTTGCAGACGACACCAAGTTAGGTGTATGTGTCGACCTGCTCGAGGGTAGGAAGGCTCTGCAGGAAGATCTGGATAGGCTGGACCGATGGGCCGAGGCCAACCGTATGAAGTTCAACAAGGCCAAGTGCCAGGTCCTGCACCTGGGGCACAACAACCTCAAACAGAGCTACAGGCTGGGAGATGTGTGGTTAGAAAGCTGCCTGGCAGAGAAGGACCTGGGAGTTTTGGTTGACAGTCGGCTGACTATGAGCCAGCAGTGTGCTCAGGCGGCCAAGAAGGCTAACAGCATCCTGGCTTGCATAAGGAACAGTGTGACCAGCAGGGCTAGGGAAGTGATTGTCCCCCTGTACTCGGCTCTGGTGAGGCTGCACCTCGAGTACTGTGTTCAGTTTTGCGCCCCTGTGGTGGTTTTACCATGCTAGGCAGCTGAATACCACAACCGCTCTCTCACTCCCCCTCCTCAGATGAGTTAGTTAGTTTAGGTTAGTTTAGGTCAGCTGCCCTGGTGATATTTCTTTCTCACTTTTTGCCCACCCCCCAGGAGGGTTAGAGAAAGTCCTGATACTGTGCTAGCACTTCTCAGCAGCAGACACAACACTGGTGTGATAACACTGCCGTTCTAGCTACAAGTGCAGAGCATGGCACTGTATGGGCTGCTGCAGGGAAAGTTAACATCCCAGCCAGACCCAGTACAGCCCACCACTACAAGAAGAACATGGAGGTGCTTGAGTGAGTCCAGAGAAGGGCTACAAAGCTGGTAAAGGGTCTGGAGAACAAGCCTTATGAGGAGCGGCTGAGGGAACTGGGACTGTTTAGCCTGTAGAAGAGGAGGCTCGGGGGCGACCTTATCGCACTCTACAGGTACCTGAAAGGAGGCTGTAGCGAGGTGGCGGTTGGTCTATTCTCCCACGTGCCTGGTGACAGGATGAGGGGGAATGGGCTAAAGTTGCACCAGGGGAGGTTTAGTTTGGATATTAGGAAAAACTTATTTACTGAACGAGTTGTTAGTCACTGGAATAGGCTGCCCAGGGAAGTGGTTGAGTCCCCATCCCTGGCGGTCTTTAAAGGACGTTTAGATGTAGAGCTCAGCGATGTGGTTTAGTGGAAGATTTGTTAGTGTTAGGTCAGAGGTTGGACTCGGTGATCTTGTAGGTCTCTTCCAACCTAGACTATTCTGTGATTCTGTGATCTTAGAACAGCTCAATGCTATCCCAGATTGAACCAACCTCACAGTCTCCCTTTGTGCTCTGCTGAATTTAGATCTGGTCCCTGCTTCTTCTTTCTCTCCTTCAGGTCTTCCAACCCCAATAGTGCTTCAGACCCTGTAGCAGACTTTGTCATGTTTTTTTTTTTTTTTTTTTTTTTTTTTTTTTTTTTTTTTTTTTTTTT
>CM021766.1:91958655-92004687 GCA_011076525.1 Nettapus auritus | reverse complement strand
TTTTTTTTTTTTTTTTTTTTTTTTTTTTTTTTTTTTTTCCCAGTATGGTACAGCCACTGATATTTGGCTTTTGCAGCACATACTGCCAATTGTCCTGTAGCAATCTGAATTCAAATTTCAAGGGAATTTTTGGACTTATATAAGCAAAAGTCTGTAAAACAAACAAACAAACCAAACACAACAAAACAGGGGTACAATGAAAGGGGCAACTTCTAAAATGACAGGAAGCTCTGAGCTGCAGTTCTGTAAAATCTGGAAGGCAATAATAAAGTCTACAGATCTGATTCAGAGGACACAGGCATGACATGAGATATGCAGCAGAGGCTCTGATATTGCAGTTGCTAAAAGAACTCAAGTATTGTTATATATGGTGATTATTAGTTCCATATGTTACCTGTTTAATAACTGCAGTTCTTTCTAATGCAGATAACAACGACACAATAAAAACAGTCATGTGAAAATTCACATATGCCTGTTATTTCCTCAATCCCCCCCCCCCACCCCAAGTATGTGCTTTCTTTCCTCTTTATGTGAATAGACCTTACTACTTGATCCAAGACCAATAGGCTTGTTGAGACATCAATTACTTGAGTGTGCTACTCAGATTATTCTGTACAAGTATGTCTGTGAAGCATAGTGAAAATGACATTAAATGTTCCTGTTAAATGTAAGTAGAAAAGGCACATATACAAGTTTTATTGGTTACTGAAAAATCCACAGAAGTTTTGCAGTGACCCATGATATATAACAGGAACATTAATACATGTTGAATACTATGCTATTGTTTCACCATTATTGTTTTCCACATCAGCTGTCAGCATGTTACATGTCAACAATATTATATCTTCATTATATAGTTAATCTTAACTTGCCTCAGAGAAGTGGATAGTCATTCTTAACATTCAAGTAACTTCACCCACAGCAGTCCTGCATTGCTATCAGCGGGTTTCTTTCAGTGTGTTAAAATGGGTAGACTCACAGTTTTCCCTGTGAATATAGAAAACAGAGAGAAATTCCCTGATCTCACATGGATCTGCTATCCATGATATGAGGACAATATTTTGTAAAACTAACATCTAAATGAAACATTTTTTATTAATGCAGACAGTTTTGAAGATGAATGAAGGCAGCATCTAGCAGTAAAAGCATTGATTGATGACAAAGCTTTATATTTTCTAAAAATTACTTTTTTTTTCCTCCTTTTACATTTCTTAATTTTCCATTAACCATGTCATTTTGCCAGAATGTATGTCTGTCTGATCTCAATTCATAACTTTTAACTTAAATTTAATGTTATTTGTTCTAAATTCAGATGACAGAAAGACTCAGACAGGAAAATATAGTGCAGGAATCAGTTGTTGAGTGTTTGGGAGGTTTATCAGCTTCCAGGCAAAATAGTCTTAGTTCTACAGTAAGTAGTAAAGTAAGCAAGCTGCCAACTCACCCCAAAGTGAAAACGAGGCTCCAGTCTATGCTCTTTCTCTGTCTTCTCCACTGATTATAGAATAAAATTGAGCACAGGATGAAGTTTTTGCTGCAAGCAACCCCTAAATGATGCATCATGGTAGATACAATCAAGTTGAATTGATTTGTTCATGATTTATTAATTCATAATAAGTGAATCTCTTAATCATCCTAACCTAAGTGCTTCCATTTGCATCATGGAATAGTCTCAAAATACATGAACTAGATTCTTTTTCACTGAAATTAGACTGGGAAGCATGCAAAAAGATCTCACTTAGCATTTCCCAGTTGTTAGAAGGTATTTATTCCATTAAATTGAACTAGAGCTAGTCCAAAATGAGAGCTTAAAATTTATATAATTTGAATTTTCAACCCTGATCCAACAGTTAGCTTGAAAGATCTGTTTCTTTTGCAACCCACAATGGCCTGATGTAAGCATTTGAGGTTTTCAATGAGAATTGTTCAGTAGAATAAAATTAATTTATAACCTTGAAAATTTTATTGATAGAATTACATATCAACTGTTCTTATGTTTCTTCCAAGGCTCTGTTTCAGACTCTCTGGTCTGTAATTAATTTGGGTATTTTTCTTCCCTTTACAATATTGACACAATATTTGTATTGTTGCTCTCCACCATTTAAAGACTGCACTAAATGTGGAAAAAGTATTCTTCAGTTAACCCTATGAAGTTGTTTTCCAAGCTGATTGCATCTCTTTCTGTTGCAGCTGGACCTCGGAATCTTCAGTCTGAACCAGGCACACTTTGTTCATCTGCATTACAAATACTGAAGAGCTCTGGACTAGTCTAGCACTTGACTTTTGGTTAGGCAGAAGCCAAAATGTAGTTAGACACGGGACAATCTGAAAATATCATTTATTTATTTGGGGTACACTTTAGGTAGGAAAAACTGTGAACAGGGAAAGCTGTGTTATTAGAGAGTACATTGGTTTCGCAAACCCACAGAGTATTAGCTTTTTAAATAGAAAATGTTACTTTTTATTCCTCTTTGTTACCACTCTGGTTTCTAATACAAGCCACTTAGAACTTCCTTCTATATTCCCATAACTTTGAATTTAAACCTCGTCTCTATGTATGTCCACCACTTCTGTTGTTAGCTTAAATCTTTTCATCACATAACAACCATCATCCTTAAGCCTGAACTTCCCTATTGAAAGAACGTATCATTATTGTTCCAGGATTTCAAAAACTTTACCACATTGTTTTACAAAAGTTGCTTATTATTAGTGTTTCTCAAACACTGGAATCTACCTTCTCCTTCACTAATATATTTCCAGATTTGTTAGATTACACTGAAAGTTCATCCTTTGCCTTCGTTTTGCAATTGCTGTTTAAACTATTTTTTTTTTTTTCAGAATGAAAAATTTTGATTTTTTTTTGTTTCCTAAAAATGCCCTATTGAGAATCAAGAAATTCATTTCATTGCCTTAGCTTTATAGAATTCTTTTAAACTTATACAATTTAATCAGGAGCTACATAATCTTTCTTTTGATTCATGTCTCTGGTGTGTCCAGGGTTTGCAACTAGCAATCAAGTTTCATGGTCATTCTTACCTCCTCTTTGTACAGTTACTCAGCTGATAAACTTGGTTATCAATTAATGCAGAAGGTAACACATTCCTTGAGAAGCAGGCTTCTCATACCTTTTGGAACATCAAAGCAGCACAAAGAAGGATAACATTTGACCATATACTTTCCACTAAGAAATCACAAAATTTTTCAGCTGCTGTCCAGCTTCTTGCTTGGAGCAAAGGAATAGCAGAAAGGTTTGTTAGGAACAAGAACGTAGAGTGACTGGAAGAAAAATGAATGTACTGTCTTAATGTAATAGTTTGTTCCCTTACTAGAACTGGTATAGCTTGTAATAATGTCCAAAATGTTCAGGTTATTCTTTGGATGAATAGTGAGTTAAGAAACTGAAAACTGGAGGTTTGAGAGATCCTCTTCTGCTTTGTTCAAAGAAAAGTGCACCCAATATTCCTATGACCTTGTAGATTCTGGACACAGAGATATATGTGCGTCTGTGTGTGTATGTACAGTGTATACACAGAGAACGAAATAAGTGATATTTTAAAGTTCTGTTTCTTCATAAGGGCATCCTAAACACTTAGGCAATGGGCTACATTAAACTCACTGGGACAATGAAGACTGACAGTACCTCAGGTGCACCACTGACATTTTTTAATGGTTGTTCTTACTGTCTGGTCTAATCTTATTTGATACCTTCAACAATGCTTTAAATACTCCTTTGTAGAAGTTTCAAACCTTGCATCTGGGTAACTTACTGAAAGTGTAACCTGACAGTGAAGTGGAATCTGTCTTAGCTTCTTTTTCGTAAAGGGATCAATAGCACTTTACACCTAATCTTTATTTCAGCTTTTAGGCTTTAATGCATCATTTGCTCCCTTTTGACACATACAGAGAAAAAAGAAAAAAAAAAAGTGCTACAAAACAACAATATAATTTTTTCTTCAATATAATTGACAGGAAACTTTTTCTTTAGCTCTGTAGAAAGAAAAATCTAAGAGTTAGGGTCACAGAAAACATTTATTTTGTTTTTCAGAAGACTGGGCAAAGGAAATGACTTTTCAATCAATATAAAGTTAGTCAATCAGAGAAAAAGACAAAAAAAAAAAAAAAGAAAAAAGAAAAAAGAAAAGAAAAACGGTGTAGAGGAAATTGAAGGGCGTTTTGCATTCCATGCACAGGAGTGAAGAAAACATTTTCCCTAGAGTATGCATGAGCAACTGCTCTGCTAGTTGGCTTCCCCCATATGAATCAGCAGGAGCCAACATGGGGAGAAAAGGAGACAAAAGATGTTGTGGGTCATTGAGTTAACCAGGCTTGTCATCATTAAAGACTTCTGTTTAGGGTCTCTCTCTGTTCCTGCATGCCACCCTGACCACAGTGGAAGGGATGCTTGACATTTGAACTATGAAAGGAAGTCATGGTCTGGGAATTTTTGTCAAATAAAAGAATCATAGTGAATATTTTATTCAAACATGTTCTAGCTTTCCACTAGACCTGTTAGCGAGAGGACATTTTTGTTGTTGTTTCCTTTTTCTTCCTTTTTTTTTTTTTTTTTTTTTTTCACACCCTTTTGTAATTTTGTGAATGTATATGAGGATAGGAATGTCTTTAACTATTCACATAATAAACATACCTAGATGGGCTTCTCAGTTTCTTAGCACACTTAGGCAACTTGCAGCACAATGAAACACTGTTAAATTGGTGACCAGGGAAGTTAGAACTTTCTTCATAATGAAGAATAATCTTGACAGCAAGAACAAATCAGTACTATTTCTTCAGAAGACTGTTATCTAAGCACATTAAGCATATTATCAGATGTATCTAAAACTACTTGAGCCCAGAAAGGAGTTATATTTCTTAATTTAATTTAGGTTTTATTTTATTATTTTCAAACACAAAAAAAAGTCAAAGCATTAAGTCAAAGATGTAAGAAAAACATTACAGCAGGTATATGAGAAAATAAGTGGTGCTAGAGACGAATCTCTCATCACTGTGGAAATAATGTAACTAGTATTTTCTGGACACTTGTATGAACTTTTATAGAATTATTTTACTCACATAGTAATAATAATCTAAGGCATCAAAATTAATTGGGGCCATTTTGTATCTTTCACATATCTTTTCTGTGATAAACATGGTTTGCAGTCATCTTACTTGGAGGGCCGGTTCATTTCCCCAGTAGCCAGTCTTGGAATACTCAGTGGCACAGGTTTGGAATTAGACTATTTTGGATTAAGCAGATTTCTTATAATTATCACAGAATCACAGAATGGTTGAAGTTGTCAGGGACCTCTGGGGATACTATAATCCAACCCTCCTGCCAATCAGGGTCACCTAGAACACATTGCACAGGATTACATCCAGGTGGGTTTTAAATAACTACAAAGGAGACTCCACAACCTCTCTGGGCAACCTGTTCCAGTGCTCTGTCAACCTTAGAGTAAAGCAGTGTTTTCTCATATTAAACCATTACTTCCTGTGTTTCAGTTTGTGTCCCTTGCCTCTTGTCCTGTTGCTGGGCACACTCAAAAGAGTCTGGCCCCACCCTTTTGACACCCTCCTTTCAGATATTTGTATACGTTGATAAGATCCCCTCTCAGTCTTCTCTTCTCCAAGCTTACCAAGTGCAGCTCTCTCAGCCTCCCATTGTATGACAGATGCTCCAGTCCCCTAATCATCATAGTTCTGAAGGACTTGTTTTGCTCTCAGATTTTGATCTTGCAGTCCCAAACTATCAGCTTTCCTTTACCTTACAGATAACGATCAGTTTTCACCTTTTTTATTCAAGTATTGATGAAATGAAGTTCAATCTCGGGTTCCTTAACTGATGTAATTATTTCAATGTACCCATTGAAAAGGACTGTTCTTATCCCCTCCACTACAGCTCCCACTTTTGCACTGCCTAATTTGCAGGTCAACTGCATGTCTGGAGTGTGTGGGCTCTTCACTGGTATCATTGAATTGGGTGAGGTCTTCACATCTCTGCTACTGTTCCTTTAATGTCAGCTTCCCAGGCTATAAGACAACATCCATGAATGCACAGAGCATAGAAACAGAGCTTTTATATAATGCTTGTACATAGCAAGAGTGTTTCCTCTATGAAGAAGAAATTTATTTCTTTTTACTATTCAAAAACTAATGAGAATCTGAATGGTGAGCACTCAGGTAAGAATTGACACAGAAATCCATCTCAGCTGGTGCTTCCCATAAACAGTGAGCAATGATTTAAACTTTCATGTTTTAGTTAAAGTCTTTAAAATATGAATGGCTTTTTAAAGAAATTTTGCTAATATGGGAAGGAAACAATGTACACCATAAAATGATTGTTGCAGTTTTAATCTGTTTATTTATTTATTTCTGTTACCTCAGTTAATTGGAAAACTTAGGAAAGTTCAGGAAAAGGTTACGTAAACCCTCTATCCACTTACAGGATGTTATGTCCTGAATTAATTTGCTGAAGAGAAAAGATTGAATTAAACCTCAGAGAATTTACACAATTTTATTTAATCTATGAAGTAGAATTGAAGAATGTCAAATAAGATATAAGTATGAACAAGTAGTAAAATGGACTTTAAAATATGAATGGGCAATATCACCAAGAAAAAAAACAAAGTTAGGAATATTTATGCTAGTATTTCAGCAAAAATTCTGACCATTAGGCAGACTTTCTAGCCTAATGCAAAATCAGATAAAAAGTGTAATTTAAAATACATTACTAAGGAAGAGGTAAGAGGTTAAACAGTACAGTTAATAAATGTAAATAAACCAACTAAGGATGCTGAAGTCCAGTTCATGAATTTAAGCAAATACTTTCAAAGATGTACAACCTTGTAGCCATGGCCATTTCTTTGGATCTGATCGTCTGAACCCATCAAGAACTCTTTAATATCTGAATATCTGACTCCTAAACAAACAGCTCAATGCCAGAAGTACAAGTACCTGTTGCCCACCCTTGCTACAAACCTGAGCTGTTAGGTGTTCACATTCTTTAAAATTCAGGGATTTAATACAAGAAGCTAACCCAAGACTGCTGGCACAAGAGAAAAGCTTCAGGGCTATCATGAATGATCCGCAATGCCTGCATGTCTCCATTCTTCACAGTATCTGAGACTACTCTGAGAGGGAGAAGGTAGATCAGAAAATAAATGTTCTGCCTAAATCCAGAGAAAATGCAAATGTTATAATTTGTCTAGAACAATGATTTCCAGCCTAGAAAATAAAGTCAGAGGTTGAGTGTGGCATACATGGTCTTAAAGACACCACTTTACATATTTCACAGTCATACAAAGGCATAGATTAGACAAAATGTAAAACTGAGAGGTACAACAAAGCAAGAGATCAGGTCAAAGTCCCTAATTTTTCATTCACTTTTTTCAGTAGTGCCTAATCTCTCTGTGTGGCCACAACCTTTTTCCCATTCCATGTGTGGATCATCTACTACAGATGAAAAAATACTAGGCCCTCAGGTAAATATATAGGTCAGGAAGAAGTAGCAACTACAGCAGCCCAAAGCATCTGACCTTCCACCCAAACCCGTGGGGCGCTGGAAGTAGACCATGAACCAGGTGAATATTCCTGGGGCATAAGTGACCTGTGGGCAATATGCATATATTAATGTAAAGCCTCAATAGATATATATCCCTTATAGTTGCTGTGGTTGATTTACAGCCAGAACTGGCAGCATGTATAACACAATATAAGCAATTTCTCTTTCTGTATTCAAATCCAGTAGTCTTGTAAATATATTAAATAATTTACATGGTCAAATATCCTTAGACTAGTTCAGAGATTCTGAGAATTTATAATGTTTGGTTTAAAAGAATCCTGACACATTAGTGCTACATAGTGTGCAGCATTCATGTTCATATATTTCAGGTCTTCCCCAAAAGAGAAAAATGTGAAAATATAGAAATTAAATCAGTTATTAAGTTTGATGGTTCTCTGTCTATACTGTCAAAAAAAATTCTGATATGAGTTACAAATATAACAATGTTATTATACAAACGTGCAAAGCCATGGGACAAGTTATTGGACATTCAGGCTGTCCCTGAGCTACCATGTCTTCACAGGTCCTCCTTGCTCTTTTTCATGGCCACGGGGGTTGGCAGAGAGGTGAGTCTTGCCTCACCTCACACCAGCACTCTTGCCAAGGGGGCTGCACAGGAAAGAACATTTCAGCAATCAAACTCTTGTGCATCATTTCTGCACGTTAACTTTTTTTTTTTTTTTTTTTTTTTTTCCATTGCTATTTTCTACCAATCATAGTAACTAATAAGTAAATAATCTGACAGATTTGATTTTTTTGTAGGACTGTAGACTACAATCCAGCCTTCTTCTATGCATACACAAACCACAGCAATAACCACAGAACAAGTGTATGCAAAACAGAGATGCTATTTTTACAGAAAAAGTAGTTCCTTCAAATGACTTTTGATAATAGCATTTTATTTCCTGCAAGTATATTTCCTAGAATCCATTCTCCCTATCTGCGAGTACTTGAAAACTGCATGCAAAAATGTTTTTGTATGTAAAAATAATAAAAATAAAAATAAAAATGTATATTTGTACATTGTCTACAATTGATACTCTTCAGGCTCATTTCTTCAGAGTGCTAAAGGTTTTCTCTATCATTGAGTGATTTAAAGGGTTTACATCTGTTGATAAAGTTGTTTATGCATTAAAGTCCTTTCTTTTTATGTTTGCAGATAGAGTAGGTCCTAAACTTCACTGTTTATATAATTATATTTTTAAGTATTATCTTTTGAAGCCATGGGATATATGTTAAAATAAACTGATCAAAATGGAAACAAACAGTTTCAGGATAAAAACTACATAAAATAAATAGACTGGCAATTCTAAAATGAAAGCTATCTTTTCAAACTCCAAAGAATGAAAATTGCTGTAATAACTCCATTATTCAGTAGGATATACATTAAAATGGGTGTCAGATTCCCAGTGGTAAAAAAGTCTTAACACCATGAAGTTATTTGAGAGATTGTCATCACCTAATTGATCCCACACTTTGCTTCCTCAAATATTTTTTGTGTTTGAAGATGATAATTTATTGAGAGTTGTATAATTAGATTAAAATATTATCTATATGTACATCATCTTATGTATTCATTAGTTAATGACTGGTTTTGAACAAATGAAGAGTAGATAGGTAAACTCTAGAATTTCCTAATATTTGAGTTATGAAGTCAGTTAGTGTACTAGTTAGCAGAATTCTAATTCAAACAAGGAATGAAAATCAGAATCACTATCCTCAGAGTCAGCAGAAATATAGACATTCATTAAGTGCCAAGATGACTAAGCCAAAAAATTAGAGCAAAAATTAGCAACACTATGGAAAGTCTGGAACTAACTGAATCACAGGAGATGAATTTCAAACAAATGCTGGAGTATCAGTGGACAGAAAACATACTATACATGTCCACACAAGGAAAAGGCAAGCTACCTCCAGATCAGCTCACTTCAGTAGAGAAATTTTCTTATACTCGTCAGTGGCAGCTTTCCAGTTTAAGGTGGAAATTACATAGAAAAAGCAACACACTAAGGTTGTATGCATTTGTCTCCCTTGAAGTCAGATGATAGTCATGGAAGCATTACATCATCTGGATATCTTTTTACTTTCCTAAATTTAATTTTCCATATGTTGGGTTTCTAGGAGAGGAGTTCTGAATGCAGTAGTTGCACGTCTGCCAGTTGTCCCACTGAAGTTTGTAATTTCTCATGTGCTTTGATGGAGCACAGGTTTAAGTAGCTGGCTGAATTAGATATAGACTGAGATTTTCATTTGTATTATTAAAAATAAAATTACTCAGCCCTTTTAAAAAGGCCAGTCACTGAATCAGAATGTGTGATTTTCTGCAGCAGTAGGTGCCCTTGGCTAGCTATTTTTATGAGCAAAACAACTTAGTATTTAAAAGCCAACATTACTACACAAAATGGTGTAACATTAATTAATGTTAGTGTAAAAAATTTAGTGTATATAAACTACTGCACAGTTCTGTCTTCTGTAGAAAGTTCTTTTGATTTCAGTGTATTTGTTTCCCTTTCTGCTTCACTCATCTCATGTCAGTCCTGAAATATCTGGGTTGAACTGCTGGACTGTAATGAGATGTACATACATTATAGAGTACTGGTGATACAGAAAGTTTTATTGTTATTTGTTTGTTTGTTTGTTTTTCCCCTTGGCCTACTGAATTTTATGAAATGTTTCCTGAAAGATGCCCAGTATTCTCGCTTCAAATAAAGTAATCAGTTCTAAACAGCATTGACTCAGGGGGTAGCCCTCAGCAATAAGCACTAGTCTATTTAGACTGCTCTCTATTCTGTTTAGGCATTTCTTCATTTCAGACTACATGGGGTAAGGGCTGGAATGAGCACAATGATGTGGCCTCAGTGCTAGGCCTCAGAGCATACCCTGTGACATGGCCCCAGGCTCTTTTCTATTAAGCTGACCTTACGTCTCAAAGCCTTATGACCTGTGACACCACTCAATTGTTATTTAATCAATTCAGTCAAAATTAAAAAGGTGTATTTTTATTTGCCTTAACACCTTTTCTTTCTGGTATTTGTTTTGGTGACCTTTGAGTATTGGATTTCAGCTGTCGATAACACACCGCATGCCAGATTGCTTTTTCTAATAAATAATGTAGCAGCTTCTGAGGATTATTTGGATTGCATTGATGTGGGCTAGAAATAGTCAGAAAACATAGCCCAGAAAGAACAATGCAGTGTCACATTCTGAGACCATCTCACAGGAAATGCAGCAGGAGAAAGAGTCTGTAGACACTGCTTAAAACCCAAACTCCACAAATGTTGTTACAATTACCTACATACTATCTGCACCTTGAAATAGAATTAAAAAGAAAAACGTTCTCTTTTATCTGCTAAAAACCAGAGATAGAAGTCAGCTATAGATAGCAGGATATATATATATATTCCTTTTGCAAAATGGCTAAAAAACAAACAAACAAAAACATTTTATTTGCAGTTGATTAAGTATTTATGACAATATTTAGGGGCAGAACCATAACTTACTTTTTCTCTGTACTTTAGTGTAATACATTTAATTTCCTTTTTTTTTTTTTTTTTTTTTTTTTTTTTTTCCAGTTATATCATATACTTAGGTTCTGGTTTGGAAAAGTACTTACAGCTATTGTTATACATGTGTTCACTGTTCAAATACATGTGTACACTGTATATATGTGTACACTGTTCAAATGGGTGATAATTTTCTGTTTCAGAAATGTAGAGACTTCATATTAATGATTCAAAAAAGACTCACAATTCTTATAAATTTAGCAGTAATGACCCCCAAACAGATGAAGTTTTAAACATAATTTGCATAATGCTGCATCTTGTTGACTTTCCCCATAGCTCAAAAACAAGTTAGGCAATGTCATTCACTACTTTTGATATTTCATCTGGTGATACTTTCTGGTTTTGGGCTCTTCTATGACATTTTACCCTCTCACCCCAAGTTGCAATGTGGAATTAAATTTATGCATTAACTCCAATTAACTTTGATTTAAGTGACAGATAATCTTAATTTCATTGATCAAGTAACTGTGACTCTGAATTTAAAACCTTTCTGCCCTATGTGCAGAAACATCTATTCTATTGTTCACATTACAGAACTCCAGACTTTGAAAAACAAAACAAACAAACAAACAAACAAACAAACAAAAAAAACCCTGGAAATATTGTTCACAAAAAATGTTTTGAGTCGGATGTACCTGACCATTTTTAATTTCCTTATGTAGAGAAAAGCTCAATTTTTATGACAATGGGAGCAAACAGTAGGTTCTAGTGCTGCTCTTTTCTGAGCCTAGATTGTATTGCACTCTGTACGGTAAGTAATAGCTGCACATCCTGGGATTTGGCAAGAATAAGTTTTAATCTCTTTGAGAATCCCCAGGAGCTACAAATAGGACTGGGAAGAGAGAGGATTGCACCCCTGCTGACCTTTCCTCTTCACAGTCTGTGCTCCCCAGGATAGCACAAGTATTTAGAAATTAGTGACGTTTATTTATAAAATGTCTGAGACACACAGCAGTTTAATGTATTAAAAAATTTTATTAATGTAACCTCAGCTTCATACATCACTGAACATTATTAATTGGGTGTTGGGATGTGTGAAGGGGGATGGGATAATTAGGACTGACTGCTTTTTGAATACCTGCAGTGCAAGCAGAGGAAGTAACACAGACTGAGCTCCTACAAAATAATTCTGGGGAAAACAAGGAAAGAACTGAAGTAACAGAACAAGCAGCGTGATCTTCTGTGTTTAACTCCGGAGGTGTCTGTATATCTTTTACTCAGAGAAAGACCGGAGCCTGAGGATTAGCTGGGTCAAATTCTTACCAATAAAGCTTGTAGAAAACAAAACGCTTAGAGCCATAACATGGCACAAACATGATCAAAATTATTTTTTTTTAGTATAACATAGTTTGAATATTAGGTTGGAGAATTTGTAGTAACTGAAGTAATCTGTGACCCAGTGTGGATATGAGACATTCTTTACACTACAAATGATTGACAGGGCACATCTACCTGCCCTGAATATTCAGTCTACAACTCTGGGTTATGAAAAACTATATGACATGATAGCAGCTTTTGACCTAAAAATATGAATTGTATTCTGTGCTTTTGACAGGAAGTTGGCATATTGGTATGCCTACTAGCTTGAAATTTCAAAGCAATACACTCTTTTTTCCACATATTTGAGTCATGGCCTTCTGTTCAGTCTTACTTCATTGCCTGTGTTATCCTTTCACTGCTGTGTCTCATGTAGTACAAAACTGTGGAACCACCAACCAGTCTCTTCCCAACACAGCTTCGTACAAGTCCAGCTCCATATTCTTAGACAGAGCTGTCTGAGACACTTTTGTAACACACAGATTTGGAAAATCAAATATAAAGGAACAGCTCCAAAAAAAAAAAAAAAAAAAAAAAAAAAAAAAAAAAAGGAATCCATCCCTTGTATTCTTAGCATTAAATGGAAGATATTCAGATATGAGACATCACAAAACCATGGTGCAAATTAGAAGACCAGTAAAGCTTGTAAAGTTGGAGAAGCTGAAGATTGTCAGAGGAGGTATATCAAGTAGGAAAAAAGGCTGGCTGAAGAGAGTGGTGGTTAGTGTGTTTAAAAAGTGAACTGTCTGTCTGGGATATGACAGTAGTTTCTCCTGGTCCAGTTCTGAGACATTTCGGGAAGGCAGGGGTTATATTTTTATTAGGGATCTCACTAGTGCACAGAAGTATTGATAACATCAGTGGCAAGACACATCATCAGTACAGAGGAGGGTCAGGATATCTCAATGAAAGAATCAGATAGCCTTGAGAATGACAGGAATAAAAGTAAGATGAAATTCAATAGCACAAAGTACAAGGTCAGTCACTTAGGGACTAATAACACAAATACTCTGCTATAAGCTGAGAGCTCATCTGTCAGAAATCAGCAAGAGGAGAATGACCTAAACTCTCTAGTTGATCACAGTATGACTGTGAGCTGCCAATATACTGTAACTGAAAAAAAATGGCCAATGTGTTTCTGAGATACAGTACAGAGATATTTCCAGAAAAGACAGAAAAAATTAGTAGCACCATGAAAAAAACTAATAAAACCTAATCATGAGGACTGTGTACATGCTACAAGAAAGATGAACTGCTACTGGAAACAACACAGAGAAGCACTAGTAAGATTATTTAATACATGAATATCAAAAAGACATCAAAATAATTTAGCATGTTTAACCTAACAAATCGGAGCCTAAAGGAGATTTTATTGTTGTCTATAAATACATCTAGAGATAAACACAGGAGAAGCAGGGGAACTATTTAAGCTGAGTGCAAAGGTTGGCATGAAAAGAAACAGGTAAGTACATTCATTCTGGAAATTAGAAAGAAGGATCTTATCTAGCACAGTAATCATTCCCTGGAACTGTTTCCCAAGCAAGGTAGGGCTGTAGAGGATGAGGAATAAAAACCTAATTGCTTTTAAGGTTGAGTTTAGTAAGTGCAAAAAGATTATATGATATAGTTGTTTGTAAGATCATGGAATTGGACTTCGTCCACATGTTCCCTTCCAGCCTTAAATTCCAAAGGTATGCCACAGGTCCCCACAGCTATATACACAAGGTTTATACTTTTGAGAAAGGCAGATTCCCAGAGCTCCATAAACTTCTAGGAGTGAGGAGACAATTAAGAGAAACTTCTTCGTAATAAAGTGTCCTGAATTAATTTCTGTGTTGTAGCTGAATAAGAGCATCATCTATACATTGAAAAAATATAAAATCTTGCTTTAAAACATCTTCCTAGAAAAAATCAGTATGACCTCTGATTAGTTATTTAGTTAAATCTTCTCAATATTTTTTAAATATATACATATATAAAATTAAAGGTGTTATATCAGACTTCCAGGGACCTGTATTTGCAACATTTTGCTAGAATGAATTAATTCTTATGAAGTTAGTTTTTTTTGTTTTGTTTTGTTTTGTTTTGTTTGAAATTCTGTTTATTTATTTTAGGACTACTTGCACAAAAATGTCCTGCTTATTTCTCAGGTTAAAGTGGTGGAAAACTCAGTACTTTCTCCAAACATGGTGTTCAGTATTTACTCCCTTCTTGTAATGATGAAGGCTTAATTTCTGTTGGAATTTGATGCAATGAGCACGCAGGAACAGCATTACCCGCATATAGCACCAGATGGTATTAGACACTGATAGTCATTACTTAGCTATTCTTCCAGTGATATTTTTTTTGAAATGCAAGTCAATGGTAGCAGTTAAGCCTGACAAAATGTGAAGTACTGCTAAAAATCTGTCGATGTTGCTTGTTGAACGCAATTTCATAGGAACCTACTTATTACTAAGAATTTTGTATGCAGTGGAACAAATATATTTTGTTTGTTGGAGTTGAATCCAGCATTAAGGGAAAACAAAACAAAAAAAATAACAACAGCAACAACAACAACAACAACAAAAACATTCCAGATGAAATATCAGAAGGACCTCTAGTGTTGTCACGGATGTGGAAATTAAATACTGCATGTGGATGTAAATGATTGCAGATAATTAAATAATGCCTTATTTTTATTGTTGTCATCAATATTCTCCAGCAGACATGAAGAAGGAGAATTGTAGTTTCAAAGTCTTCAGTTCCTCCTTTTCTCCTTGTGTCCATGGCCACCTTACAATACCACCCTGCACTGCCAGTTAATTGGAATGTAAGCCACAATGGAGACTATAGTGTTCATCTCAGGAAATTCTTGTCCTCAGAAAGATCACAGGGAGTGACCATACAACACTGCAGCTACACTTAGTGCAACCAGTAGCTGCTCTTCAGCAGCCATCAATTTTAGTTACACTTATAAATTTCAGAGGTACCTGCCATGATGACTACTACCTTAGCCCATAGCAACAAAGGATAGATGAGTAGTTTTCGTAGGCACATGTAGTAGGCTGGTTTCATACACTCATCTTTGCAAAGCTCTGTATATGTTTCTCTGTTTGTTTGCTTGCTTGCTTTTTTTTTTCTATCAGAATCACTTTATTTCTATGAGTGTAATTTTCTGAAAAGGTTAGATGACAGTGGCTTGGAGCAGCTCTACATAACAGTGTGCTAAGCCTCAGCAAAGTTTCTCTTTCCGCAGATGCCTCAGAACAAAATTTAGAAATCACTTAGGAAACATAGTTTACATAGTATTATTGCATCTAGAATTTTGAGAAAGGCTTTTTTTTTTTTTTTTTTTTTTTTTTTTTTTTTTATAGTAAAGATTAGACTTAAGGGTCCTAGTTTAATAAGTGTTAGGAGAGGATAAATAGGCTGGTTTTAATGATCAAGAATTTTCAGCAAACACTGAATTTCCACAGAGTAAGAAGTACAAGTGTAGAAATTGGCTTGTGTTAGGAAGAAATTTGTTACTGCCCTGACTAGATTAACCATGGTAATTGGCGCTGTTTTTTTTTTTTTTTTTTTTTTTTTTTTTTTTTTTTTAAACATATTGTGCAGTGCTTTGCAGGCGGTAGTAATAAATAATGTGCACTTAGCTGCGCTATTGGTCATTCGCAGTCCTATCACAGCAACCTCCCCCCATTCAGGGAAGATAAATGTGATTTAAATTAATAGCCAGTCCTAAATAACTCCTCAGCTGGTAAACGATGCATTTATCAGACCTAGACAGGCAGTGTCCTTTGATTCATGGTCTCCCCCTTACAATGTGAAGGGTGCGTACAAAAATTGTTATTACTTTTTAATAAAGTGTAGCAGTCAGTCTTCAGTCATTTATCAGAAATGGAAACATTCTGACAAACAGAAATATCTTAGCAGTGGATGAATGAGAGGGATAAAGGACACATTTCTCAACAAAAATAATCACTGCCTAAATAATCTCATAAAAGTCAGCTTCTAAGTACCTTAAATAAATGTATCTAACTGAAAGATACAGATTCCATGTACTGCTAAACTAGAGCCTAAACCAACCATTACAATATTCACCTACATACAGAAGGAAAATATATTTATATATGTTTTCATCATCGTTCTATGTAGCAGCTATTCAAATACAAATAGGGGTAAGCTAAATAGCAAATTTCCCAGTATATTTTCCTTTTGGTTTCTTAGCAGCTAACTCGTTTCCAAGTAAGTGTGCTCACAAATAAATAAACAAAGTAAGTTTCAAGATTACAAAAAAAAAAAAAAAAAGTGAATGAAGTAACTTTAAAGAAAATATATATATTTAATGCTTTATACCTTATGAAGTGTTTATGAAATTACTGTTCCTGTAGTTTATGCACCTGCTTAGGATACAGCACGGCAAGGTTTTCCTGCCCAACAAGCCTAAAGATACCCAAAGAAAGCAGTTATTTGCGGATGAGTCTCTATATTCAACATGTGTGAACGAAGGACAGGGTATTAAACCTTCTGTTTGTCTTCATGTGTTACCCATGAACAAATTTCATCTCAGTGGGT
Organism: Nettapus auritus; assembly: GCA_011076525.1. Classification (NCBI taxonomy): domain Eukaryota; kingdom Metazoa; phylum Chordata; class Aves; order Anseriformes; family Anatidae; genus Nettapus; species Nettapus auritus. The sequence goes on along the minus strand of CM021766.1, from coordinate 91,987,692 downwards.
TTGTCGGGCAAGAGCAGGAAGGCCAAATCTTGCACTTTTAACAGAAGCTTTTCTAGAATCACTGTGTTAACTGGGGACTTGTTTCCTGTAAGCACTACAAAGTTTCGTATGGCATTACTCATTTAAAGTGAGGCAGAACTTACCCTTTTAAAGAAACTGTGAACTAAGCAGTGTGAGCACAAGAAGTGTTAACTGAGACAATCTGACTACAAAAATCTTCTAACACTTTTTAACACTAATCTAGAGTAAAGTTTTCTAATCATCAGTTAGTCCAGCCCAGTGTCCTTTTTGCTGTTGAGCTCTTAACATACAGCACTATACCTGTAGAAGACTGACCGCCAGGTATCACTAGCCCTGTCCTCCCACTGTGTTCACCCCAATTCCACCAGTCCATCCCCACCACAGGACCCCACCCCATCCATGTTCTGATAAACCCTACAGGATAGAAACAAGATGGGCTTTCTGGCCCAGGAGCATGATAGAACTGCCTGTGTATTCTTCCCGACATTCTCTACCTTTTATCTCTGTGAATTGTGAACTGATTAATGGTCCAGATTCCCCAGAAGTCCACCATCACTTCTGTACCTATATGTGGAATGACTGGAGAAGGTCTGATGCAGAAATACACTTGCCATAGAATCTACCAGCTTATAGTTTTTCTGCATCTGCCTTTGTGGCACTGTATTTTGTCAATGTTTATATGCATAGATGTGTAACAGGCAAAGTGCTACGGACCATCTCAAAAGTGCACAATGTTTTCTGCAGGACAGACGCAACTTACATATGCCCATAGCAACGACAAGTGTAGTTGTTCTCAGTGGGTTCTGCAGTCATTAATTTTACCTCATAAACACACAAAATAACTGTTTTTGAAGATAAAGTGTATAAATATAATTATCCTTTCCTTCCTTTCCCATTTCTTCTAGAGGTTCCTACATCTTGTTTACACTGCAGCCATATACGGCCACCACACCCAAATGCATTTTTTAATCTAATTGATGAAGCTGACCTCTGCAGGGGATTGGGAAGTGGAAACATCCTGGGGTAGAGCTGACACAGATGGAGAAAAGTTTCTATTAATTGGTGAGCTACTGAGTTGAATCATGAGCTCTTGCACTTTTTGCAGTGTCACCAGCTTGCATGCACATACTCTAAGGCAGCACACATCTCTGAGGGGAAAAGGAGGTGAGGAAATGGCAGAAACGGGAGGGGAAGAGCTGGAGTTACCTGGAACAGGAGAATTATTATTTTGTAATTATCATCAGTAAATCACACCCTGCTTATAGCTCTGCTGGGGATTTTTTGGATCCAAGATCTGTACTGCAGATGGTGGGGGGATGCTAGAGGTCTTCAGCTGCCTCTGCTACTTTTTGGTACCATTTTTTTCCTAGGTTTGATGTTTCAGGCTGTGTGTGGGTCTAGGTGCTGCAGGGTGTGAGATGGTTGAGTGGTGGGCCAGTGCCAGAGAGGTGCCACTGTGCACTGAAGGGCTGTGGATGGATGAGGCACAGTGGAGAATGAGGGACACTCCTGATGGTAGAGTGGCTGAGGGTGAGTCACAAGTATCACAAGAGAGATAAGAGGAGAGAGCAGAATAGAGAGGGGAGGAAAGAGGCAGGACAAGAAACAGGAGGTGGAGAACGCACGTGGAGCTGCAGCGCAGCACCAGTGCAATTATGGTTGTATAATACAGCAGGGACTGATTGTGCCTTTTCCTCACCACTTACATCGAGTGCTACCATTCTCTGGGGAATTTCCAGTCCAACGTCTGGGTCTCTCCAGCTCCCCTGGGGATGACAGTGCCTTCAGCCCCACAATCCCCAAACAGCTCTTCTCCTTTCTCCTGCTGCTTGTCAAACTGGGGAAGACCTTTCTCTTGGGAACAGCACCACCTTGTCCCTACAGCCAGGTGCTGAAAGGAAGTTGAATGTGAATGTCTGCTCAGTGAGGTACCTTATTCTGTAAAAGTCTTTCTCCAAGATCTTCTTCCTACACCAGGTGCTCCAGGAAGAAGCTCAGTCAGGGTTTTTCCAAGAGCATGCCCAGCTTCTTAAAATGGTCCTCTGTCCAACTTTAAAGGTTGCACCCATTCTGTCCCAACCCAACCCGTGTTGCTTCTCTGCCTATTCTTCCCTTGCCACTGTGCTCTGTCTTGACCAGGTTGTCCTTCTTCAGCACACCCAGGAGTTGAAGGCTTTGAGGTGGGAGTTGAGCTCCTGGACAGTGCTGCAATACAGCACTTTCCTGCAGCATAGAAGAGCATTCCAAAAGAGACAGATGCATTCAAAGCAGAAGGGAGAGTAGTCTCCCCTCAGAGTCTTCCTTCAGCACAGGAAACTTTCTTCCTTCCTGCCTAACCAACGATGGAGGACATTATGACCCTCCCAAGTAATAATCTTCAAACCTCACCTTTTAAACTCAGGTAGCTGAACCATGGAAAACAAGCAACTGGCAATATCTCTTCATAGTTGTTCATTTACTTCAGCATTGTGTGTTCCCAGAAGGCCCTTTTGGTTTACGTTTATCAACTGACTGACTCTTTCCTGGCTAAACTGTGAGATGCAGCAATCAAAGCTCCACCTAGTTGTTGCTTTCCTGTGGCCTATCACTACCATGTACTGGGGATGAACAGGAGGTGAAGGCAGTACTGGGAAGAAAGGTAGAGAATCAATGATAGTAGTGTCCACTGGAACTTTAGTCAATGACCCGAGTCTGTCTCCAGTGAAACATAACAATAGTTTTTGTTGCATACTAGTGGGGTTTCAGTTTCTGTTTGTTTCTATTTGCATACATATTTTCTTCATTTCTTTACAAGGTCCATTGTTTCTATATTACCATCCCTTTTAACATTACTGAACACAGTATATCTAGGAAAATTTATAAATTTTCAGTCTGTGTATGTTCTTTAGCTTTTATACCACAGTCTATTTCTCTTTCCTGCTTGATTCCAGCCGTTCCCCATTGGAGAAACAGGGCTGCAAAGAATTCCTCTTCACAATCTTCAGCAGTCACAGACTTCCTAGCATCTAATAATGTAAGCAAACTTTTGTTAAATACTGTTTAGATGGGAGCTCTACTTGTGCATTAGTTAAGTCTTGTTCCTCTTCCTCTGCTTAATTTCTATGTTTATTGTATCTGATGTCAACCTTTAAAAAGAGTTGAATGTGATATCATTTGTCAGCATTTGTTAAAAGTGCAACCCTGGTCATTAATGTATCTTTTCATACTATAGTGAAAAAAGACTGCTGTTTGTACCAGGTCATAAATATAGAGCACTCCCCTTTTCTCTTGATGTTCTGTGCCTATGCAAAGATCATGGTATGTTCTTTCTCTGTTAGAGGGAATTAATTGCATGTGCTGATTGGATGCCATACTGGGAATGACCTGTCAAGGATGTTTTTCATTTGTATGGAAATAGCCCTGTCATGCCTAGAGTTGACATCAGTATAGTCATGCAGATTGTGTGCCCATATGTAGCACTGCTTCTCAGAAATCCTGTTAACTTCAAAATTTCTTTTGAAGATTGGAGCATCCAAAACTATTGTGCTCTGAGACCAAAGGATGCCTTCCAGTCTCTTCACTGGATTTCTGAAGGCAAGAGGAAGAGCCACAGGTTGCACACCAGTTCCTAAAATGAAACTAGCTAAATAAATAAAGACTAAACGTTGAGACATTCATTTTTTTTCTGAATTAAATCATATTGTCCTCTTGCAGTAGGAAAAGAGTTACAAAGCTTTTACATTGCAGTATTTGAGCTTCATCCAACAATTTTTGTCTGGACCAAATGCCATGGCCTTCAATTAAAAAAGGAAGAGTTCAGTCATTAATTTCACTGTATTATCTGAGAATATATGGCAACTTTTTCTGCTTATAACAAAATATTCAACAAACAAATAAGTTTATAAATAATAACAGTAGTCTGGGGAAGGGATAATTATGATGCATGTTAGGTATAAATACAGGTTAAAGTCTTCTGCTGGGATGAATTGCTCATAATGAAATTTTACCATCTACATCTGGTTCAAATATGCAAGAATATAACCCCATATTTATGAAAAATAATTAAAAATCACAGATAGAATATAAGAATGAGTATAGGGAAAGATGTTCTGGACAGTATAATATATTAAGTTTCAGAATTATCTCCCATGAGAAATGCTGGAATTCACTTGAGAAATTCAAAACAAAACTGGGCAAAATACCCCCAAATTAATTACAGGAATGATTCAACATTGGTAATGAAACAGAATAACAGGTCATATTTTCATAAAAGGCAATTTTTTCAAATGTCAAGTTTTTGAAAGCTGATATTCCAATATGTTAACATATTGATGCTCTCAGTTATCTAGTAATTATAATTCTGAATTCTGTTATGTATTTCCTTTGATGATCTTCCCTCACAAAATTACAATCAAGCAAGAAAAGGGTGCAAATTTTAGGTGAGAGTTTCTGAGCATATTACATCTTTCTTTGTTTCAAGCTATAATGCTGATATTATTATTATTTTTTTTTTTTTTTCACTGAAAACATTATTTAAACAAGTGGAAAGTGGTGTTTAAAAAAAAGTCTAGATAATTAAATTGATTGTGATGAAAGAGCCTCTACAAAGTTCAAAATCCACAGATGGCTGAATCCCAAGATTAGCTGTTTTTCCTTAATTTCAAATCTAGTTGTCTTCTGTCACTCTCTTCCACGGACAAAAAGATTTTACTTAAATTCACTCAAAGGGTGAGGGCAATGCTGCAGTTCTATTGCATAATATTTTGATTGTATTAGTGACAACAAAGCACACAAATACCAAATCTATGTTCAGGATGGCATAACAGGAACAACAACAACAAAAAAATAGATTTTATCAGCTTGTTTTGTTTTGCTTTTCTGAAAATAGAAGAGATAATCTGATCATAGTATATAATATTAGCTTGACTGAATAACTTCATTCTCACTTCATGTGAAATCTTTACAGGCCACCTGATCTGCTTCCTTGAAACTCTTTGAAGAATGAGCAGGCACTAAGGTCTAACATCTATTTTATAAATGTTACAGAAATTAATTTTTGAAGGAGGCATTGAATCATTTTTCTCTCCTTAGAAAATTCCACTCTTTTATATGAGCTGTAATATTTTTAAACCTACCTTTCTGAGTTTTAAATGTGATTAGGTTGTTATTCTAAATTTTATTTCCTTGACCATCACCCAAATTAGCCTATTTGAGATTTCAGTGAGTATCTTTAGCCAGATATGTCATTTTCTGCTCTTCCTTTCACAAGCATCACCAACATATGACATACTGTGCACGTGTCCTTGTGCATTAGAAGCAACAACAACAATAGCAGTATCTTACTCTTCTATGCTGGAATAAATTAGTCCTTTAATTTAGTTTCATGAAAAAAATACAAGCTAGAAGCAATTCTCTTGTGTATAGACCAACATTAAGCCTCATACACAGGTAACAGTCAATCCATTAACCTTTGCTTTTAGCTTAACCTGTGTGTCCCTCGCATCACAGTTGTTCCTCCTTTTAATACCTTTTCCTTAATAGTTGCTCACCCACAACTGAAAAGGGCAGAGCAGCTTCTCATGACATTGACTGTGGCACTGCTATAATAAGCTTCTCTCTCTCTCTCTTTTTTTTTTTTTTTTTTTTTTTTCCCCACCCCCCCCCCACAAAAATGTTAACAAAAATTTTTTTTTTTTTTTTTTTTTTTTTTTTTTTTTTTTGGAAGGTAATCTAAAAAGAACTGTAGAGGCAGAGGTCATGTTAAACTGTAACGCAAATGTTATTCCTCGATTATCTAGCCAGGGTAAATGTCAACTGCTTCGGGCTAAAGCAATTGGAAAAGCAGAATCTGTGAATCTAACAAAGGGAGAGAACTGGGGGAAGGGAGATCTAAACTGGGCCTAGCTTGGTGGCTGGTATGTTAAACCAGCTCTTCTCTGTATTTCTTCTCTCCAGCACAGAGCAATGCTATATCAGCTGTAAGTTATCTGAGCAGAGCTCTCCTTGCCCATTCTTTTATAATATGTGTGCCTGCAGCAGAAAATTGTGTGCTGTGGCAGTGACTTCAATGGCATTTAGGCAGGCACTTGAGGAATCAGTGCTCATTCCACTTACTGAAGAAATGAGTAGTAAATAATATGAGAATAAAGATATAGTTAATCCCATAGAACAAGCAGATATTTTATAAATATTTAATGTACTTTGCACTTTCAAGAGATGAAGAATATATTACATGTAAAATTATGTATGATGTCGCATCAGTTCTAATTATTGTTACATATAATACATTATGAACAGAAAAAATGCATGGGAAAACAAACAGTAATCTTTATATTAATAAAGAGCAGACATGTTTGATAATATTGATACATAAGAATATTTTTATTAGCCATCAATAAATATGTCCATTACTGAGTATCTCTGATTATTCTCAGTTCTGTATCATGATGTATCATTATTACTGCCACTGATTACAACAGCTGATTACAGCATAGACAGAAAAGTATTATATGTTAATGCAAACTGAATGTTAAAATGATAAACACAATGAATCAGAAATTCTGACATGCTTTCTGAAAACTTATAGGAAGAAAGGTCAGATCTTACTTTATTTCCTTTTTTTCTTTTGGATATGGTGAATTCAATTCTCTCATAAAGGGAGACTGTGGTTGGTACTCTGATTTGGAGTGAGCAGATCAGTTTAGGCCAGTTTAAGGGATTTCTGCTTATCAGTTAAGATGCAGAAAACACTGGTATAGGTTCTCACCCACCTCAATTGAAAGTTAAGTGACTTAAACTGTCACTGCTTTAATAAACAGCTAAAAGCAATAATACTTAAAACTACCTAAACACAGTCTTCAGAGCATGTCCGCTATACTTTTGTACCTCAAGGCTATGAGCTAGTTATGACACTATATAACTTCCACTTAATCAATATAAAATAAGATACAGACTGAAAAACCACTATTGTGAAGACTACTGAGTTCTCACAAAGAAATAAAGTCCACAATTTCAGCTGGTCAGGCTGTACATATCCTCAAACTATAGAACACATCTTCACCTTTCGTGAGTCTTAGGAATCAATGACCAGTCCGAAGCAAAACTTCATCACTCCTGATGAAGTTTTATTATCTGCCTGATGCAGATAATTCAGGAATACATTAACCCCTGTGATATTTTCAGTTGAGCTTGGATTTAATTTTTTTCACATTTATATGAATTACTCTCATCTCATGGAAGTAAGTTAGAGTAAGACACATGACCAGAATTTATGACATTTACTATATGTCAACAACAATTATATTTATGAGTAATTTCACAAAAATATTCAGCTTTTCAGTAGTCCTGTAGGGCTGTGTTTTATCTTTAATAGATCTCTAGTACATCACTCTGGGAGATGAGAGAGCTTGACTATCTTGAGTTGGTGTGAATATTAGACACAGAAAGCATATCTGGATATAACCAATTATTTTTTACAAGTGGAGGAAGAAGCTGCCTAGGATAGTGTCATGGCTGCCACAGAAGACAAGAAACCACTAGCAAACACTTGGATAGCATTTTTAGCAAAGGTTAATTCTGTCCAACAATTTCTCCTGAAAAATTGACGCTGGGATTCCACGCCAGTTCTATGGAATGGGGAACACTAGGAAGAAGCAGGTGAATGATAAATATACACTTGATCTTAGGCTCATAATGCAGCTTTTTGAAGTCAAATCTCATGGCCTCTCATGGCCTCTATTATAAAATCTACTTTTATGCCATTGTTTTCTTTCCCGTATTGTGATCAGATAATAGTATAATAACTTTGCCTACATAAAACATTCCTGAAAGTTGCTTTTGGGTTTCCAGATTAAGTGATGAGTTTATTTCCTGGTGGTGAAAGAATCTAACAAACAACAAAACAAAACAAAAATACAAAGATCCATTAGAACTAACTCACCTAAACAACTTGAGTGAATCATTCAGTGCTCTTCCCTCCCCGAGGAAATAAGTTATTGACTTGATGATAAAGTTTTTTTTTAACTTTTTTTTTTTTTTTTTTTAATGATATGATAACAATATGATGAAAAATGTGCAGTATTATCTACCAGCTTTCCAATCCCTTTTCAGTAAGCGTGTAAGTACATCATTAATTTTCTCAACTAGGATCACCCTTATAAAAAATTAGTGGGTATTTTCATATTCTTTAAGAAAGGAGCACACTTGTAAAAAACATTACCTTAGATTTTAAAAATGCACAAAGAAAATTAGCAAGGATTATTGGAACATATTTGAACTTTACAGTTAGCAAATTTAGATTGAAAAATAGGTTTAATTTTAAAATGTCACTAATTCCTTTGTCTGCAATTTTTTGCTAATTATTTTAAAAATTATTTTAACTTAGGAAAGTGTGTCTGTTCCAAATGGAAGATAGTATGTCATCAAACCATATGGTTTCAGAAGAATGTGAGGAGGTGACTAGGTTCCTGGCAGTTCTGCATGACTAGATTTCTGTTGTTTCATGACTCCTTAAATTAAAAGCAGAAAATGTTAAGTTGGAAAACTGGCAGTTAAAGTTTGGTAAATATTGGTGGGAAAGGCACAGTTTTGTTATCTAATAAAAATATTCTAATCCAGCTAAAAATCTGGACCTAGTGTAGGAATCATGACAAAATTTTATAACCCAAGCCAGAACTTCTGACTAGCTAGAAATTCTATAGAATCTGTGAATCAGAGCAATAAGTAGTTATACTTCTGTTTAGCACAATGCAGCAAACTTAGTTTACTGAAAGAGTTGGCTGATGTTACCGAGACTTCTCGCAATTTTTTTATTTTTTTTTCCAATGGTCTTGGGAATCTGGAGAGGTTCTAGTTGGCTGGAAATTGGTAAACATCATCCCAGTTTTCTAGAAAGATAAAAAAAAGAATTTGTTATTTACAGGACTATCAGTCTCACTTCAGTGCCTGGTAAAATTATGGAGAAGATTATTTGGGGAGATACTGAACAACACTTGATAAACAATGCAGTCATCAGTTGTAGACAGCATGGGTTTATAGGGGGAAAGTCATGTCTAACTAACTTAATTTCCTTTAATGACAAGGTTACCCATCTATTTTACCATGGGAAGTCACTAGAAGTAATCTTTCAGGATTTCAGCAAACCTTTTGGTATTGTTTCTCACAGTATCCTAGGCAAAATATCCAACATACAGCTAGAAAAATACATAATAAAATGGGTAACAAATGGGTTGATGGGTCAGGCTCAAAGGGATATAGTAAATGACGTTACATCAGGATGATTACCATTTACTAGCGGGGATCCCCAGGGCTCCATTTTGGGGCCACTTCCCTTCAGTTTTTTTTGTTTTCGTAAATTATATAGATGCAGAACTTGAATGTATACTAAGAAAGCTTGAAGACGATGCTACATTAGGAGGAATTGTTGACTCCTTGAGGGTGGAAAGGCCTTGCAGAAAGATCTTGACAAAGGGCTGGAAAATCACGGGCTGCATGAAATTAACTAGAGCAAGTGTTAGATTCTGTACCTGGGGCAGGGGAGGCCTGGGTATATGTACAGACTGGGGGACAAGAGGTATCTGGGGGTTCTGGTCGACAGCAAGTTGAACATGAATCAGCAGTGTGCCCTGGCAGCCAAAAGGGCTAGCTGTATCCTGGGGTACTTCAGGTGCAACATTGCTAGTCAGTTAAGGGAAGTGATTGTCCATATCAGCTCTGTGCTGGTGCAGCCTCACCTTGTGTGGCAGTGTGGGCACTGTGTGCGCTGTGTGCAGTTTTGGGCACCAAAATATAAGGACATAAAATTATCAGAGAGTGTCCAAAGGAAGGCAACTAAGATGATGAAGCGTCTAGAAGGGAAAGTGTGTGAGGAGCTACTGAGAACTCTTGGTTTGCTCAGCCTAGAGAAGAGGAGACAAAAGGCAGGACCTCATCATTGGTCTACAGCTTCTTCATGAGGGGAACAGAGGGATGACAGCTGCTGATTTCTTCTCTCTGATGACCAGCAATAGGGCCCAGGGAAACGACATGAAGCTGTGATGGGGGAGGTTCAGGCTGTATGTTAGGACAAATTTCTTCACCAGGAGGGTGGTCAGGCACTGGAACAGGCTCCCCAGGGAAATGGTCATGGGACCAACCCGGTTCAAAAAGTGTTTGGACAACACTCTCAGACACATGGTTGGATTTTGGGGTGTTTCTTTGTGGAGTCAGGAGATTGACTTGATGATTGTTGTGGGTCCCTTCCAACTTGGGATATTCTATGGGATATGATTCTATGAAACTTTATAAAACCTAGGGGTCAAATCCTGACTCATTTTGATGTAGCACTATGACTGAATTTTTCATTATAGTAATTGTCATGAAAAAGCTTGCATGTCATATACTGTTATCATAAATATTGTGGACTTTACAAACAGGACACTAGGAATATTTATGAAACTCAGACATCAGAGTAGTTTCTTTTTATCTCTCCCTTCACCCATCCCTACTAAAGCCTAATTGAAATACAATAATTATAAATGAGCTTAGCTTCTCAATTTAATTTCCTTGTGAGTAGTTTCATTTATTTTTCTTAGGCTTTGTTAACATATTTTAATTAAAAGATTTAACAAAGCTGAAGATACAATGTGCCATTAGGTATAGGAACATAATGGGGCGTATTTATAGAGAACTGGTGAATCTTTTTCTATGAGTTTGCTTGTTTCCACAATTGAGAGGGTAAATTTACTCATGAATCTGAGGAAGATTATCATGTAGGAAGCCTGGACCCAGAAACAGTCTTTTCCAAGTCCAGTTGAAGCAGAACTTGACAGAAAGGATTCTACATTCTCATCAATAGGTTTTAGTTGGTTTAAACATAAATTCCATTCACAGAGATACAAATGTAAACTATATTGACCCTGAAAGTCACACTAAAAAATACATTTTCAGCAGTCACAAAATGAGATCTGCAAGAATGCTAACCCATATCAACCAAACAGCCACAAGTATTCACTCATGGTGCAGAAGGTAAAAAAGAACAACTTAGAGGCATTGAGAGAGTCATTTCAAACATCAACATATGTGTGCTACAGCTGCCTCATTGTTCTCAATCTATTGCTGGAAAAAGAATAGAAATGGCTTTACTGGGAAACTATTTAAGAAGTAAAGACAGAAAGAGTATTGGAAGTCTTGTTTTGGAGGATGAATTGATTATATCAGTATTGGCCTGAAAATACACCAAAGAAAGAGTCTCAAACTGCCTTTTGGAATTTTCATGGAATTTGGAATTTTTGTATCACAAGTAAAACTGCTTAGTCAAATAAATGCTCTTACCCTGGAAGACAGAAAAAAAATCTACATAATCTGTCATTACAGATTGAAAACATGGTAGAAATAGGCTTAGTACAAACCACTATAACTTCTGTAGCTTTTAAATTGATTAGATTATTTTGTGGTTAAGTTGTTAGAAACAAGTACCCAAGGAAGGAACATTTCATCTAAAACTAAAGAAGCAACTTTTTCTATTTTTTCTTCTACAAGTATGCAACATGCTCATTTTTCTGTTGTATCTAGACCAAACATAACAATATAAATAATACACCATGAAAGTAAAACTTATAATGATAAAAATGTGGATTATTTACTCTTATGGAGAATATCATAGTTAATTTCCAGAGAGTAACATACTTCTGAACATGTTCTGGTTTTGATGATCCATTGAAAAGTCCTGAATATCTAAAAATACCCATATATTTTTCATGTTTAAGTGCATACTTTGCGTGAACTCAGGTTGTATAATAAGAGTTAGAGTATTGTCATGAATTACTCTTTCAAAATGTGCAGAAATGGTCATCTTTCCATTTGCTAAGCATATTTATTTATTTGAAATTATACATGTATTCCAAATAAAAGAACAACAACCCTTTGCTCTTATCAGTCTTTTATGCATTCAAAAGAAAATATTAGACTGATGGAAAATCTCCTTAGCCCTGATGCTCAACATAATTTTCTTTTTTTAAAATCTTGATTTGCCCAATATCCCCTTTAAAAAAAAAAAAAAAAAAAAAAATCAAAACAATCTACTGGAATTTTTTTCAAGAGTACTTTTCCTGTGAAAGTTTGTGTTTATCCTGCAGAATATGTTATAAATGCCTAGATGCCTCTAGGAAACAAACAAACAAACAAACAAACAAAAAAGTAAATTTAAGTTTTTGAGGTTTTGTTTTTTTTTTCAATTTGTTTTGTTGTTCTTGTTTTTTAAATTCTACAACAGTTTGAGAGTCAATATTTCTGCTTAATTTCATTATGGTAGTGCCAGTGCTCTTGTTAATTTGTCAGCTGCATAGATAAAAGAAAGATGTTATTTAGAGAGGGCTTGCAGTAAAACAAAGTGAATACAGAGGGAACATATTTTGTGTGACACAGTAGGTCTCTCTGGCTCTTTTAAGCCTTATCTGTTGTAATGTAAACTAAAAGGAGTCCACACAGGTCATACACGTACAGCCAAATAGATAAAAATCTGATAAGCCTACTCTGCCTGAGAAAATTCAAAGGAAGAAGGCCATATGTGCACCTAGGAAGCATTGTGGTGAAGCCCAGTAAAATGCCTCTATAAAATGCAGAACCACAGTTGGTCCTCTAAATAAATAGATGGAAAACACAGTCTTGAGAGGTGCTCTAACTACCACATGTTATGACTCCTGTAAAGTTTTACCAAGGTTTTTCCAATATTATTTTATTTATTAAAAAAAAAAAAAAAAAAAAGGAATAATGGAAATAGAAATAAATCACAAGGCCTAGAGGCCTTCTATGTGAGATCAAAAACAATTAAAAATGTTTCTTCTTTATAGTTTCCAACAAGAGCAATTAAAAAAACAACAGACCACAGAAGAATTATTCTCCATTTACTGAGAATGGGTTAAAAATGGGTTGTGGCTGGTCCAAAGAAACCCTTCTAACCCATGTGCTACTTGGATAAAGCAGAGGTAATGTTTAGTGTCTCTGAGTGCTGATACTTGTTCAACCTGAAGTTCTGTTCCTGATATATGCCCGCCACAGCTACTCACTACAGGATGCATGGCAGCTTCCTTTGCATCATGCAGTATCCAGTTTGGGAGGAACAAGTCACCACTGGAACTCCTCTCTGTCTCCAGAAGAGCAGAATGTAGTACATGTTATGTGTCCTGGACTTCCAGAGGGCATACTTGGAGGTATTCAGGACACTGGTTGGCAGAGTCCCATGGGAGGCAGTTCTGAAGGGCAGAGGAGTTGGAACTCCTTAAGAAGGAAATCTTAACAGCTCAGGAGCAGTCTGTCCCCACGTGCCCAAAGAGCAGCCGGCACGGAAGAAGACCGGCCTGGCTGAACAGGGAGTTGTCCTGGAGCTTAGGAAAAAAAGAGGGTTTATGATCTTTGGAAAAGAGGGCAGGCCACGCAGAAGGATGTTGTAAGGAGGTAAGGGACAAAATTAGAAAAGCCAAGCTGATCTGGAGCTCAATCTGGCTACTGCTGTTAAAGATAAGATAAAATGTTTTTATAGATAAACACAAAAAGGAGGCCTAAGGAGAATCTCCATCCTTTACTGGGTGCGGGGGCAAACTTAGTGACGAGAGATGAGGAAAAGGCTGAGGTGCCTTCTTTGCCTCAGTCTTTAGTGGCAAGGTTAGTTGTTCTCTAGATACCCAGTTCCCTGAGCTGGTGGAAGGGGGTGGGGAGCAGACTGTGGCCCTCACAATCCACGAGGAAATGGTTGGAGACCTTCTATAGCACTTAAATGTATGCAAGTCAATGGGACCGGATGGGATCCGCCCGAGGGTACTGTGAGAACTGGTGGAAGAGCTGGCCAAGCCACTTTCCATCATTTATCAGCAGTCCTGGTTATCGGGGGAGGTCCCAGTCGACTGGTGGCTAGCAAATGTGATGCCCATCTAGAAGAAGGGCTGGAAGGTGGACCTGGGAAACTATAGGGCTGTTAGTTTGACCTCAGTGCCAGGGAAGCTCATGGAGCAGATTATCTTGAGTGTCATCAAGTGGCACTTGCAGTGCAACCAGGTGATCAGGCCCAGTCGGCATGGGTTCATGAAAGGCAGGTCCTGCTTGAGTCACCTCGTCTCCTTCTATGACAAAGTGTCACGCTGGGTGGATGAGGGAAAGGCTGTGGATGTGGTCTACCTTGACTTTAGTAAGGCTTTTGAGACTGTTTCACACAACATTCTTCTCGAGAAACTGGCTGCTCTTGGCTTGGACTGGCATACGCTTCGTTGGGTTAGAAACTGGCTGGGTAGCCAGGCCCAGAGAGTCTTAGTGAATGGAGTTAAATCCAGTTGGAGGCCAGTCTCTAGTGGAGTCCCCCAGGGTTCAGTATTAGGGCCAGTTCTCTTTAATATCTTTACTGATAATCTGGATGAGGGGATCGAGTGCACCCTCAGTAAGTTTGCAGATGACACCAAGTTAGGTGCGTGTGTCGATATGCTCGAGGATAGGAAGGCTCTGCAGGAGGATCTGGATAGGGTGGACTGATGGGCTGAGGCCAAGGGTATGAAGTTCAACAAGGCCAACTGCTGAGTTCTGCACCTGGGGCGCAACAACCCCAGGCAGCACTACAGGCTGGGAGATGAGAGGTTAGAAAGCTGCCTGGCAGAGAAGGACCTGGGAGTATTGGTTGATAGTCGGCTGAATATGAGCCAGCAGTGTGCTCAGGTGGCCAAGAAGGCCAACAGCATCCTGGCTTGCATAAGAAACAGTGTGGCCAGCAGGGCTAGGGAAGTGATTGTCCCCCTGTACTCAGCTCTGGTGAGGCTGCGCCTTGAGTACTGTGTTCAGTTTTGGGCCCCTTGCTACAAGAAGGACACTGAGGTACTCGAGCAAGTCCAGAGAAGTCAATGATGCTGGTGAGGGGTCTGGAGAACAAGTCTTATGAGGAGCAGCTGAGGGAGATGGGGTTGTTCAGCCTGGAGAAGAGGAAGCTCAGGGGCAACCTTATCGCACTCCACAGGTACCTGAAAGGAGGCTGTAGCGAGGTGGCGGTTGGTCTATTATCCCACGTGCCTGGTGACAGGACGAGAGGGAATGGGCTAACATTGTGCCAGGGGAGGTTTAGGTTGGATGTTAGGAAGAACTTCTTTACTGAAAGGGTTGTTAGTACTGGAATAGGCTGCCCAGGGAAGTGGTTGAGTCCCCATCCCTGGAGGTCTTTAAAAGCCGTTTAGATGTAGAGCTTAGGGATATGGTTTAGTGGAGGACTTGTTAGTGTTAGGTCAGAGGTTGGACTAGGTGATCTTGGAGGTCTCTTACAACCTAGATGATTCTGTGATTCTCTGATCTAAGTGCTGTAGCAGGTCGCCAACCTTTTCCTCGTGGATTGTGAGGGCCACAGTCTGCTCCCCACCCCCTTCCACCAGCTCAGGGAACTGGGTATCTAGAGAACAACTAACCTTGCCACTAAAGACTGAGGCAAAGAAGGCACCTCAGCCTTTAACCTCATCTCTCGTCACTAAGTTTGCCCCCGCACCCAGTAAAGGATGGAGATTCTCCTTAGGCCTCCTTTTTGTGTTTATCTATAAAAACATTTTATCTTATCTTTAACAGCAGTAGCCAGATTGAGCTCCAGATCAGCTTGGCTTTTCTAATTTTGTCCCTTACCTCCTTACAACATCCTTCTGCGTGGCCTGCCCTCTTTTCCAAAGATCATAAACCCTCTTTTTTTCCTAAGCTCCAGGACAACTCCCTGTTCAGCCAGGCCGGTCTTCTTCCGTGCCGGCTGCTCTTTGGGCACGTGGGGACAGACTGCTCCTGAGCTGTTAAGATTTCCTTCTTAAGGAGTTCCAACTCCTCTGCCCTTCAGAACTGCCTCCCATGGGACTCTGCCAACCAGTGTCCTGAATACCTCCAAGTATGCCCTCTGGAAGTCCAAGACCACAGTTTTACTGGTCCCCCTCCTGACTTTGCCAAGAATAGAGGACTCTACCATTTTGTGGTCACTCTGCCCAAGACAGCTCCCCACCACTACATCTCCCACCAGTCCTTCTCTGTTTGTGAACAGAAGGTCCAGCGGGGCACCTCCCCTGGCAGGCTCACTAACGGCTGCGTCAGGAAACTATCTTCCTCGCACTCCACAAATCTTCTAGACTGCTTCCTCTGAGCTGTATTGCATGTCCAGGATATGTCCGGGAAGTTGGAGTTCCCTATGAGGACAAGAGCCGACAGTTTCACAACTCTTGCCAGCTGCCTGTAGAATTCCTCATCCGTCTCCTCATCCTGGTTTGGTGGTCTGTAACAGACCCCCACCAGGATGCCTGCCTTGTTGGCCTTCCCACCGATCCTAACCCACAGGGACTCAACCTTATAATTCCCAGTCTCAGCCTCGAGTTTCACAACATCAAAACATTCTCTAATATAGAGAGCCACACCACCACCCCTTCTGTGCTGCCTGTCCCTTCTGAAGAGCCTATAGCCATTCATGGCATCACGCCAGTCACAGGAGTGGTCCCACCACCTTTCAGTGATGACAACCAAGTCATAGGTAGCCTGCTGCATGATAGCTTCCAGCTCCTCCTGTTTGTTGCCCATGCTGTGTGCATTAATGTAGATGCACTTCAGCTGGTCCATTGCCTGCTCCCCCAGCCCTGACATTGTTCTCCCTAGCACACCTCTAATGAGCCTTATTCCCTCCCCATCCCCTTTCCTACAGGATCCACCCGAGGGTGCTGAGAGAACTGGCAGAAGAACTGGTCAAGCCACTTTCCATCATTTATCAGCAGTCCTGGCTACCAGGGGAGGTCCCAGTCAACTGGCAGCTAGCAAATGTGATGCCCATCCACAAGAAGGGCCAGAAAGTAGACCTGGGAAGCTATAGGCCTGTTATTCTGACCTCAGTGCCAGGGAAGCTCAAGGAGCACACAGCAAAACATGAACACTATTAACTTCAAACAAGCATGCAAGCACTTCAGCTAACTTAGTGCTGGGTCAATCAATGTTAGCAAAGTGAAGCCTATGAAAAGGCAACAACCCCATGTCACTGCAAATAGCAAAATGCTTGTCCCCCTTTGCTGTATGAAGCAGTTTCTTGCAAATATTTCACTTGGGCTTCTGAGGTAAACAACTGTATTTTCCTACCTGAAAATATCATACATCGGTATATTTTGTAGTACTCCCTGATCATGATATCAGTGAGGTTTCAGTCTGACAACATCACTGTTTTTTACATCCCTTGCTGTTAAGGATAACAGTGCCAGTCAGGACAAGTCAAGCTCTGCAAGTTTCCAGACAGCTCTCCTGGCTTCTAGCACCATTCACTGCACTATTTAAAATGCGAACTTGTATGTAATTGAACCAACTAAGCTTTACTTTGAGTCTTTTTTCTATGGACATTGTGAATGAAAGGTCTGTGGTTTTCCTTCTTACGTGCTTCATTGCTGTAGCTTTGGACCTAAGTGCTCAAAAGACATGGTTTATAGTATGAATGCCTGTAGGATGCCCCAGGAAAGTTTTGGGGGATACACTGTTTCCTTTAACTGGTCATCCTCTTCATTTGATTCAAGAATTCTTTGGACAATTGTTCACTGCCTACTTGAATCTCAGATCTGGCCTGTGTTAGTAGCACATTGGAAGATGCAAACCTGTTGATAATGAAAGTGTGTGAGGTGAAAACATTTTACTTCTGGAGGCATTTTCTGTTTTGAAACTTCTCTGTAATGACTGACAGCACTAGGTGAAGGCTGGTGGAGGTGTATCCCACTTCTTCCCCCTATTAGACATTGTTAAATAAATGATTTGCACTGCTTCATGTTGTCCTGTTGGCTACTTTGGTATAAAATACAAAATAAGATTTTATTATTATTATTATTTTTTTTTTCATTCATGAGCTTCCCTGATAGCTCAGATTGGCATACAAGCAAGATCTTCAAGTACTTCAAAATCCTTCAGCTACTCCTGCAGCCAGCTTCAGTTTAAACATGAGTGAGAAAACAGAACAAAAAATTGTGAACAAAATAGCATATTGAAGAGAGGATACAGCTCCATTAATGGAACAGTCGCTCAAGAGTTCACTTACTTAGAAAGATTTTTGTACACTTTTTCTAACATGAATATATAGGTAAGTCTCATGCCTAGAAAGCTAATTTGACCTTCGGCATGATTAACACACACACATTTTAGGTAACTAAAGGTGCATAAAGCTGTGGTGCTCTTCATATTGCTGGGCAGTGTAAGACTGGAAGCACTACAGATCATTAGTAAAAACTCCTGTAGTTGTAACAGTCTCAATACAACTGCTTTTAACACTACACACACACACACACACCGGTGCTATTGGATAGTGGAATTAAGAATACTCTGGTACTATACTTACAAAAAGAGGTTTTATCACAAAATTAATATACATATACTAAGAAATGTATCTATAGAAAAAAAATAAATAAACACAGATATTCATTTTCAGAGGATACTCTTTCAATTTGTTCTGGAAAAAGAACATCCTGCACACCACTTTTGTAATAAAGGAAGTTTGAAAGCATTTACAATAGAAAACTTCACCAAAAGCTACAAAACATGGATGCTTATTATTACTCCAAACTATTATTTTCATTCTTGGAGTGTTAACATTGGAGGATGCATAAAATAATCGGGAAAGCAGATTACTTTCAGGTCAAAAGAAAGAAGAGAGGTGAATAAACCTGTCCTGAACTACTTGGTAATTAATCAAACTTTCTACAAATTCCTTGTATCTCCAATTGCTTTGGTTATGTTTCTTATACTTTTGATTAGGATTTGTTTATCTTATTTTCTGTTGTAAAACATTATTTTTTCCTTAACTGAGAAGGACAAGATATGTGTCTGTTTCAGGGGCTCTGATCCCTCTCAAACCTTTCCAGGATTCATGGTTTATCAGTCCCACAAGGGCTCCGTTGGTTATCTGGTCTGCAGTCTTCTCGTACAGGACACAAAGTTTCCTCAGAAATATATGAATGAAGATGCTAAATATGGTGTAGGACTATTCATAGTATAAAAAGTTA
This sequence comes from Nettapus auritus, assembly GCA_011076525.1. Classification (NCBI taxonomy): domain Eukaryota; kingdom Metazoa; phylum Chordata; class Aves; order Anseriformes; family Anatidae; genus Nettapus; species Nettapus auritus. The sequence goes on along the minus strand of CM021766.1, from coordinate 91,968,703 downwards.
CTGGATCATATCATACATATGATATTTTCAAAAATATTTTTAATGGAAATTTTTAAATAACGTATGAAGGGAATCACAATGAATTCTTCCCATATTTTGAACTTGTTTAGGCTGATGGTAGAGTTACATCTGGAAATACATTCCACATTAGATAGAAACAAAGATTAGAGACAAATCCCCTGAATTTTGTCACACTGAAAGCACAGGATAACTCCTCTGTTATTTTATTGCAATGCAATACCAAATATTTCTGAGTTGTCAGCCAGAATAAAACACACATATAAAAATCTAATAGCAGAGTTCTTTTTCTCAAAAGGGGATATATTTATAAATAAAACTTTGTAAAATATTCAAGATTAGTATATGAGGTCTCAGAATACTGAAGGTTCTGCACATCTAGCTGCTTTTGAATGATCAGTCATGGTATTTGATGTGCTCAGATATGCACCAAGACAGAGTATACTTCCTGTCTTTTCATATTCCAAAAGGATAAACACCCTGGTTGTTTTTTGTTGAGAATGAATATACATACTTTTTAAATAGCAATATGCAGTTGCAATGTTTTTTCTTGAGCTAGCCTTCATAGGTTGGGGTACAGTATATTTAATGAAAAGGATTGACTTGAATGACAGCTGAATACCACTAAGAAAAGGGCAGCCCTGCATGGGTCATGACTGAAATTGGCTGCTGCTGTGATTTAGCAGGAGCTTTTCAGTCGGGAAGTGGATATTGTAACTCACAAAAGGTAACTTACAGCAACAAATTGAGCTGAATAGAGCTCTGAAGTAATTCACGGTTTATTGAGTTCCTCTCTTGTCACTGATAGCCAACAGTTAACTGAAGTGATTAGTTCAATATTCAGTCACAATGACATACAACCAACTTTCCAGCTTACAGAAATAAATCCTAAAGTTTTTTTTTTTAAGACAAAAATCCTGTTAAGTAACCCAATTAAAAACAAACAAACCAAACATACACACACACACACATAAAAAAACAAACAAAAAAAAAAACAAAACTGTAATTTGCGTAACGGAAAGATGAGTTCAGCACAACACAGGGAATAGTATTCTTGAAATGAACCATAAAACACAAAACAGCAATTTCAGTGCATACCTCTATAAAACAGATTTTATAGAGGTCTTGTTACTGCTTAGTGTTACTAGGTGTACCAGGAAAACTTCTTTATTGCTGATGTTGTTACCTGCAAAATTATGGAAATAATTAATATACCTTACATAGCATGTACCCTGAAATCAGAATGAGATGAAGTTTTGTATCTTTATCACTTAGAAAGAAGACAACATAAAATTAAAATATGACTCACTTTTAACATCGTTTTGATGGATAAAATATGAACATGAGTTCATAACAGAACATAGCTTTAAACAACAGGATTTATATACAGAATTGTAAAGACCAGTCCTCATGCAATAGGAGGTTTCATTGCCATCACAAATTCCAATGAGGTACCATTCTATTTTACCCTCAACCTCTACAAGTATGGTAGCATCCTCTCCCCAGAGACAGATAGCCAGCTAATTCCTGTGCTCAGCAGAAGGCAGGTATGTTTATGTGTGAGTTTTCGAAGTTTACCTACCACTGCTTATACAGATTGTGTAGTGAATTATGTAAACTCACACTCTAAAGCAGAGAAGACCCTTCCAAATGTTCAGTAATGTCATAAAAATATGTTGCATAAAAAACTCCACTTGACAAAAATTTAAACCAGAATTTTTGAGAGAAAAATTATGTTTTTCATAAGGAAAGTGAAGAAGATTTGAAACCAAGTTGCCTTTTAATCCTGTTTTTAGGAAACTTTTATGTGATATTGGGCCAACCTGAAGGAAATGGATACCTGATTTTGGCTAAAGACATGACATGCCTTTCTAAAGCCTTAGACATCTACTGATATTAAGAAGGTTACCTTGTAGCCATTAAACTGTAACTTAAAGTCTTAAAGGGGGGGGGGGGGGGGAGTACTTGAAAAAATATCTCAAGGCAATGCAAGTGGGCAGTCATAAGACAGCAAAAACAAATTTTCAACCTGTGGGTTAAAAAAGGAGTAATATTACCAGGATGATAAGAGTTACATCAGAATGTTAGAGACATATTAAAGAACAAATGTCATAAAGCATCAAACTGTTCTAGTACATCAGTTGTTAAATCATAAGGATCCAAAAGCATATTGCCACATTTTCTCCCCTACTTGTTTAAAAATATATAAGAAAGAACAAAACAATGGATGAGCCTCAAATATATTTGCTGGTTTATCTGTGATCCACTTCCCTACCACTAATCTTAAAGAGCTGGAGATCAAATTCCTCCTTTCTCTAGCACCCCTGATTTTAGTGGAGTTTGACGAGTAAGAAGTTTGTCTTTGACTGAGCACATTGTACATTGAATCCACACATTTAAAAGCATTTTTTCATAATGGCAGTTGTTTATCTAGCATTCTCATGAGTCTTATGTGACTACATTTTCATCCTGTTTCGCCTAGTAACAATAGAAGAAGTGTCATGAGTTTAAAGGTAGATAAACTGATATTCTTGTAAAACTGTAAATGTTCATATAAGTATAATTGGCTGTATTCATATCCTCCTGTTGTCATAGTGTACAAAATCAGTATTGGGAAACTCAACATGTTTTAAAATATCAGGTGACTAATTTTAATAACTGGAACTGTTCATGATCAGTCCACTAAGTAAAAAATATCCAGCAAATCAATAGAGATAATAAGTAAGTTCAGACAATCATTACTAGCTCACTGATGTTCTGCAAACAGTAAAAGAAATTACATTTGTTGAATAAGTTATTCTTTCAGAGTTATTTATTAAATTCTGTAAAGCAGGATTTCTGCCACAACCAGGATGAACTCTCAAGCATGTGATTAACTTCAAGAATGCAGCTGGCTTAACTAAACACAAGGGATTACACATACTTTTAAAATTCAGAATTTTCTTAAGTATTTTATATTGGAAACAGGAAAGTTCTAAATGTAGCCAGTGGAAAAGTTGCTTTTCATTTCCACAGGAGAAGTAATAACATCCTAGAGGAGAATTGTTCTTTTTAACTCCATTTCACTCTGTATAGTTCTGTTTTCCTTACTTACACATAATTAGCATTCACTGCCACATCTTTCCTGCTACTTATCTGCCTTGTGTATCTCTTAGGATATCTGAATCATCATGTCATGTTCCACAGGTAGGGAGAAGAGGTCTTCACTTTCACTTCAAGGTTTATGGCTGCATCATCATAGTTGCTAGACAGAAGATGTGCAACTGAGATATTATTACTAGTGGCTACCAGAGAACTGTGTAAAACTTACATCTGAGCTATACATGTAAAGTACTTAATGACTGCCAAAATACTAAACAAATGTTATTACGTAGATAAGAATATACAGAGAACCAACAAATATTAACTGGAGGGGAATTTAAAAATGATAGCTAAAGGCTGACTGAACAGACCTTCTAATTTCAGAATATATGCAGAAGTATTATACAGAAGTATTTCCTCCTGGAACCTATGTTAAGGCACATGAAAAACAAAGAGGTTATTGGTTACAGCCAACATGGCTTCACTAAAGGCAAATCACACCTGACAAATCTGGTGACCTTCTACCGTGGAGTTAATTGTATTGATGGATAAGGAAAGAGCAACTGACAACATCTACCTGGATTTGTGCAAAGCATTTGCAGTTCCCGACATGCCCCCCGGTCTCTAAACTGGATATATTATTCAGAAGAAATTGTTTACTCAGTGTGGTGAGGCACAGAAACAGGTTTCCCAGAGAAGTAGTGGATGTCCTGTCCATGGAAGTGTTCAAGGTCAGGTTGGATGGGGCTTTGAGCAACCTGGTCAAGTGAGAGGTGTCCCTGTTTATGGAATTATATGATCTTTAGAAGTCCTTCTAACCCAAACCATTCTGTGATTCTATTGTTCAGAATCATACCGGAGACATTCCCTAGAGTTATATGAGATGTGTCTGCACTGTCATTGTAGTTTGAATCAGAAGTGTTTTTTGAAGTGTATCCTTCTAATTACATCTTTTTGTGGTGCCTTGGTTCATACTGAAGAGATGATACAGGTATAAACTGTTATGTTGAAAGAGTATTCAAAATAAGTCATACTTGAAAGGGAACCTGACTGTGCTTTAGCTGCTGATGGCTGTTCAGTTCATTAGACCACATTAGAACTAGACCATAGGAGTCCCCCATGCATAGTTCATATTGGTATCCAGTAGATCCACCCAGAAACACTGCTTCTTGGTTTAGATATACAGTTCAGTGTGTCTACATTATTTCAATATCATCATTGGATCTGTTTTAGCTCATAATACATGAAAATCTGGACTATTCTGTTCCTGGAGTGTAAACTGCTGGTGGAATTATCTTTTCAATTAAAGACAAATGTATGAATGACATTTTAAAACTTTTCAGCAATATTTGAGTCACAAAAATCAACTTTCCACTATTTCCATAAGCTTATAATGGACAAAGATTGATTGATTTTTTTTTTTTTTTTTGTAGTGCTAATTGTAGCCCCCTATGATGTTAGCATTTGTAAGTTTTTACAAACTCAGAATCATCTCAACTAGATCCTCTTATTTTTGGTTAAAAAAAAATAAAAATAAAAAAAAAGGAAGAGGAATGTGTAATCATTTCAGCATTATCTATTATCTGATAGGTACGAAGAATGGGTTTAATCATTTCATTAATCAGCCATCTTTAAAGATCAAACCATATTCAGTCTTCCCTGAAGATTTTATTCTCAGATCTCTGTATGAAAACGAAAATGGTGAACAGGAAATTGAAACTGTTATTATACAGGAAATAACAGCACTCTGTCAAAATCTACAGAAGAAACATATGTTCAAAGTTACTGTCAACATCTAACATATCAGATCAGATAGAAAGAAAGACCAAAATTACAAGAATCAGTATAATATCAATTCAAGGCAGAGTTCTGTGTAAAAATACATCCTTTCCAGCTTCATGGAAAAAAAAATAAAATAAAATAAAATAAATAAAAATAAAAGAGCTGAACACAGAGTATCTGATGGAGCAAAGCTCCTGTCATACTTTCATAAAAATGTTGATCATAGGGCAGAAATTTCACTTCCCTCTCCCACCTGTCAAGACTTCATACATTAGGAACTACAACATCCAATACATATCATGAACTGTGTGCCTTCATTGTTATGCCTAGCTTGCAAGAAATATGATGTGTGGTATATAAATTTGATATATAAATCCTAAGGTGTCTATTATGGTCCCGCTACAATGTATTTGGATTTATACGTAAATTTGAATTTTGTTGTATTAAAGATTTTGGAAAGAGTCAAAATGGAACACAAATAAAGAAGGTAAAAAGCATCAGGTTCTGTGAATTGTTGTCAAGGTTCATGAATTTCTACAAATGAACTGAGGAAAATGTGCTCTGTAATGATCATTACTGCCTTAGTACTTGACAGCTATGTTATCTATATTAGTTTAAGCTATCTACTGTTCTTATAACAACTCATCACATGTTAAACATATTTTCTATTCTGAGGGCAACCTTGGTATGGCATCAGCTGGAATAAGAAACCTACCCATCTAGGTGGCATGCAGCATTTAAACACCAGCTTCAACATGTATTTTCCACATACAGTTCATCTCATATGCAAAAGGAAATCAATTAAAACAAAACATCTGAGATTTATCAGTCTCAGAGCTTTGAGCTTCCAGGCAGTTTATATCCTCTTGTTTCTTAGCACCTCACTAACTGCAACTGCTAGAACTAAGCTCACAAATCAGAGAAATCTGAAAGTTCTTCAGTACAGCACAGGCAATGTGCATTTCAGGTGGCAAATATTGCCCCGGCATGACTCAATTTGGTAGAGTGCTGAGGTCTATACTAGGTATTGTATCAAATGTACTTAACATAAGTCTTCTGAATGGCAATATTTGGGTTTGTTCTTGTTAAGTGCTACTTCTGAGGCCAGGTGCTCTTCTCCCCAAGACCTGTGAAGCATAAGCCCCTAAATTCTCCAATTTCTTATGTTTTCTCATACAGTGATAGAAAAGAGTATGCGGAACAAAGTAGATACTGTACAAAATCTCCATACTAATGAGGAAATCCTCTGTGTACAAACAAGTAAAATTCTCTGTGTATAAACAAGTAAAAGCTTCTAAGCTAACTTTTGTCTGTCTTTTTTTTGGGGGGGGGCAGGGGATTATTGTGAAATGGTGTCAGATTTTCTACTGTAATGAATACATTTTTGTTCTCTGTATCATGTTAAAAATCAATCAATCAATCAATCAATCAATAAATCCTTTTCTTTTTTTTCACTCTCGAGGCCTGAGGTTGACTGTAGCAGCAGCAATTTAGTTAGATAGTTTGATACATTCTAAAAGTAGAGGATAGACCTAGAACACTGCTTTATTCTATGAGTTGTGGCTCTAGCCTGCATTTAGGCTTAACACAGTTATACTATTAGAAAGCTGAAAAGCTGGGCAGCTGTTGCTTCCCACAATGTGATGCAATTAGTTTTGAAAAACATTGGTGGGTTTAAAATCATACGAATGTTGCAAAAAGCATATTCAAATGTGATTGTTAAATGTTCGGGCAGGCCAGATTTTGAAAATTATCAGGACAATTCATATGAACTGTTGCAAAATTCCTTCTCATACCATTGGAAGATGAAAAGTGTTTAACAAATGTTAAATAATAATAAGTAAAATATTTTTTTAAAAAAAAGGAAAAACAAGACAGAACATGTTATATGAATTCTGTGAGACCCTCTTAGCCCTCCTGTTTCTAAATCTGGAGGATCTCCAAAGACTTCATATCACAAAGTAACTATAAACTGGTTAGGTCAACACCAACTTGATAACTTCATGGACCGCTTTGTCTCCATCATGTGTCTATGTATTCTTTCCCTGATGCCAGACAAGATTGCACCAGTCTTGGTCTGATACCCGGATTAATGATGTCAGTCATTGTTTTTACAGTTTATTTCAGCTAGAAGAATTGGAAAACATATTCCAGAACTCAATTTCTATTATTCCTAGTCTCTATCCATAGTGTGAATATGGTCTCTAGACTTATATTGAAGCTTTTGAGCATGGAAAGGAAATGGGAAAAAAATAATGTAAAAAGAAGTCCTTCCACACAAAAGAAAGGATACTTAGGTTTGCAGCTCCAGATGGGTGGATTTAAGGCCACAGCCAGGACCCAATGTTTAGTTAACCACCCATATTATTCCTCTATTCAGAATAATATTATTAAAATTTGCAGAAATTTTCACATTACTTGAAATGATATTGTTTCTGTAAAACTTACGCATGTAGATAAAACACTTAAGTCAAAATTTCACTTTGCAAGGCTACAGTGACTACCAATAGCTTCCACTGAGAAAAGGAAAATGTGACATTGATTTCACCTTGAGCACAACATGCACAGGAGAGATGTCTGCTGTTACACATCAGACCATAGAAAATTGCAGTATTATCAATACCATATTTCTTTTGTTTCAATTCTAGAATACTTCTCTAATTCTGACATGTGATATGCTATGTCACCTCCATGAATGGTAGACTTAGTCCTTTCATCTAGCTTTCAAGGTAGAGAAATTGAACTTTTTTTTTTCTTTTTTTTTTTTTTTTTTAAATCTAGTAAAGACATTTCTCAGTTGAGCCATAACACAAAGCAGTGGTTTGCGGTTTCCACACAACTTAAGCTGTCATAAAAAGAATACAGAAATTCACAAAATCTGCTGGAGTTTATGCTAGTATTTCCTTGACTGCAGCCTGTGCACAAATGAAATTCACTATGTTTAGATTAATTGTTATGATATACACCAAGCTCTAGTTCTACGGAGTCTGACCAGCTTGGTGATATATGTTAATGTTTTACTTTAACAATACTCTTAATATAAATCTTGCTATAATTGATGAAAGAAATAAAAGTTTTATTTGTTAATGAATTATGATGTAGTCTTTCCAATGCTCTATTTAAACATCACCTAGGAGTAGAACGTGTTTTTAGAAGTCAGGAGTAGCCCCAGGCCCTCCATAATTCTAATTGATGTAAATGAAGAAAATAATGAAAGCTTGTGTGTGCTGACCCTGTTATACAGGGTGGTTTCACCTCAATTAATCAAAGAACCTTTAGAGATGTTGCAAGCATCTGGCCTGAATAGAGAGTTCTTCAGATTCTGTTACTAAACTGGCTATGTTCAGTGCCCAGATTTCTACAAAAGCTGCTCAGTTTCCAAATACTGCCATGCTTAAAGGGACTAGCAAGTTAAAAACAAAGACAAAACTCCCGCCCCAGAAAACATTGTCCTTGGTGTTGGATAAATATCTGAAAACAAACAGCTCCCTTTGGAAAGTTTATGTTCTTGCTCTGATGCTGAAAGCAGAAAGAAAATTCACATAGCAGGTTTGACAAAATTAATATTTTATAGGACAGAATCTGTGAATAATGAGAGACTCAAAATCTGTGAGTTTTTCACTCACTGTTTTCCTAAAATTTAAATTTGTGAAAGCTAATGCAGTTCAGAATTTTTACTCTGTAGGCAAGACAAGAAAAGTATGAGGGTGTGGCGAAGATTAATAATTGTAACATTTTTTCTTGAAACACAGTCTGGTAGCATGTTACCTTTGTCACATCAGATATGTGTACTTTCCATAAAATGACCTTCATATCATGCAACCAATAACACTTGCAAGGAAAATCTGAGGACAAATGAAGGTCTGTAATAACTCGTTGGAAGGTTATGTTTATTGATTACAAGGCTAGATATTTTTACAATGATATTCCTTTCTTATAAAAATGCAGTATTCAAAAGGGTTTTTGTTGTTGTTGTTGTTGTTGGTTTTTTTGTTTGTTTGTTTGTTTGCTTGTTTCGTTTTTAAACTGGAAGTATTTACAATCGTTTTACAGACTTGGTTATTTAATATTTCAGTGAGTTCATAGAGTGTTCAGTATCAAAACAGTACTTCTAAATACAGATTATGTACAGAATGAATCAAAAAGAAAAAAAGAAAAGAAAAGAAAAAAAAAAAAAAAACTTGTGGAGAGGGTCCAACCATATGATGCTCATACAAATTTAAAAGCTGTCTAGCTTCTGGAATTATAAACACTGGATAATGAAATTTCTATAAGTTTAATGTCTTTCAAATATGTAAACATAGACTTGTTTTTGCAAAATTTGAAAAGTGCTTTTAAACAAAAAAGAGACATAAGAGGAAAAGTATGAGGGTGTGGTGAAGATTAATAATAAGAAAAAGAAAAGAATGTCAGGATAATGATTTGATTAAAAAGCAAAGGACTAGATGAGTTGCTTCATAGTCCTTCCCAATCTTTTTGCTCCTCAAGGGCCCAATTGCATCTAAATATCACTAAAATAATTCAATAAGTATCTTATTTTCATGAGCCTTCCTTCTTTTGAAAAAGAAAAAAAAAATCAACAAATGAATCAATCAATCAGTTTGCATATTTAGAAATTCCTGTAAAACAAGTCTAAAACAAGCTGAATATTGTTTGAAGTGAAAGGGCTAGGTAAGCAGAAAGTAGCACTTCTGTGTGCTTTCCAGGCCCCTGTCAGAAGAGTGCATGCTTTAGCCCGAAAGTAATAGTACAAATCCTCATATGTCAACAAAGATCAAAATATGAGTATCACCCTTTTGTCGGGGGGAGCAGGAAGTAAAGTTGATTATGGAATCCAAGCAAGGTCTGCAGGAAAGACCTTCTAGACTGACCACTGCCTGTTGATTGTGCCATTCTGGAAAAGAGACTAGAAGACAAAACCTAATCAACACTTATTGTTCTTGTTCTAATAGAGATTACCTTTCTAAAGCTATGAGGCATTTTGTGAATATGAGAAGGAAGTGAATTTAGACAGCAAGAGGAGGGCCTTTATCCTACAAAAAGGAAACTGAGCCTAAAACAAGGGGAAAAATAATAATAATTTTAAAAAATGTCACTAGAAAGAAAGAGAGAGAAAGAAGGAAAGAAAGAAAGAAAGAAAGAAAGAAAGAAAGAAAGAAAGAAAGAA
>CM021766.1:91924649-91951475 GCA_011076525.1 Nettapus auritus | reverse complement strand
AAAAAAAAAAAAAAAAAAAAAAAAAAAAAAAAAAAAAAAAGCACCTGCTTTTGTAACAGACTTTAAAAAAATATTTGCTCTTATAGAAGGAATACATTGTGTAGATCATATATGTCATCAGTTTAACAGTAAAAACATGATAATTCTTTCTTTGAGCAAAAGCAAGCATGGAGATTCAACTTACGTTAGTTCACTGAAGCCATAAAACATTAAAAGTGGCTAGAAGTCTACATCATAATGTGGAATATCTGTGTTATTTTTCTAGTTCTGTGTCTAACTTGCTCCATCGCTTTATGACTAATCCTCCAAAATACTTCTTTATTGTACTGTGAACTACAGCAAATGTTAAATATCTATTAGCAGGACTGAAAGAAATGCACACAACTACATAAAGTCACATTTTATGAGATTTAGACTATTAACTGCAATACCTTTAAAACTATCCCAAATTCCACCAATTTTATTTTCAGGTAATTTCTTGATGGAAAAAAATCTACATGGTGTGCAAGATTATTAGGACTATATACTGCTGTCCCATGGAAACATGCAAAGCTGGGCCACAGAGGAAAGGATACTGCACAAAAGTGTAGTCTTTTAGCTTTTAGAAAAAGTATCCTCTAAGGATAGAGTGGCTGGTATATGCAGAGAAGAAAATAAAGTTTTCTATCTTTTCTATGCTACACAACCTGATGACTGAGAAAAATTAGTCTTTTTAAATTTGCTATAAGAATAGGAATGATCTAGGTTTAAATAAGAGTGAAACTAATATAAGACAACCAAATAATCTCATTCTGATTTTTTTTTCCCACTTGTGTAACTTAAACTATAGTTTCTTTTTTTTTTTCCTTTTTTTTTTTTTTTTGTTTTTGTTTTTGTTTTCCAAACTGAAAGTTATTTAAGAAAGTCTGATCAACCAGGCTCAATCTTTTCAAATGAGCAGAATGTGATATACATACACTTAGACACAAACACTCTCACATACACACGGACACACACACACTGACATCATTATTACATATACATTATTATATATATGCATTACATTATTACATACAGACACAAATTATATTAATAAATATTGTTACTATGAGAGAGCTGTGCAGTGTGTCATGCCTCCTAACAGTGTAGTCATGCTTTCTCATGATTCAGAGAAAAACATATCTGGCCAAGGTACAAAAACTTCAGTGCAAATATTCATCAGTTAAGTATAACATTTTTATTATTATTGTTATTATTCCCCTAATACTTCTGTTTGGAATTTCCATGTTCACAATGTTTCATATACAAGGGGAATGAAGATTCTGACTCTGGGATCTGTTCATTTTGAGAAGGTGTACAGAAAAAAATCCAGAGAATTTTTATTTGAAGAATTTGTGCAGTAAGATCTGCAAGGATGAAATAACTAGGTTATATGGCATGCACATGCTTAAGTATATAGACCTTTTAAACAGAAAATTAATTTCAGGATGTTTCTGTAATCTTTTCAGTCAAAAGTATGTGTAATATATCTAAATATAACCAGGATATTCCTCCAATCTGTGAACAAGGTCCCCATATTTCTAGAATATTTTTGCCACATTTTTCATGGTTAAAACAGCCACAGTACCAGGCAGCTAAGCTTCATCTCATATATTTGATAAAGACATTGTGAACAGACAGGCAAAGGGGAAAATAATAGAAGCAAAGTTGTGATCCACTGTAAGCTGGCATAGGCTTTAGACTCAATTTCAATGCAGAACATCAGATTCAAAATACCACCTAAACTCCAATACTCAAAGATACTAATAGTGGGTGCGGTAACAACAAGGAGATGCAAAGGTTCTGAGTTGAAAAAAAAAAGCTGTCATATTTTTAAATTTGACCTGGCAGTTTCTTTTAGCTAGAGAAACTATTGAATGCTTTTGTTTCTGTATTTTTTATTTTTTTTTATTTTTTTTTTTCCAGCAAACACAGAGTTAAATTGACAGGACTTAATTTGTAATTCACAGAACAATAGATGACCCGAGTAAAACTGTGCTACTCTCCAGATGTTACGCTCACTGAAACACCTGGGAGAGCCACAGGAGAGAAGCAAAAATGACCGCTGCATTCACTAAAGCAGCAGCTGTATGTTCAGCAGGCAGAACACATTGCCTTACGTTCACCACCTATTAGTTTTCTGAATTTATTAAACCCTTAACTTACCTATTATATAGCTATGGAAAAATTCCTCTTTATTTCCTCAAAGTAAAATACAGTGAAACCACATTTGTAGCTTTTGCTGCTTGATTTAGTGCTTATCTGACTTCAGGTAGGAACCTAACTTCTTTGCTGTGTTCACACATTCAGTTATCTCACTGCTGTGCTTCTATCAACCTCCAATTTTATCAGAGACGTAAGAAAAGTAACACACCAATGTTCCATCAAGAAATATTTTAAAACAGCCATGTTTTATATACCACGAGAGTAGTAAAAAGGTATGAACTAGAAATGAATGCATTCTTAGCAAACAGCTTAAACAAGGGTGTAAAGTTCTATGTAAGATTTTCATTAAAATGAACAAATACATGGCGCCAACAGCAGGAGATTGTAATTCATGTCCCAATGTCATATCCGTATGTTATGTTCATTACATAATATCTTTATGTTAAAATATTGATTCTGCTGTATTAAATGGGTTTATTCATTTATAGAAACGTTTTTAATGCACTGAAACATGCTAAATAGAAAGATAATTTAGAGAGGCTAAATGTAATGTTTCAAACGTCAAGGTATAATGTTGCTTCATTTTTCCTATTTAGTGATGTCAGATGTAAAGAAGTCTTAAATATATATGGCCTTATGCAGAGCTGAAGGTTGTTTGTTTGTGTTTTCCTTCGGATTCTATGGAGTCCCTCAGGTATTAGTTTTCTGAAAGGTTCTTTTTATCAGAACTTTCTTAAAATCTCATTGATTTTTTGTTAAATGTTCTTGCAGTTACATAGAGTTACACAGTCTCACAATTTCACCTTGTAATAGCTTCATTAACAATGATTTCTGGTTTCAATTTTATTTTGTTTACTTTTTAAAATTTGGATATCACTATGCATACTTAATTTATATATGATCAAAATTTTCTCATCTCTTCTCTTTTTTCCTAGAAACCACACACATAATTCTGAGTTGTTCTGGACCCTTCAGCTGTCAAGAAACAAGCCTATTTCTTGATTCTCAAATATTCCTAGTGCATCTTTTGTTACTCATGCAGAGTGTACAAAAAAGAATGGCAGAAATTGGCCCTGAGCACGGGAAATAAATCCAAGTCTGTCACAGCCAAATAACATTGGAGTGAATCATAGCATATTATCTTCTTCTCCACCAATACTTGTGGACTTCAGGATTCTTTCTGTTTACCATTGGATGTGAAAATCAAAATGAACCTGTAGAAGTTTAAAATTAGATAAGTGCCTGTCATTTATTCTATTCTCAGTGAAATTACCACTCTAGTTTTTGCCCAATTCAGGCATGTTCAAAGGCCTTTTGGAATAGTCTCATTTTCAATATAAGGTAATAATCTTATTACAATCCAGTTTTTAGTTAGTGGTTTTGTTCTGTCCTGTTGAACAAGTTGCCACTAAAACAACAAAAACACCACAAAGACAATAATTACTGAGCTCAGCATTTCTTTTTTTTTTTTTTTTTCAAAAATCAAAGAAAACACAATCAAGTTATAAGTTGATTCTGAATCCAGGTAAAATTCTGTGAACAAACTAGAAAAAAATTGAGGGGAGGCTGCAGTTTCCATTTTAGCTTTTCAGAACAATTTTTTTTATTTATTTATTTTTAATAAACTTCAATTATTTTTACATCTATACAAATTCAAAAATCCAAAAGGAGGTTGTTCCATGAAAACCAGAACTAAAGTGACATGGTTTCTAACAGAGTTGTGTATTTTGTCCCCTATACCCTCTAGTGTTAGCTTCTAGTTTCTTTTGCCACCCTTACCAAGGAACACAGAGGTGCTGTGGCTAGTCCACCATCTTCCATAATGTACAATTTGGTCTGCTCATACATGCAGCCTGATAGGAATACTGGCTACCAGGCAACATGTATAAAGGCTGAGATCTGCTTCCTTTCCTTCAGTAGCAGCCCTGATTTGGGCATCCTACTTCTGCCTAGACACCAGATTTTAGAGAGCTTGTAGGAGCTTCCTTGCCTGTGAAACATCTATCCGTCTTTCAGACTTGCTTGATATGGGCAAATAAATTACTGCAGTAGTAGTCAAGAACAGAAATACAGTGGACAGATAATCTGATTGTGTATCTCTTGAATCTATATTTTTTAAAACATTTTTTTTTTTTTTTTTAATACAAATGTTTTCACACTTTTTCAGCTTGACCGAGGAAGCGATGTACGTACAGATATATGTTGGAACACTTCCTGGCATCCCATCAGAGACATTCCTTGGAATTCACCGCAGCTTCATCCAAAAGGTCAGTAACTGAACAAAAGATAGGAATAGAGTAAACTCTTTTCCTGAAAATCATTACCGTTGAGGTAGTGGATTTTTGTTGTTGTTGGGTGGATTTTATTTATTTATTTATTTATTTTTGAGTGTTAACAAGAGTTAAAAATCTGCTGAACATGTCATACAGCTCTTGTTCAAGCTAAACCTAATGTGTAGCTAAGTGGAAAACGTTACGCTGCAGGATTATCATTGTTATCTTTGACAAGCTGTAAATAAAGTTATAAATACGTGAAAAGAAAAATATTTTAAACCAGATGGTTGAGAAATCTCTACATTTGAGTGTCTCTGTTTCTTCTTTTCTCTGAACAAAGTGGATATTTTGAGCACAGGCTAGGATAAAGACAGTGACATACTCCTGAGAAATTTTTGTGTGTGATAATGCTGCTAAGATTTTATGTGATTTTAGAAGTGTTTCTACTATTCCCCTGAAAAATATAACATTGTTTTCATTTACAGAACAGTTTGTAGAAATATCCCCAGCAGAGGGAGTGGCTCATCTGTTTAAGATGAAGCCTGAAAGAATTTTTTCCTTTATATTTCATACATGAAAAATAGTAATAAATATAGTAACATACTTACATATTTATTTAAAAAAAAAAAATAAATGCATTTTTGCTTTCTCCTATTAGTATGAGAGAGCATGGTTGTATGTTTCTGGCCAGAGAAGTGACTAGAAAACAAGTTCCATTACAATAGTGAGTTCCAAAACAGAGTCTTATATTTTCCCTGCTTTATACCACACTTTTTCTTTGCATTTAACTGCGTACAAAATAGGCAAGTAATGCCTGAATACCATAATTTTTAGCTCACTTATCCTGATAGCATATAGCAATTTAGAACCACTTTTCAAGTACACACATAAGGAGACAAATTGAAAATCACCAGAAAATTAAATCTCTAGGCCCAACTTTTCTGCGTATAGGTCAGCGTTGACAGATGAGCTTTAGTAGACTTATTCTGATATATACCTGATGAGAATTCAAGCCAGGAATTTTAAATATGATGCATCAAATAAGTGAAAAAATAAGTTTGAAGGGGAAAAAAATTACTTGTTTTTTAATGCATGGCTTTCAGCAGTATTAAAACTGATGTCAATAGCAAAACACATGATAATTTAGTTATTCAGAAGGACAAGGTATGACTACTACAGTTGTTTTGTTTAGGCCAAAGAGCAGTCCCCAGTAATTTTCATTCCCAAATTTCATGGACAGCATTTTCCCCTCATTTTTAACATCATAAGGGGGACTGAGTATTTCTGATACTAGAAAACCTGATTGGTAAATCAGCAGCATGGGACTTAATAGCAGCATTCTGCTGTGCCCTGGGTGACACTTCTGACTGCTGTGAACTAATGAGACGGCACACTAACTGAGGAGTTGTCCCACAAGGGAATCCAGGGATCTTGCCAGTGTAAAACACCTCTTGGGTGATGATTTGGGAATTTCCTTCTATGGCCAATTTCCCTTAGGGAAGTCAGAAAGAGCTTAAAGTTACATTAGAGGTAAAGATGGCTCATTGTGCTCAGTTCACACAGCACTTGGTTGCAGCTAATTTACCCTGAGCATCCTCAAGCCATTCTGGGACAGGAATATAGCTCTGTGATCAGGTCTACAGTTTAAAAGGTTTTGAAGTCCATCATTCAGTCAATCATATGATTTTCACAGTAACCAGCTGCTTTTACAGACACTCAACTCTTCAGACATCTGGAGAAATACTTAGATACATTCTTAGGAAAAGAATTTTCATGTCCACTATATTCACTGCTATTCAATCTACAGCATACATTGGATTTACTTCACATGAACATCATGGCATTATGTCCCATGTACTGCTAACCTGAGTTGGGAGTTTGATTTATCTGTGTGGGATTATAAAATCTCCCTGGTAGTACTGCCTCAAAAACCAACAACAACAAAAAACTCAAAAATGTCACATTCCATTTAATCATTATAGGTTAACTCAGCATAAGGTTTAAAACACAGGCCATACACTGCCAAGACACATAACGGGACAGAGTGAGTGTTAGCAAACACAGATATTCTTTATACAGCCATAATGAAAACTAGTTTGGATTTCCAAACCTGGTCATCTCATCAGTCCACTGTACTAGCAAAATCATATTTATTCACAATTTTTCTAATGGATTTATATTTTTATTTTCTAATGTAAATAGAATTGAATTTTGTGGGTGCAGCTTGATACAACTTCTTAAAATAATCTATTAAATATATATATATGTATTTTTAAAATGTCTTTCTAAAACAGCTGTGCTAAGGTTCTAATATTTTACCTATGATGGAGAGATATCATATATATATATACATATATAAGTTTTCAGGAAAACAAAAACACAACAACAACAACAACAACAAAATCAAACAAAAACCCCTGACTTTTATCTACTTACAACTTTATCTACTTATCTACTACTTTAAAAATAAAAAGAAGTTTATTACTGGGGAAACCATTTCTGTGATAGTATTAGCTGTTTGTTCTTAGTATCCTTGTGGGATTGCCATGGCTACAATAGGACCCTTATATACATCAGGAAGCATGTAAAATGTGCTGTGATTGGAAAGGAAAACATTGACATGGAAACACTGAAGGCATTAAAAGTCAGCTCCTGGACTGTAGGTGAAGAACATGAGATCAAACAAAAGGACACTCTCAGCAATAACATTTACATTTCTATGGACCTGGGGCCACTCCATGTATCTAGCTTTCCGGCAGAAAGTAGTAAATATTTATAGCACTTGCAAAAAGACTTTCTTAGCCTATCAAAAATATTACATATTTCTGTACTTTAGAGAAACTTGGGCCATGTTCCTCTTCACCTCTTCACAAATGACAGGTACAATAGGGACAGGTTGCAAGAACCTCTATACTCCAAAGAGAATTGTAGGGCAGAATCTGGAGAAGGGCACTATCATGCTTATGGTTTGTGAAACAAGGGAAAAAAACAATTACCTATCTCTACATGTTGGATACCCTATGTTCTCAAAAGATACCCTGGGCAGGAATGTGAGCTCCATGCAGTCTATCATATAAAGATACGATTACATTAAAGAATCTATATACACCTTTCCAAATTTGAGAAATTAAGGAAAATTCTACTAAAAAAATAGGAACTACAATGTTGTCATTTATTTATTCTAAAAACTGAGATGATACTTCAACTTCAGTGTCCTAGAGAATACATTTTTTTCCTTTCAGACTTATCAGAATTTATGTTTCTTCTCCCATCTTCATGAGGATACTCTCATTCCTTGTGACCTTAATATGAGGAGTGAAACTTTTTTGTTTGATACTTCTCATTCTGAGATACAGAAGAGAGAAGACAAAAATATCATTATCTTCATTATATAGCTTATGAACAAAAGCCAGTGTTTCCAAAAATGGTAAAAAGTATCTGCAACATGGTCTTTGCCTGTCTCAGTAGTAACACTAGAAATTTTGTACTACAATAAGCACTAGAAGCTCTTCATATGCTCTGGCAACACTGACCAAATACAGCTCTGAGCTGGCACCACTGATACCCACAGACAACCATCTTTAAAGGCAAAGACTTTGAAAATAAAAGCATTATAGAGATTTTCATGTGGGGTCACAGCACTGGATATCAGAATTGTTCTGTGATGAACGGTCATGGTATCTTCTGGAAAGAATACATCTCTGGCCCCAAATACAAAAGCTGGTCATATCAGTCAGAAAGAGAAAACATTTCAGCAAGAAACAGGCAGGTGTGCAGTCCTTTATCACACACCCTGCCCAATATTCATCACCATCCTGTGAATCAGCCATTATGTTCTACCAATCTGGTTGTGTTCTTAAGGGAACGCTAGAAAAAAGGCAGATATTTTCAGACAGACTTTCAAAATTCTCAGCAGACACACATCCAAGCTGCTGGGTAGCTATATCAGCACAGTAGTTCTGCATTGGCAATAAGGATGAAAACTCTATGAAGTCAATAATGTCTATAGAGAATGATAGTATTGAAAACATTGAGTGATGTCAGTACTGACACTGCTGTTCATCAATGATTTTGGACAGCCAAGCACACAATGTTTAGAAAAGAACTTGAAAATTCCCATTGCTTCAATGCAGCCATTGAAACAGATATATCATTCCCAGCAGGTAAAAATTTGGCAGTCGTTTGGTATGCTTGCTGAAAGAGATCACTTAAGTCTGTGAAGAGTACAGCAATAATCAGCATGATGTAGTACATTTGGCAAGTTTCACAAAGATTCCAGGAGATGGACATACTCCTCTCCAGAGGTTCTGCTGTGGGAGTCCAAATTTGCAAGCACCATTTTGTTGCCGTTCTCCCCATATTCACTGCTCATCCTTACAAGCATTATTTGTCTGTTCAGAAACATTTCCAAAAGCCTGCAGGGTTCTTGTGCACCCAAACACAGCAGTATGAGATCCTGTAGATGGCCCGCTAAGCAATAATGTATGCACAGAACTTAGAACCCTTATAAAGGTTACTGTGTCTAAGCATTGTAGATATATAGATACCAGATGTTCTCTTGCCCTCAACTGAGAGCTTTTGAACTACATTGCTTAAGATTTTGGAATCAGAGGACAAAAGAGAAAATTGTCAACTTGTTTTTCTCATACTGTTTATGGCTTAGGCCTGGCGATGATCTGACTGCCATCGCAATCAGATCATATCAGTAACCTCTAAAAATTCCTCAGGACTTTTTATCCTCAAGCAAAATTCAAAAGTACATATTTGGTTGATTTTATTTCCTACCCTAGGTGTCAGAGTGTTTTATCTCTATTATCAGACTCTTGTTGAACAAGCTTATGTAATCAGCAAAGCTAAAGTTTCTCCCTAGATTCCAAAAACAGCTGTTTTCACCAGCTCTGAACATTCAGAATCCCAAATATGAAACTGTCTTTGCAGAGGAAAGGTCAGAATGCACAGAAGGAACTTGCAACCATAGTGAGTTCTTCCAGTTCCATAATGACTTTCCCAAGCAGAACAACTTAAAGTCAAAATTTACAGCCAAAAGAAAGGTAAACTAGACTTCATTACCAATTACAATACCTTTGATGACTCCATAGTAGTCACAGATAAAATCAGGTTAGGGAAAACAAGCACTGGTCTTTTGGACTGGAAAGTGCATAACAATTACTTACTAAACAATTAAAAATTATTAATTATAGCACTGGATGTAGGCCTTACAAGACCTAAAGAATATGCGCTGTTTGCACTTGTATATGCTCATTAATCACAGTCTGTTACTGTAATTTTAATGAATGTTTATCTTATTTTCTTTGTGTAATCCAATTACTCTTTTTGGTTTTGTATTTTGTTGTGTTTGTTTTTTTTGTTGTTGTTGTTTTTTTTAGCCACCATCAGAGATCTCTTTGTCTCCAGCATCCTGCCAACCAGCTCCCTTTAGATGTGAACAATTCAATTCATTATCATTAAGCTTCTATTTTAATCCCACTTCTGGGGGAACCATTGAAAGAAAATCCAGGAACAGAAGTCCTTGCACAGCAGGGGAATGAAATGTGTTCGGAACACCTGAGCAATTACGTGCAACAGTTCTCCAGAATGGTACTCTAATGTAGTTCTAAACTTGTACCACATTAACAATTAGATCATCTGTCGTTTCTGCTTTAGTATTAAATTAATTGCAAATTGACTTTAGGATTGAGGGAAAAAAAATAAACTGCTGGAGTGAATCTAAGCATTTTGTGTTCGTTTATGTTTTAATTGGCACATTGCACCTGTCCAAATTATTTCTGTGATACAAAAAGATGTCATTACTACAATCCCAGTTGATTATGACAGCCCCTTATAGTAAAGACAGGAAAAATCAACCTACCAGATTATTGGATTTAGTGAGCAAGGTATTTCTAACACCAACAGATGTTTTCCTGAGACATACATATAATGGAGACATACATATACTGAGAATAAGACGAGTAAACAAACAACAGCATGTTAGTTCTAGCAAGAAAATGCGGATGGTGAAGAGTTAATTATAAAGGCAAGAATTTAAAAACATAAAAATAATAAATTAATTTATTTTAGTAAATCAAAGTTAGAAGTCACAATTCCTCAGAGCTATCAGAGTACACATGAGGTAATTGAGCAAGGCCAAGGTTTCCTTATTAACAGAGATAACGGAAGAAAATACAAGCAGTAAACATCAGCTTTGTAGGCTTATGTCCTGGAATCAGAAAAACAGCAAAGTGGTGAAACACCAAGACGAGATCTGCTGTTCTGCCTTGATGATACTGTCACAGCACTTCTGGTGCTGTCGCTTGGCAGCAGCTTAGGTATATCAGTATTGTGCAGCACATCCCAGGTGCTTATTCACACAGAAAAGATGGCTGTAGACAAGTGTCTATCACCCAGTGGTACAGCAAAGGCCTGACAAATAGAACAAGTGGAAGACTACAGCTAGTTGAAATGTCATGCTTAATTTATATATATATATATATTTGTGCTGTCTCATCTTTTCCATCAGCACACTCTTTTTTTTTTTTCTTCTTTTTTTTTTTTTTTTTTTTTTTTGATGAGATACATCCACAAGTCCTGTGGGAATTGGCAGATGTAGTTGGTAAGCCCAGGTCCATTATATCTGAGGAGCTGTGGCAGTGCAGTGAAGTTCTTGCTGACTGGAAGAGGGAAAACATAACCCCCTTTTTAAAAAGTGAAAAAAGAAAGACCCTGGGAACTACAGGCCAGTGAGTCTCACCTCTGTGCCCAGCAAGATCATGGAGCAGATCTTCCTGGAAACTATGCTAAGGCAAATGGAAAATAATGGGATGGTGTGACAGCCAACATGACTTCACGAGTTCATGCCTGACAAATCTGGTGGCCTTATAGCACTTGTGGACAGGGGAGATCAGTACAAGTATACAACATGTACAAGTGGACATCAGTAATGAGTGGTGTTCCTTAGAAGTCGGTATTAGGACTGGCGCTGTTTCACATCTTTGTCAGTGACAGTGGGATCAAGTACACCCCCAGCAAGTTTGCCAATTACACCAACATGTGTGGTGCAGTCAACACACTGGAGGGAAGGAATACCATCCAGAGGGACCTGGCTTGAGAGGTGGGCCTGAGCAAAGCTCATGAGGTTCAACAAGGCCAAGTGCAAGGTCCTGGGTCCTTGGGACAGGGAAATGCCAAGCACAAATACAGATTGGGCAGAGAATGTATTCAGAGCATCTCTGAGGATGACCCAAGGGTGTTGGTTGATGAGAAGTTCAACGTGAGACAGCAGTGTGTGCTTGCAGCCCAGAAAGCTAACTCTATATTGGGATGCATCAAAAGCAGCATGTTCAGCAAGTTAGGGGAGGTGATTCTGCCTCTCTACTCTGCTCTCATAAGATCCCACTTGGAGTACTGTATTCAGCACAAGAAGGACAAGGACATATGCAGAGGAGGGCCACAAAGTTGATCAGAGGGCTGGAGCAACTCTCAAATGAAGACAGGTTGTTCAGCCTGGAGAAGAGAAGGCTCCAGGGAGATCTCACTACAGCCTTCTAGTACCTAAAGAGGGCCCACAGGAAAGCTGGGGGGGGGGCGGGGGGGTGTCACGACACGACAACGACGACTCTTTGTCAGAGAGTGTAGGGATAGGACAAGGAATAATAGTTTTAATATAAAAAATGGTAGGTTTAGATTAGATATTAGGAATAAATTCTTTACTGGTGCTGAGATATTGGAAAAGGTTGTCCAGAGAAGCTGTGGATTCCCCCATCCCTGGAAGTGTTCAAGGCTTCCATGGGGGCCTTGAGCAACCTGGTGAACACCTGGAAGATGTCCTTGCCTATGGCAGAGTGGTTGGAATTAGTTGATCTTTATCCCTTCCAATCTGAACCATTATATTATTCTATGGTTTTCACATTTTATGCATGATTTCTGCTAAAAAATAAATTTATATTATATAACAAGTTCTATGGGACAAAAATACTTGGAATACTTGAATAAATCTAGACAGAAGATAACTGAGAAGGCAAAATGAAACAGTCTGTCTTCTATGACCTTATGGTAGGCATAACCAATTCTGAAAATAAGATATTGGCAGCCTGGTGTTCAGGAAGTTTTGGGAACTGGGAGGTGGTATACTGCAGAAGTTCTGGTGGATTCATCTTCTTGATGCTCAGCTTTTTCATAAGTTTTCAGAGTTCACAAGTTCCTTATATTTGTCACCTGTTGTATTTTTTCCAGTTCTTTATTCAAATCTCGTGCACTTGAATAGGCAGTTGTTTTCCTACCTTTTTTGCAATATGTTATTCTTTTTCTTATTAAACATACTTCACTCATCTTTTCTTATCTCCATCTTGTGTCAGGGAGGCTCAAATCAAACAATAGTACACCTCATTACTGTCCACAATTCAGTCAGAGGTACCTTGTGCCAGTGGTTGTTCATACCAGCCACAGGCGATTTGGTGTACAGCTGGGGGGAAGACAAAGAGGCAGATGGATCCCTTGACAGTCATTAAAGTACTATAGAAGGTTTATAATTTGCCAACACTTCTTTGTAGTAGCAAGCCACCAAATTATGTCTGCCTTCCTCCTCTGTGGTAATGTACTGCACTGTTCAGTGCGCTCTGGGAGAGACCATATATCTGAACCAAAATTGGCCAGGAAATAATGTAGGAATCCTTCTGTCTCTGCCATTCTTGTTTCTGATTCCTTATCATGTGTTCCTTTGTTACCTTTCTGAGGAGTTGAGGGCAAACAGACAGTACACACAGGTAGGAAGTTAGCAAAGAGACTTTTAACATGAGCTCTGGAAAGCAAAAGCAAGCCGGGGTCCATGTGAAAGATCAGAAGCAGTGACTGCAAGATGTCTCCATTTCCAGCTGGAGAGAAGAGGAAGGAGTTCCTAGAGTTATGGGCTGGCTTGCAGACCTCTCTTTGGACTCAAGTTTCTTGGTGCATCTCACCAACACTTTTCCTCCGTGAAGTA
Source organism: Nettapus auritus (assembly GCA_011076525.1). NCBI lineage: Eukaryota > Metazoa > Chordata > Aves > Anseriformes > Anatidae > Nettapus > Nettapus auritus. The sequence continues at coordinate 91,938,044 of CM021766.1, read as the reverse complement.
TAACAGTGTTAGCGCTTTCCTGTTAGCTGTCTGTACAAGCTGTTAACTCCGTCGCTATGTTGACAAACCCAGCTCAAGGTCCCTTCCATCTCTAATGTCACTGGCTCAATTTACAAGTAACACTTCATAGATATAAACACTTTCTTCTGTAACTGCTCTGCTTGATCTCTTTCTTTTTCTTTGGGAATTGAAGGACACTTCGGTGTTGTTCTTTTCTTAAAAATCGGATGAAGGTGGCAATTATTTATTGTGAACACGTAACTCTAATTTAGGGACCTATTTATCAAAATAACACATGAATCAGGACTACTTTTTTTAATCTTGCCCTGCCATTCCTTCCATTTGCATAGAACAAACTCTTTTGTGTTTCACTGTGTAAAAAAAAAAAAAAAAAAAAAAAAAAAAAAAAAAAAAAAAATCAGTAGATTTCTTTTCAGGAAGGATTGTGTATGACTTACAAATCACAGGTCATACTGAGCAGACAGAAAAAAAAGAATGATTTGGTGACTAAAACCTGTTAAGAAAAAAGCCTTTGTGAAATATATCTGTTCTAGCAGGCATAATAGTCATTTTACCAGAACAGGCATTTTGGCAAAATATAACTTCTGTTCATCATGGGAAATATTTTAGGAAATGAGATGTTATAGGATCCACACAAACAACTCCACAAATCAACCACACCCACTGACCCAAAGACTTCTATACTAGAGTGAGGCCAAATGAAACAGGCTACTTAAGGAATTTCTCCATAAACATGATATTTCCATAATGATAAATAAGCCAAGGCAAAACAAAGTTGATTTTTTTATCCTCAGATGCAGTTATATGAAACTGGGGAAAAAAAATATTGTTCCAATTACAGTGAAATAAATGGTAAGTAGCAATATAAAAATACTTTGCTTTTATCATATCTTTTTGATGAAGAAACAAAAGAGAAAAAAAAAAAAAAATGGTGGGAGAAGGAAGCAAGGTGTATTTATTTGAACAGTTCCTCTCAGCTCCCTGATCTACCTAGTAGTAACCTATTTCAGATCTATGGTTCCTAAAAGGTAAATTTTATATTTCTTTTTAACTTTGAAGATAAGTTTGTATTTGAATTTCTCTGTTTAAGTAAAATCCTCTCCTTCTTTTCTATTCAGAAATACATCTTGTCCACATCCTCCAAGTACACATTCAAGTATACGTTGCTTAAAAAAAGAAATCACCTCTCCCCTATAAACCTGAAGCTTACTGCTACAGGATGTTTTATGTTTCAGAAGTGTATGGTAGTTAAATTGCAATTAGGCAACTTCATATGAAAAGAGGTTTTTCAAGGCCTATTAAAGCTGGCTGCTCAATGTTACTCTGGAAGCTGTAAGTAAAAATGGGCAACAGTTACTGCACATTTTATTCTCTTTTACTCTCTTAAGTTCTGTTCCTAGATAGTATTGGATGAGGCTTAGTGAAGTGAATGGAGAACAGAGCTGATCCAAATGAACTGCTGTTGCACCGGAATCTCAAAAAAAAAAAAAAAAAAAAAAAAAAACTGTTGCAGTAAACATTGACTGTAAGTAGTGAGCAGATTTAATGTATTTTCCATTAGTGAAAGATTCTGAAACGGAGTTCTTTTTCTCTATATTCTTAGAAGTGTGAATGTGATCTTTCGGTTTCTGATATTGTAAGTGTGATGGGTTTACTTGGGTGGGTGGCCGAGCTCCACCACAACCGCTCTCTCACTCCCCCTCCTCAAAGAGGAGTGGTGAGAAAATACGATGAAAGGGGCTCAAGGGTTGAGATAAGGATGAGGAGATCACCCAGTAATTATTGTGATGGGCAAAACAGACTCAGCATAGGGAGATAGTAAGATTTATTGCCTATTACTAACAAGCTAGAGAAGTGAGAAACAAAGTAAAGAAACTGAAAGCACCTTCCTCCTCCATCCACCCTCTTCCATCTCCTCCCCCCAAACGGCACAGGGGAACGGGGGAGTGGGTGTTATGGTCAGTCTATAGCACTTCATCTCCGCCGCTCTTTCTCGGTCACTCTCGTCCCCTGTGCTGTGGCGTCCCACCCACAGCATGCAGTCCTTGCTGAACTGATCCAGCATGGGCTGTCCACAGGCAGCAGCTCTTCAAGAACTGCTCCAGCCTGGGTCCCCCACGGGCAGCAGCTCCTGCTGGGTCACCTGCTCCTGTGTGGTCTCCTCTCCACAGCCTACAGGTCTGGCCCGGAATCTGCTCCAGCAGGGGTTTTCCACAGGCTGCGGTCTCTGTCCATGCAGGTCCACCTGCTCCACTGCAGTCTCCTCCACAGGCTGCAGCATGGAACTCTGCTCCACCGTGGTACTCTACAGGCTACAGAGGGACATCCTGCTTCACCATGGTCCTCACCACAGGCCGCAGGGGACTTCTGCTCCGGCGCCTGGAGCACCTCTCGCCCTCCTTCTTCACTGACCTTGGTGCCTGCAAGGCTGTTTCTCAGTCCTCTCACTCTCCCAGATGCGCAGTGGTTTTTTCCCTGTCTTAAATATGCTCTCACAGAGGCGCAAAACAACATCGCTTATTGGCTCAGCTCTGGTCAGCAGTGGGGCCCTTACCAAACATGGGGCAGCTTCTAGATCCTTCTCACAGAAGCCACCCCTATTGGCCCCCTGCTACCAAAATCTTGTCACGTAAACCCACTACAGTAAGGCAAATTTGTTTAACACCCACTGGATTTTTTTTTTATTACTTAAAAAAAATAAAATAAAATAAAATAAAATAAAAAAATAAAAAATGAGTAACTGTATTGGTTTCATTTAAGTGAGAAGACCAATAAAAAAAAAAAAAAAAAAAAAAAAAAAAAAAAAAAAAGGAAAAGCAGCAAGATAAAGTAGCATATCTTAATATCAACAGTTTTATGGCCTCACTGAAAGACAATTACAGTTGTTTGAGTGTCCAAACTCTTTATTTATACTCTTGAAGAATTTTGTTAATTCTTTTTAATTTTATCCTTAAATGTTTTAAACCCAAGGGATTTATTATTGATTTTGAAATTTGTTAAAACATCTCAATTACTGTAATATTTTACTTTGAGCTATGCTTTCAAAAATCATTCTATTTTAATATGTTTGTGGAGGAAGCAAAAAAAATAAATTAAGATGTGGGGAAAAATATACATTCATGAAACTTTGCCAATGGTGTATCTTAGCCAATATGGTCTTTAGGTTTCCCAGACTCCTTAATATACATGATTTTCTGTGGTGCTTTACAGAAACAGCCAATTATGCTGTGTTTGAAGACAGTAACAAGCCCAATACAGATGCCCAGATGTGGTGTAATCTTGGCTGGGTTTAACGGAATTTCAGTACAGCTCTTGACCTCACTAAGATCAGGTCAGGGAAGGCCAGGCAAAAAACAAAAGAGGAGCCCTGCATAAAGAGAACTGAAATAGTCTATTTATGAAGGGAATTGCATGAAACCAGGTTTAGGAAGTAGCTGAGTGAAGTATGGCATGGCTTAATACAGAACATGTGTGTATGAGGAGAGGTACAAGTAGGGGTACAAAAAGGCATTGAAATTGCTTCAAAATATCAACAAAGTAGTCGATAAAGAACTGCCTGCCTGTTAGAACAGTCTCAAAGACTTTGAGAAAGGTCCTGTTACTAAAGACAGTGAATAATGTTGCAGCAAATAGCAACACTGATAAGAAAAGGTGGAAAAAAGTTAGTTTCATGGTGGGAAAAGAGTGAAATCAAGATGTATCTCCTCAATCAAGAAGTCCCTCCTCAAGATCAGCGTTGCTCATTCATGTTATAATGAACTAGGAAATGAGAGAAGCATGATACCACAAAGTTATTTTAGATTTATCCTCACAATGATCTCTGAACTTTAATGTTTGGATCAAGTTAATCTAGTAGAGTGAACTGGAACAATGAACAAGGAAATGGAAATCAACCTTAATGAAGTAACAACTCTTATGTTAATGCATCCTTAATTAATTGTATCAGGACAATAAAAGATGTGTTTAATTTGAATAGCTCAAGAAAATCTTAGTGCAGAGGTGAGTAATGGTTACATTACTCAAGAAAATGCTTGCTTGTATGGAATGGAAAAATACTGAAAATTTACTAACAAAATGAAACCAACTGTTTCACTATTTTCTGAAGAGACAGCCTTCGCTGACAGCAGTGTGTTCAACCTAATCACACATGAAATTCAAGATCTAGCAGAATTAGAGACCTAAAGAGTTTCATATTGTTTCTGTAGATATATAAACTGGAGGGGGGAAAAAACAAACAAACAAACAAACAAAAAAATCCCAGGCCAGAGTGAACTTCAGGGCCTTAGTCTGAAAGACAGGTGGAGTGTTATTTGATCTGCAGGAAAAGTGGTAGAAAAATGAAATGTGCTGAAAACTAAAACAGAATAAGAACTCATATAAATATGAAGCATTCACAGAAAATTCTTAGCTCCCAGAAAGGGACATCGTGAACCACCAGGTGACAGGAAGGAGTAAAGGAGTATCTTTAAAAATATATATGTTTTATTTATATATATATAAATCAGCCTTCATTTAAAAACAAATCTAATCAAAGTATAAAAGAAATGAATACACTTAAATATAGAAATGGATGCAGAGCCATCTACAGCCAGTTATCAGAGTGGGAGGCAGTGTATACTACAGAGGAAGTGAGAAATTGCTGAATTAATTGCTAAAGAGATAAGATTTCATAATATTTCAGTCTACTTAAAAAAACTTAACACAGACAAAAATATGACTAAAACCCAGCAAGTAGTGGCAGATTTGTTTTTTAAAGGAAAGATCTGAGGGCAGCAGGAAACAAATGGAGTTTTCAAAGAAAACAGAGGGCATGAGTACAAAAAGATAAATAAACATGCTCTTAGAACACAAAGCACTAATGTGTCTATAAACCTTTGAATCTTTTTTTTTTTTTTTTTTTTTTTTTTTTTTTTTTTAAGAATAAGAACCACAAATAAGAAACTGCTCTGGAGAGCAGAAGAGACAAATGTTCCACAATCTGTCATAGGCTGCTTTAGTGTAGAAGACAAAATGGATGATATTCAGGACTTTCTTAAAGCAGGAAGTACAATCTTACCTCTTAAATGTAAAGAAGAAACAAAAAGGAATAAATATATCAAAAAGCAATAAAAAGACATGCAGAAGACTAATCACAGTACAAGCTGAGTCAATGAGATGCCAGAGCAGAATGTAAAAGTCAAAGGCCCAAAAGAAAGAAGATACTAAAAGAAAAGAAAACTACGGGCCTTTGAAAATTCCCAGGATCTCTGACAAACACAGTACTGTGTCACAGATTCACCCAGCTCACAATTTGGGTAAGCAGAAGCTAAAAAATCTTTATTTTTTTCGAAGGGATGATATGAATTTCCACATATTATGGAAATAGTAAATGAAAACAATAGAAAATTAAAGATTTTTTTTTTTCAAATTCGTAATGAATTATGAATTATGGAGGTGAGAGAAAATTATAAATAAATAAATAATTTGAGATTTGTTGGGCATCAGATATGAAAGTTTGAGGGCTAGAATGCATGAGTCTATATAAGAATGACATGTTAAAAATACCAGAAAGAAACCCAGATCTTAATCAGATCTTGTGCTGTAAAGAAACATCACCATTTTTATTCAACGCACTTAGTGTTGACACTGATCATTTTAAACAATTTATAAATTATAAACATTATAAAGTTCATAGTGTTAGAGGCAGAATTACGTCCTTTAAACCAACATAATAATATAATAATGGAACAGGTTAGCCAATGCATAGCGTTGTTAAACTTATTAAAGTGTTAAAAGAACCCACAAGAGGAAAGATAGTTACATAAGCAACAGAAAGAACTGTTCTATTACCAATAATAATAATAATAATAACAATAATAAATTTTAAAATACTATGAGCTTAGGAAAAATGCCAAGCACAGATGACTTGGTCTTCAGAATATATGAGCAGGGAAGGGATATCTAATAAACTGACAAGAGATATGTCTTATGGCTATGATATGGCTATGTCTTTAAAAACATACAGCTGGATATAGAACGCTGTGATTGCACTCAAGCAAGAAGTTATTTAGCAGAAAAACAAACAGTAGCTATTCTGCTTGTTCCCAGCCAACGTCACCTCCCTCCTTTTTTTTTTTTTTTTTTTTTCAGGATTCTTCATGATGTTTGGGAAGGAGATCATAAACAGCTCCCAAATCATCTTCATACTCTAGAACTGCATAAGATAAAGCACACAAAAATATAATGTTTTTAGAAGAAACAGATCTGAATCGAGCCTAGATAGGATATATGATTACAACCCATACATGTTAAACTGGTGTGTTTCTGTGACACTGTATAGACTGAAATCTTGAGGTAGATCCTACCTACATAATTTCTGAAAGGCAGCTCCCAAAAGAGACCAAAAAACTTCCAAAACTTTTATTAACAATGCTTAATAATAATCTTTATAATAATTGTAAGAAACATTCTTTGAGTGTAATTAAAGCATCTGGGGAAGACAGAACGAAAATTGAAATGATTTCTACAATCAGCTGTCTCCCTGCTCATTGTGTCTTTCTTCTAGGTAGGCAAATCAGAGGCTTTCTGAGTTGCAGTAAGTTCTGCCTTCGTCCCCTCTGGGTCCTTCTTCATTATTTTCATCCCCTCAAAAGACCGCTTGTTTGATCCTTGCTCTTTCCTGTGGTCTCTCAATGTCTCTGTAGGAGCTGAACACTCCCAAGTTTATGCTATTTCCACAACACCCTGAAGTCTCCAAACCTTTCTGCCTCAACATGCTCATTTGTTCTGTAAGGGAAGAAGCAATGTCTCCCTCCCTCCTGGGGTTACACTTAACTGAGTTGTTTAAAGGACTGCAACAGAAAAGGGAAACAAAATGTGTGGAAAGACTGCTGATCCCAGAATGGTGGAAGACTGTACTGTGGTTACCTCAACATCCATAGTTGTGATCACCAGTCTGACTTCTTAGTTATCTGGTTAACATTCAGAGCAAGAAATCAAAAATAAAAAATATTTGTTGAGATTACATAGAATACTGCTCTGTTAGCCCTAAGGGTAAAAGTGTTGTGCATATATTTCATAAAATAACTAAGAGAAAGGGATGAAAGTCCAACAGATAAGAAAAAGATAAGAAAATACTACAATGTGCTACCAGGACTATGGTAGGAAGTAGAATTCAAAATAAAGCTTCTCATTTTCAGAAAAGAAAATGAAAAATAAATAAATAAATAAATAAAAATCAAGAGAACCCTGAAAGAACAGATAATCTTACACAAAAAAAATGTCTCTGAAAATTCACAATGCCACCTTGAACAGGTAAATTCTGAACTAGTGAATGAAGCATCCATTCACTTTCCTTTATATATTTAAGTTAACCAGAAAAACTAGGTAGGGTAGACTTCTTTTGTTTCTGCTGCTTACTCCAGAGAGAGCAGTGAGGCAGGTTTTTCATTAAAATAAGTAAATAAATACATAAATAATGAATGAATTAATGCAAATGATATAATTAACAATGCTTTTAAAGAATGGGTAGGAGGAGAATAGGTGTTATTATTATTATTATTATTATTATTATTTTGATACACGTATGTAAACCAGCAACTTACAGGCTTGCCACACTCTTTTCACAAACCTCCTCTAGAAAGAGAAGAAGGGTAGCCTCACTAAACTCATACTGTGCAGTCTACTGTGGTAGTGTTTATATGTTTGTGTGTGTTTGATAGGGTGTTTTGTAATGTCCTTCTCTATGACTTATATTTCCCAGCTCTCCTGAAAAATATTGTATATTGTAATGTGAAACTTTATCCAAAGGTATAGACTGAAAGAGTCTGAAAATTATATGAGGATAATGTTTTTGTATTTGTATGTTTGGAAAGAAATAAGTATGGTCTAAAAATAAATAAATAAAAAATAACTTTTTTTTTTTTTTTTTTTTTTTTTTTTAGTTAAATCAATACTCTAAAACATTACAGTTGTTGCAAAATTGATCATATTCCATGCTTTTCGGCCAAAGAAACCAGATAACTGAATTATATTTGTCCTAATCTAAACAGAATTTATGTTGAAAAGTTCTCTTAAAATATTTTATGAAGATTTTCAAAGAAACTTAGCTGGGCAAGAAAGAGAAACACGAGAAGGGAAGTCTTTCCTCTTACATGAACAATAGCTTTTATAAAATATTCCACAGATAATACATCAGTTATCTTTGGCTAACATTTTCTGCTGATGTTGCTGGGATTGCTGCTCCAGTTTGGGCAAGTGCTTGGATTTCTTCCTCTTTTGGATGTTAGTGACTAGGACAGTAGCCATGATGGTGCTTGTTACCATAACTCTTTATATAGGTATGAATATTGATAGAATCATAGAATAACTCAGTTGGAAGGGACCCACCAGAATCATTGAGTACAACTCCTGGAATATTCCACTTTAAAAAGTTTTCTTTTGCAGAATGATAAACTGACATCCTCATTATTATCAAAGCAAATCATGCATTGCTCCACTCTGTGAGAAGGTGTCCACAAGTCTGACAGCAACATTGCATGGGGAAGTGACAGATACTGATAATGAAGAAGCTGTTACATTAGAGAAGACCACAGCAATGAGGCAGAGGAAGGACAGCTGCACAGATGTTCAGATTCCCCAGTTCCAGATTCTAGACTTTCTTAAAACAAGTACCTGGTCCTTGCTTGAGCCAGTGAGACTCATTACAGAACAAAATGCCCAAGTAATGGGTAGGAGCTGGTCCATAATTATTTTAATAAAACACATGTATTATAATGTCTCACATATTCTTTAAGCCTATTCCTTTTGCACCAGACAAACATTGATTTAATTTCATTTCAGTTTGTTAATTAGTACTTTTCAGGAATATGGGTGGACAGTTAAAATAATTTCTTCCTCTGTAGGCCTTCCTACCCTCAGTAACAATTAAAGTCCAAAGGCTAGGTTTTGAAACTCTTCCAAGGGATACTTTGTCATTGCCTCTCTGGAAATGTCAAGAGTGCACAAAGGTAATTCTTCAAAGAACATCAGAAAAAATGTAAGCTCAGGATCATGTCAATAAGAATCTAAATTAGTTCTTTATTTAAATTACCATTATGATTACTTGCAAATCCAAGGGAAATATAGAACTTTTAAGTATTAACTTTAACACTTAAGAAAAATCAAATAAAAGTAAAAATATAAACAAAGCAATAAGGTGCAAAATGCAGACAGAATTGTCATATTTTAGATATTTTTTAAGCAGCAATTGAAATGAATGAGATTAATAAAATATTTCAGTTCAATTATATGATTTCTACCTCTAATTCAACTTCTACCACAAAAAGTGAAGTATTAAAATTTATATATATATTAATTATTAAATTAAATAGCAATTCTTTCACTAGATAAAGACAATATCTAGTGTCTTCCCAAGGGATTCTGCCTCCCCCCCAGTGACCATGTCACCCTTCACTGTAAGCACAAACCTAGTTTTGCTGCTATGTTACTAGGGTCATAGGGTCATACAATGGAGCATCATCTGACGTGAGTGTGCTGCTGTCACATCTGGGAGACATGGTGAAACTGTTATAAGCCACTTCTTTTCCTGTGTTACGAGATGCCAGTGGAGAATGCTGGTGGCTGTGTGATGCTTAATTCCCTTGCCCTATTGAAAATGTTAGCAAGGACAGGTCACAGAAAGAGTAAAGGAGCTTATCACAGGCTTGTAAAGTAGCACTGCTATGAAGATTTGGTTTTACATTTCTGACAATCAGTCAGCAACAACTTTCTGTAGCAATAGTTAATATTTTGCTCTCATGTCTTCTAAAAATCCCCAGATTATGACTTTAGTCTTCTGCTCTTTGCCTGCCAGCAATTCGCATTTTCTGTTAGAGTCTGTTAATGCTCTCACAAGTCAAGATCAGAAATAAAAGAAAAATCCTAAAAATTTCTCTTACACTAAGAAGAAAAAAAACAAAAAAAAAAAAAAAAAAAAAAAAAAAATCTGCATGTATTGCAGTAAAGACGTGAATTTTCTGACATTTAAATTTGTCATTTGGGCCAAGGACAACTGTATGAAGTTCAACACGGCCAACTGCCGGATCCTGCACCTGGGGCGCAACAATCCCAGGCAGCACTGCAGGCTGGGAGATGAGTGGTTAGAAAGCTGCCTGGCAGAGAAGGACCTGGGAGTATTGGTTGATAGTTGGCTGAATATGAGCCAGCAGTGTGCTCAGGTGGCCAAGAAGGCCAACAGCATCCTGGCTTGCATAAGAAGCAGCGTGGCCAGCAGGGCTAGGGAAGTGATTGTCCCCCTGTACTCAGCTCTGGTGAGGCTGCGCCTTGAGTACTGTGTTCAGTTTTGGGCCCCTTGCTACAAGAAGGACACTGAGGTACTCGAGCAAGTCCAGAGAAGTCAATGATGCTGGTGAGGGGTCTGGAGAACAAGTCTTATGAGGAGCAGCTGAGGGAGATGGGGTTGTTCAGCCTGGAGAAGAGGAGGCTCAGGGGCAACCTTATCGCACTCCACAGGTACCTGAAAGGAGGCAGTAGCGAGGTGGGGATTGGTCTGTTCTCCCACGTGCCTGGTGACAGGATGAGGAGGAATGGGCTAAAATTGCGCCAGGGGAGGTTTAGGTTGGATATTAGGAAAAACTTCTTTACTGAAAGGGTTGTTAGTCATTGGAATAGGCTGCCCAGGGAAGTGGTTGAGTCCCCTTCCCTGGAGGTCTTTAAAAGCCGTTTAGATGTAGAGCTTAGGGATATGGTTTAGTGGAGGACTTGCTAGCGTTAGGTCAGAGGTTGTACTCAGTGACCTTGGAGGTCTCTTCCAACCTAGACAATTCTGTGATTCGGTGATTCTGTCTGATGTAAATCAGTAATTTCTATCTACCAGTTTGGGGTTTTGTTATTTTATTTTATTTATTTATTTTTTTGCATTCTTTTGAGACATCATGGATTTCCCAATCTATTTCTAATAATGAAATGATAAGAAAGGGACATATTGTTACAGATTAAGTTACCTGAAATGGGAGGCAACATAGGCCTCTAAGCATGCAGTTCAAAACTATGCTAAACAGTTTTTGTCTCTTCATTGCATCTTTTTTAGGTTTCTACTTTCCACCAGCTATCTATTTGTATTATTATTTTTGATTACTTTTGGATCAGGTCAGATTTAATCTTTCACTTTCATTGAATTTTATTTTTTCACTTTACTCTTGCACTTTTTACATAATTTCTTTACATCGCCTTCTCTTTCTTTTTACTGATAATATCTGAGGTTTTTTTTGTTTGTTTGTTTTTTGTTTTTTGTTTTTTGTTTTTTTTTTTTCCAGTTTGCTTCTGCACATTTCATCACTATAATTTTTAACCTATTTCCATAGACAAAAAGCTTCAGCAGACCTTTTGATACTGATGAGTGAAAAATTGGCTGATGGATCAGGCCCAGAGAGTTCTTTTAAACTGATTACATCTGGATAGCAACCTGTCTCTAGTGGAATTCGCCAGGGCTCTATTTTAGGACCAGTCCTCTTCAATGTTTTCATAAACAATTTGGATGAAGAACTTGAAAGTTTTTTGAGGAAGTTCACAGACTATATAAAATTGGATGGATCTGTTGACTCTGTCAAGGGTGGTGAGGCCTTGCAGAGAGATCTGGACAAATTAGAGAGCTGGGCAATCACCAGTCACCAAATTTGTTTAACAGGAACAAATGCTGGATTCTGAACCTGGGAAAGGGCAACCCTTGTTATACGTACAAACTGCGGACAAGATGTTGGAGAGCAGACCTGCAGAAAGGGATCTGGAGGTTTTGATCGACAACAAGCTGAACATGAGCCAGCAGACTGCCTTGGCAGCCAGGAGGACCAACTGTATCCTGATTGTCCTGATCTACTCTGTGCTGGCGCAGCCTCAGCTCGAGTACTGTGTGCACTTTTGGGCACCACAGTAAAAGAAAGATATAAAACTGTTAGAGAGTATCCAAAGGAGGGATACAAAGATGGCAAAGGGTCTGGAGGGGAAAACCTATGTAAGAAGTAACAGCAATGTTCATGTCATTTGGTGAAAATTCTATATCAAAAAAAAAATTCTTATGGTTATTTTATACTCCTACCTCACCAGTACAAATTCAATCTACTCCTGGTTGATCAGACAGTAAATTAATCCTTGAAGCATATTTGTCAAATATTGAAGGCATTTATGGTCATAGTTACAAAGAGTATGGGGAGAGTCAACATTTTCCCCACACTAAAAAAAAAAAAAGATATAATTAATATTTTGAAAGTCACAGATGCATATGCATATATATATATATGCAAAGTTTAAAATATTCTATATGCAAATATAATTAAATTTGTACTGGACTGGAGTTAAAAAGAGTGTTGGTGACTCAGAAAACTTTTTATTTTAGTCATGACCTAGTTTTGCAATATTTTATTTTTTATTTTTTTCCCAGGGTTTACCTAGGTTTGTATTTTTACCAAATGCCATTACAAGCAGTAGTAATAAGATGTCTGTGCAGTGACTAGTCCATCTCTACAGAGCAAAGGAGGTGAACAATCTCCAACAAAGTAAGATATTACTTACTGTTGTATGACCTTTCCTGAATTGTGTGTGCTTTACAAATAAACCACAGGGACAAGGGAGGTAGGAAGTCCCTTATTCTGTATCCTTACAAAATGAGCTTCTTTTTAAAGTGAAACAGCATTATTGATCAAAGCAAAGGATAACACCATATGTAAAGAAGAAACAGCTGGCAGTCACCTTTCTGTCACTCACTTACACACTTGCACACAGTCCCACACTTATTAAAAACAGGTCAGATCAGATTCCAGGTTCACCCTGCAAAATTAATGACAACCTTGCAATAAAGTAACAGCATGAATTTGAGCCTTGTAATACAACGTGATTACTAGCGTTTTTATTAGCTGGGTTTGAGCAGCAGGCAGGGCAGGCTGGTATTTGACACACAAACAGGGATGTTACCAGGTGCTCTGCTCTAAAGTGTCACATCAAAGTTGCAGCCCTGCTGGCTTGGTTTACACCTGAGCCAATTAGCCTGGGAGATCAGAAGAGGCTGGAAAAGAATACATCTTCTTATTTTTGTGCTGGAGAGAATCACTTGATCCCAAGTAAGATGATACATGGAGAACAATACTAGATAAAGTACGCAAAGGAGGAAGCGGGCACCAGGAGGGGGAATTGGTGAGAGGCTACGAAAAGAGAACTATCATCAAATAAAAAGCAAAGTGGAAAGCAAAAGTGCCATATGTCTGTCCCTCTCTCAGTGTGTTTGTCAGCCTTTTGTTGGCAACAAAGAGGCTAATTGAAATGAAACAATCTCCAGTCTGTTTGCTGGCACATCAAATATGCTGTAAGATCTTCAGGTTCTTGCTCCTGTTGAATTATTGAAGA
>CM021766.1:91891526-91911601 GCA_011076525.1 Nettapus auritus | reverse complement strand
AAGAAAGAAAGAAAGAAAGAAAGAAAGAAAGAAAGAAAGAAAGAAAGGAAGGAAGGAAGGAAGGAAGGAAGGAAGGAAGGAAGGAAGGAAGGAAGGAAGGAAGGAAAAAAAATATATATTTTTGGCATTAACACAGTGATGTGATTACTGTTTATATTTCTACATACAAGTTTGAAGGTATGTTCCAGACTTAATAAACCCAATAGTTAGTTGCTAGTAAGTTCATCTGGAAACACAGGTTTATTATAATAACTAACTGTTCATGTTTTCAGTGATGTCACACTTTTATCATCATCTTTAAAATTCTTTATGATAGAACAAAATGTCACATTCCAAAACTTGGACCATGAAATCTTTCAAATAATTGGAAGAACATGTTCACTAGAAAGAGACAGACAGACAGAGATGGACAGACAGAGAGATGGACAGAATCATAGAATTGTCTAGGTTGTAAGAGACCTCCAAGGTCACTGAGTACAACCTCTGACCTAACGCTAACAAGTCCTCCACTAAACCATATCCCTAAGCTCTACATCTAAACGGCTTTTAAAGTCCTCCAGGGATGGGGACTCAACCACTTCCCTGGGCAGCCTATTCCAGTACTAACAACCCTTTCAGTAAAGAAGTTCTTCCTAACATCCAACCTAAACCTCCCCTGGCACAATGTTAGCCCATTCCCTCTCGTCCTGTCACCAGGCACGTGGGATAATAGACCAACCGCCACCTCGCTACAGCCTCCTTTCAGGTACCTGTGGAGTGCGATAAGGTTGCCCCTGAGCTTCCTCTTCTCCAGGCTGAACAACCCCATCTCCCTCAGCTGCTCCTCATAAGACTTGTTCTCCAGACCCCTCACCAGCATCATTGACTTCTCTGGACTTGCTCGAGTACCTCAGTGTCCTTCTTGTAGCAAGGGGCCCAAAACTGAACACAGTACTCAAGGCGCAGCCTCACCAGAGCTGAGTACAGGGGGACAATCACTTCCCTAGCCCTGCTGGCCACACTGTTTCTTATGCAAGCCAGGATGCTGTTGGCCTTCTTGGCCACCTGAGCACACTGCTGGCTCATATTCAGCCGACTATCAACCAATACTCCCAGGTCCTTCTCTGCCAGGCAGCTTTCTAACCTCTCATCTCCCAGCCTGTAGTGCTGCCTGGGGTTGTTGCGCCCCAGGTGCAGAACTCAGCAGTTGGCCTTGTTGAACTTCATACCCTTGGCCTCAGCCCATCAGTCCACCCTATCCAGATCCTCCTGCAGAGCCTTCCTATCCTCGAGCATATCGACACACGCACCTAACTTGGTGTCATCTGCAAACTTACTGAGGGTGCACTCGATCCCCTCATCCAGATTATCAGTAAAGATATTAAAGAGAACTGGCCCTAATACTGAACCCTGGGGGACTCCACTAGAGACTGGCCTCCAACTGGATTTAACTCCATTCACTAAGACTCTCTGGGCCTGGCTACCCAGCCAGTTTCTAACCCAACGAAGCGTATGCCAGTCCAAGCCAAGAGCAGCCAGTTTCTCGAGAAGAATGTTGTGTGAAACAGTCTCAAAAGCCTTACTAAAGTCAAGGTAGACCACATCCACAGCCTTTCCCTCATCCACCCAGCGTGACACTTTGTCATAGAAGGAGACGAGGTGACTCAAGCAGGACCTGCCTTTCATGAACCCATGCCGACTGGGCCTGATCACCTAGTTGCACTGCAAGTGCCACTTGATGACACTCAAGATAATCTGCTCCATGAGCTTCCCTGGCACTGAGGTCAAACCAACAGCCCTATAGTTTCCCAGGTCCACCTTCCAGCCCTTCTTCTAGATGGGCATCACATTTGCTAGCTACCAGTCGACTGGGACCTCCTCTGATGTTAACATCCCAGCCAGACCCAGTACACCAGGACTGCTCATAAATGATGGAAAGTGGCTTGGCAAGCTCTTCCGCCAGTTCTCACAGTACCCTCGGGTGGATCCCATCCAGTCCCATTGACTTGCATACATCTAAGTGCTGTAGCAGGTCACCAACCATTTCCTCGAGGATTGTGAAGGCCACATCCTGCTCCCCACCCCATTCCACCAGCCCAGGGAACTAGGTATCCAGATAACAACTAGTCTTGCCGGTAAAGACTGGGGCAAAGAAGGCATTAAGCACCTCAGCCTTTTCCTCATCTCTTGTAACTAAGTTTCCCTCCGCACCCAGTAAAGGATGGAGATTCTCCTTAGGCCTCCTTTTCGTGTTTTCCAAAGATCTTAAACCCTCTTTTTTTCCTAAGCTCCAGCCACAACTCTCTGTTCAGCCAGGCCGGTCTTCTTCCGTGCCGGCTGCTCTTTGGGCACATGGGGACAGACTGCTCCTGAGCTGTTAAGATTTCCTTCTTGAGGAGTTCCAACTCCTCTGCCCTTCAGAACTGCCTCCCATGGGACTCTGCCAACCAGTGTCCTGAATACCTCCAAGTATGCCCTCTGGAAGTCCAAGACCACAGTTTTACTGGTCCCCCTCCTGACTTTGCCAATATCAGAGGACTCTACCATTTTGTGGTCACTCTGCCCAAGACAGCTCCCCACCGCCACATCTCCCACCAGTCCTTCTCTGTTTGTGAACAGAAGGTCCAGCGGGGCACCTCCCCTGGCAGGCTCACTAACAGCTGCGTCAGGAAACTATCTTCCTCGCACTCCACAAATCTTCTAGACTGCTTCCTCTGAGCTGTATTGCATGTCCAGGATATGTCCGGGAAGTTGGAGTCCCCCACGAGGACAAGATGATTTCATAACTCTTGCCAGCTGCCTGTAGAATTCCTCATCCGTCTCCTCATCCTGGTTTGGTGGTCTGTAACAGACCCCCACCAGGATGCCTGCCTTGTTGGCCTTCCCACCGATCCTAACCCACAGGGACTCAACCTTATCATTCCCAGTCTCAGCCTTGAGTTTCACAACATCAAAACATTCTCTAATATAGACACACCACCACCCCTTCTGTGCTGCCTGTCCCTTCTGAAGAGCCTATAGCTCTGGCATCACGCCAGTCACAGGAGTGGTCCCACCACCTTTCAGTGATGACAACCAAGTCATAGGTAGCCTGCTGCATGATGGCTTCCAGCTCCTCCTGTTTGTTGCCCATGCTGTATGCATTAGTGTAGATGCACTTCAGCTGGTCCATTGCCTGCTCTCCCAGCCCTGACATTGTTCTCCCTAGCACACCTCTAATGAGCCTTATTCCTTCCCCATTCCCATCCCCCTTCCTCTCTAGTTTAAAGCCCTCTCAATGAGCCCTGCCAGCTCCTGTACTAGTGTCTGTTTTCCCCTTCAAGACATGTGGGACCCATCTGCAGTTAGCAGGCCAGGTGCCAAATAAAGCGCCCCATGGTCTAAAAAATATTAAAAAAAAATAATAATAAAAAAAAATCTGTGTTTTCACCAGCCTCTGAGCCACCTGTTTATCAGGTGGGCTTTCCGAGTCCTCTCTGTAACCCTCCCTGCCACTGTGGGATGGAGGAAAGCACGACCTGTACTCCTGCTCCATCTTATCGTCCCAGTCCCCTAAAGTCCTGTTTGATAGCCTTCAGGCTTCACTTCAATATCATCTCTGCCTGCTTGGACTATCAAGAAAGGATAGTAGTCAGAGGGGCGAACCAGGTTAGGAAGCTTTCTGGCAATGTCCAAGACCCTGGCCCCAGGGAAGCAGTAGACTTCCGTACTGGTAGGGTCAGGTCGACAAACAGGGCCCTCCGTTACCCTGAGAAGGGAGTTGTCTACAACGATCACCCTTCTTTCTTTCTTAGTGGAGGCAGTCCTGAGGCGTGGAGTTGACTTCCTTGCCTTAGGCAGCCTCCTGGGTAGACTGTTTATCTCATTCTCACCCACCGGTCTCTCAAGCTCCAGGGCCTCAAGTCTGTTGTGTATGGGCACCTGGGGAGGCAGGGCCAATAGGGAGGGGGGTTGCCTGCAATGTCGAGCAGGGACCTGTTTCCATTCCTCCTCATCTCCTAGGTCCCCTCCCTCTGCTGTTTGGAGTGTCTCACCCCAGTTCCTTTCCTTCAAACTTTGCAGGGAGTTGCCCCACAGGTCTTTATCCCGCTCACAGTCCCTGATGGCCCTCAACCTCTCCACTTCCTCCTTGAGCTCTGCCACCAGGCTGAGCAGGTTGTCCACCTGTTCACACCTCACACACAGGGTGTCTCTGCCACCCTCAGAGGGCAGCAACAGGCCCAGGCACTCCATGCATCCAGAGACCTGAACTGCCACATTTTTGAGCGGGCACTCAGTCTGGGTGGCCACAGGCTGTCTAAAAAGAAACCTTGTGATGGCCTTGTGATGACCATGACGGCTTACCTATAGGTAGGCAGCTGGTGTTTTTCACGTGAGCAGGTCAGAACACTCTGCTGTGCCTGAGCACGCCCTGCCTGTGTGCAGTGCCGCACAAACTGCCGCACCTTGCCCTACTACCACACCGCACCCTGTTTGCCCTCCCTGTCGCACAAACTGCCATGCCGCACCTTGCCTTATTACTGCACTGCACCCTGTTTGCCCACCCTGTCACACAAACTGCCATGCCTTGCCCTATTACTGCACCTCACCCTGGTCACTCGCGCTCCCTAGGGGATGCCTTTGAATGGCCAGGGACAGGGCACTGCTGGCTCCACCTACTCCTCATCAGCCTCCCTCACTTGGGCTGCCGGCTCCTGGCAGCTACCTTGGCTGCTTCGAGTGGCCTCCATGCCGCAAGAAAAGCCCTGCCCACCTCGATTCCCCACTCTGCAGCAGAACACATCTGAAAGAAATGAAAACATAAACAACCATTTGCTACAGCTCCTTCACTTGCAAGGATGACAAAAGGACACAAGGAACCCAACAATAATTTTCTTGAAATTGACCACAACAGTTTGGTTACTGAAGTTGCTTTTTTGAAGTCTTAATGCTTGGAAATGTTTGTAAGGTTAATTTTCTAAATTTTATAATATTTTTCTACTTTTTCTGCTTTTGTTTGAAATTAAGTTGTACCAATTAATTATATGTATATCTGTCCTGTTGTTTGTGAACTAACTTGAAGTGAGGCCCTGGCAAAAATTCTCAGTAATTTTTCTTTTATGAAAAGTTAAATATTTTGCAGGCTTATTTGACTTGGGGAAGTCATGCTTGACCAGTTTGATAAACTCCTATGACAAAGTGACTGGTCTGGTACATACTGAAGGAAGAACAGTGCATATTGTCTAACTGGAGTTCAGTGAGGCTTTTGACGCTCTCCCATAAAAGCCTTATAGACAAGCTGTTGATATATGAGCTGGATGAGCAGACATCTGGACTGCAAACTGTCTGAATGGTGGGGTGCAGACTGGGTTGATCAGTGGCACAAAGTCTAGTTGGAGGCTGCTAACTAATGGTATACTCCAGGAGTCAATACTGGGTCCAGTCCTGTTTCACATCATCATCTGGATAATGGGGCAGAGTATATCCTTGGAAAGTCTGCAAATAACACAAAATTCAGAGGAGTGGCTGATATATCAGGGGAACATGATGTCATCCAGAGGGACCTCAGCAGGCTGGAGAAATGGGCTGACAGGAACCTCACAAAGTTCAACAAGAAGCGATGAGTCCTGTACCTGGGTAGGAACAACCCCATTCACCAGTACATGCTGGGGCCCACCCAGATGGAAAGTAGTTTGTCAGAAAAGGAGGTGGCAGACACCAAGTTTGACATGAGCCAGGCAATATTCCCTTACCATAAAGAAGGCTAGTGGTATCCTGGGCTGAATTTGGCAAAGCATTAACATGCCAGTCAGTAGAGGGAAGTGATTCTTTCCCTTTACTCAGCACTGGTGAGGCCACACCTGGAGTATTGTATCCAGTTCTGGGCTCCCCAGTACGTGAGAAACATGGATGTACTTGAGAGAGTCAAACGAAGGACCACAAACATGATTAAGGAATTAGAGCATCTGTCCTACGGGGAAAAGCTGAGAGAGCACAGGCAGTTCAGCCTAGAGTAGAGAAGGCCCAGAAGGGCTACCACCAATGTCTAAAAATACCTGAAGGGAGGGTGCGAAAAGGACAGAGACAGGCTCTTTTCAGTGGTGCCCAGTGACAAAATAAGAGAAAACAGGCACAAACATAAGAGGTTGCCTTCGAACACCAGTGTGAGATGTGTTCATCTGATTCATGTCAATGTGGAGCAATGCTAGGGCCGCATGATAAAATGTGGCCTTCTGTTTTGCACATCCTTGTATAACCATGAGATTAAGAAAATGGAGATGGTTAATGTATGCATATAGTTCTTACGTTCAGTGGTTAATGTATGTATGTAGTTCTTTTGTTCTTCAATGGACATCTGACAGGACCAGACTCCACCACTTTTGTTGCTGGCTGTGCAGTGTTAAGCAGAAGTCTGTGGGGGGAGCCTGGATGGGGGCTGGGATCGAGAAGACTCAAGAAGATTCCAGAAGATGAAGAGGGCATGCTTGGATGAGGACATGCCCACTATGAATATGCATTAGTAGAAGAGATATAAACCAGGGATGGGAACTGTAAGCTGTGCATCTTGGTGGAGTGGAGACTCCTGGTGCACCCAGCGCTGTTTGCTTGCCTCTATTCAAATAAATAAATTAACTTTAATTGGAATCCTATTTTGAACTCAATCATTATTTATCACACCAGGAAGCCCACTGTGTGGGAGACTGAGCACTGAAACAGTATGCCCAGAGAGGCTGCAGAGACTCCATCCTTGGACATCTTCAGAAGCCACCTGGACATGGTCTTGGGCAATCTGCTCTGGGTGTCCCTGCTGGAGGAGGGGGTTGAACCAGATGACCTCTAGAGGGCCCTGCCAGCCTCAGCTATTCTGTGATTCTGTGACTTTTTTTTTTTTCCTGATTTCTACAGAAATAGAAATGTTAGCATTATTATAGCATAAAAAGTTTAGATTTCTTTTCAAAGTAGCACACACTTTCAAATTAGCACAGAATGCAATGAAGTGAAGACCTGTTTTTAAAAAATACTTGTATTTTAAATGTAATTCAATACTTTTTTCCTCAATCTAATAATAATCACAATGTTATTTAGAAACATGGATATAGTAAAGAAATAGATCTCTAGGAAGTGCTTTCTTTTGTCTTAATATCCAGCAGCTTTAATGACCTGGCTATTGCTGGGGTTTTGATATTTATGTAAGGATCAGACATATTCTGTTTGTCATCAATTTTACTAACCTAGCCACTTGGCTTGCCACACTGTGGGGCTACTACTGTCGCAAAGTATTTTCAGAGATTTGACCTCTGAATCTGAAACCATTGTAACAAACCCAAATGCAAATTGTATAAATGTTTGTTTCATCTGTTTATTCACTACATGAGCTTTGGTAATTTTCTGCATCAAAATATCTAGTTTGGTCTGAACACAGTAAGCAGTGCATTCACAAAAATAAAATTGTGTGGATCAACATATGTTAAAACAGTCAATAAGATGGAAAAAAGCGAAAAGTACATTATTTCCAAAATGCACAGAAAGCCAACAGAATTTGGGAGAGCTAGATTTGCACAGCCTTGCATCAGTGTAAGTATTTGCTACATAGTGCTAACCCCCATCTATAGTCTATTGCTACTGTTAGGATTGTTATGGTGATGTTAGAGAACAGGTAGACACAGTTCAATCAGCAGGCTGCTTTAGGTCTACACTCTGCCTCCATGACTCTACATGGTATTTCTTACTATGCAGTTGCCAGAACCTGCCCACAGCAAATGGCAGCTACAAGCACTTTTAATATGGATGACCGATCCAGTTATCTGTCTGACTGATCTCTGTCCATTTCTCCTCAGAAAAGGCAAGACAACAAAGCAGAACCCTGCATTAATCCAAGATGCCTTGTTGGTGGCTACCTCAAAACACAATACTGTTTGCTTTATTGAAAATAATTCTGAGAATGGAACTAGTACTTTCATGTTTCAGTATAAAGGAATCTTGACTGCTGACCCATTCTTCAGGTGTTATCTAAATGTACAGCAGCTTCTTTATTAATATTTATCTTTATTATTTTCCTTAATCTGTTTTTGCTGTTGTTGCTGTTGTTTGTTTGTTTGTTTGTTTTCCTTAGGATATATTAGGGAAGTTTTACTTTTTTCTGTATGAGAAAAATAGCAGAAGCAAACAAAGTGTGAAACAAGTCCTGAGGAAATTTATCATGATTTACCTCTAGGATTAACAGAACTTGCTGAGAGTTTTCAAGACATGTTATTATTATTTATTGTTATTATTATTTTATTTTTTATTTATATCACTGTCATGATCATTTTCTTTATGAAACACTGGCTCATAGTGGCAGGGGTATGTAGCATTGCAATATCCAGCATGCTTCTTTAATGTACTACAGTTGTCTTAGATCTTTCACAGATTCTTCATTTTCTGAGTGAAAAAGGGGTTTTGAAAAATGGCTTCTTTACTGAACTCTTCAGAGTTTCATGTGCAGGCAGTAAAATATTTTATTTATGTTCTTTTGACAGGTAGGAGTTTTGTTGGTCTACAAGGAGATTGAGCTAAACCAATACAAAATATGACATGGGTATTCTCAGTATTTTAAACAAGATATATTTAGTTTCATACCACTTCTTGAACAACCATATCAAAACTAAAAAAACACCACCAACAACAACAACAAACCAGCAAAAACTGATGTAAGCAGAAGTAAGGCATTCATACTGTCTTATTTTTCACCCACCTATATGGAGAATCATAGTTTGTGGATAGAGTCTTAGAAAACTCCAATTTATGCAATCACTTTGCGCTAAGATGCCAAAGGGATAAGGGATGCTCTCGCTGATTTCAGAGCAGGAAATCACCATGGTATATAATATACTGGCTGATATTAATGAAAGTGATACTGTCACTTTCATTGACACTGTTCTTTTTTAAAAGCCAGGTGTAAACATGTTTCTTTCATTAATATGGGGATGGCAAATTACTCATGCAAACTGGCAATCTTTATTGAACTAGTTTACTAAGCTAACTACTCAGCTTTTAATCCATGAAAATGATTAGTTTTAGAACAGTTAATTAAAAAATAAAAATAAATAAGTAGCATCTAATCCATCTGTTTGAAAAAAAGGTTCTTGGTCTAACAGGTTGTTCACCTACCACATACAGCTCTTCTTACTAAACTACAACCTCTACAACATTAAAACCAAAGAAAAGACCTCAAATTCTAAATCATTTAAAACAATTAGGAAAAAATATCTCATTAATTCATGTTCTTTCTTCAGTGCAAGAAATAGCTAGGGCCTTCACCTGTAACCTTAGGAGAAAGGAGATTGATCTCACAATTAATAATGATTGATGATATTTAAAGCTACAAAACATGTTTCCTGTTTGAATTAATATTAGTACTACCTTTTGTGGTTGCTTGACAACACTGCATAGCACTCCTAATATAGTGACACCATAGTGACATTCCTAAAATAGCACTCCTAAACTTTGACTTCCATAGATAAATCATTTCTGTAGCAAATAATAATAATAATAATAATAAATAAAGATATTTCCTCTTCTCACTAGACTTTAGAGAAGACAAAAAGATGAGTTAATGTGAGAAATTTGGGAAGCAAACCATAGCATGCTTCCTCAAGAATGACAGTGAAGAATCCCAAACTGACAATCTCTGAATTTGCTATGGTTGCTGTATTAGGAAAAAAAAAAAAAAAAAAAAAAAAAAAAAGGAAAAAAGGTGCTGATTGAGTGAATTTGTCTATCTGTCTGTGTCATTTTAACAGCAAAACTTCCTACAGTTCAATTATCCACAAGAGCCTTCGATAATATCACTGAGAAATAAATTACCAGTGTTCTTGGAAAACAGCTGGTTTTTTTCTGCAAACCAATGGCAAGACTCTTTAACGAACATTTGCAAGCCCATCAGCTGGAGCAATCCCTCTCCCCCAAGCAGTGGGGCTCGAAGGATGGGAGCCCCGAGAGGCATTCTACCTGAGTGCACATTGCCAGATTGATGAGCCTCCTTCTGACAGCTGACTTTTTGTGCAGAGAATTTGTTTGACATGCGCAAGCTGCTTACATCAATATATTATTAAAAGGGGAGGAGGGAAGGAGACATGGACACAAACTTGCAGCTGGATTTGCAGCATTTCTAGTTGTGTTTGTGCATAAATATACATATCTTTTAATATTTTTTCTTTTTCTCATACAGTTGCATCTTTCCACTTACCATATACATGCCTCTCTGCTTATTTGTCCTCCCTGGCTGCTTCTCCCCTCACAACATTCTAAGCTGCCCTTTTTTCCCCCTAAATTCTCAATGGTCCTTAGTACAAACATGCATAGAAAGGTTACTCAGCGGGTTTGCATAGTAAACACAAATGGATATTGTTCTTGACATCTTGTGAACTTGTCTCTCTCCCTTGTATCTTGAGAGAACATAGGACCTTCTGGGCCTGTACGAGCCTTGCTGCATTTTTAATGATCATCCCTGAAATGCAGGGGAGCAAGATGTTGTCACCTCGACATATTTTATCCCTGATCAAACATTAGTTGGCAGCTGTTCTAAACTTGTAACACTGTCTCATCTACGCCAGCTTCTGGCTCAGTGGTGAGAGAACAAAATCTGACCCAGCTTCTTCTTTTTCACATCTCTCTCCTGCTCCCTTACCTCCACCTTGGAGCTCTGCTTTCCTCTTTCGCAACGTGAAATGGTTTCCAGCAAACATCAGTACACAGGGGAGAGAGATAGCAACGAGATCATGTGCCATATGAAGTATTCTTTACCAAAATCAGGGTAAATATGTCAAGCTCTTAAAACATTTATAAGCACTAAATGTAATTTCCTATACACAGAAAACAGCCGACATGAAAGCATGTTCTGCATGTTTTATATGGGGCTGTTCTTCCTGACTGACTTTCATATGGGGCTGTACTTCCTGTCTAGAGATGTGTGCTGCTTACTGGGGACTCATATCAAGGAAGTCACTGAGAGACTACTAAGACTTGTGCAGTCTAGTGACTATCATCCACTGTTGTTGTTTCATGTGGGCACCAGTGATACAGCCCAGAGCAGTCTGAGGAGTATCAAGAAGTAATCCCAGAGCCCTGAGAGTGACAGTAAGGGACTCTGAAGCCCAGGTAGTTTTTTCATCAGTCCTTCTGATCAAAGGGAAGGGCTTTGAAAGGGCCAATCAAACCTGGTGAACTAATGAATTTATGCTTGCCTGAACATGAGCCAGCAGTGTGCCCAGGTGGCCATGAAGGCCAACAACATCCTGGCTTGTATCAGGAATAGCATAGCCAGCAGGTCCAGGGGAGGACCTGTGTTCAGTTTTGGGCCCCTCACTACAACAAGCACATCAAGGCCCTGGACCGTGTCCATAGAAGGCCTACAAAGCTGGTGAAGGGCCTGGAACACAAGTCCTGTGAGGAGTGGCTGAGGGACCTGGGGTTATTCACTCTGGAGAAGAGGAGGCTCAGGGAAGACCTTATTGCTCTCTACATCTACCTGAAAGGAAAGTATGAGGAGCTGGGGGTCAGCCTCTTCAGGTAACTAGTGATAGGACTAGAGGGAATGGCCTCAAGTTGCAGCAGGGGAGGTTTAGTTTAGAAATTAGGAGACATTTATTCTCACAAAAGAGCAGTCAGGCATTGGAATAGGTTGCCCAGGAAGGTGGTGGAGTCACCATCCCTGGGGGTGTTCAAGGAAAGTCTGGACCTTAGGGACATGGTTTCGTGGGTGACATTGGTACTAGGGTGATGGTTGGACCAGATGATCTTGAAGGTCTCTTCCAACCTTAATAATTCTATGATTCTAAGTAATCCAAGTGACAGGACTGGTGCCACAGATAGGGGACCAGCTACTTAGAGCATGGGACTCACTTTGAGAAACCTGGTCTGCGGGGGGCTAACGGGGTCCACCCATCAGAGAAGAGGAAGAGCATTTCTGGCCACAGGCTTGCCAGGCTGATAGAGAGGGTTTAAACACCCTGGAACCTGAGTCCATCCCACTCCTCTCAGTTTGATGCCAGAGTCAGCAACAGAAGTCCAGAGCCTGGAGAAAGGTCATGGGTCAGCAGGATGGAACCTGAAGAGGAGCACAAAGGAATTCCAGCCCCTCTAGCCAGCAAGTCCTAACTTACAGGGTCCCAACTTCAGTGACTCTATGCAAATGCAGGTAGCATGTGAAATAAACAAGAGAAGTTAGAGATGTGCATGCCTGCAGAACTATATGTGGTGGTTTTACCTTGCTAGGCAGCTGAACTCCACCACAACCACTCTCTCACTCCCCGTCCTCAGAAGAGGTGGGGAAGAAGAAAAGGAAAGAAACAACTCATGGGTTGAGACAAGGAAAGGGAAAAAAAAAAAATAATGGCTATGTGGAAGTGCAGAGGAAAGAAATTATGCTCTACTTCCCATAAACAAGCAATGCTTGACTACATCCTTGAAGCAGAACCTCAACGCACATAACCGTTGTTTGGGAGGACAGACATTTTCTCGATGAGAGCCCACTCCTCCCCTCTTCTTCCTTTTTCCACTTTTTATTGCCAAGTGTGACATCATATTGAATGGAATATCCCCTTGGTTGTTTTAGGCCAGCTGCCCTGGTAATGTTCCTTCCTCACTTTTTGCCCACCCCCTGCCTGCTGGTTCTCTACCATGAAATGGCAGAGTTTGAGATCCTTAAGTAAGCAAGAAGGGTGCACAGAAAGCTTACTACCTTGGATTTCAGGAGAGCAGATTGTGGCCTCTTCAGGGATCTGCTTGGTAGAGTGCCATGGGATAAAGCCCTGGAGGGAAGAGAGACATAAGAAAGCTGGTTAATATTTAAGGATCATCTCCTCCAAGCTCAAGAGCAATGCATCCCAGCAAAGAGAAAGTCAAGCAAAAATCCCCCATGGATGAACAAGGAACTACTCCTGGAAAAAAAAAAAAAAAAAAAAAAAAAAAAAAACTGGTGCACAATAGCAGTTGGGAGAGCGAGGAGTGAGAAACAGCTCTGCAGTAGCCTGAGAATAATAGAGAAATTCTCTAAGCAGCCAGTGATCAGGTTAAGAAAGCTAAAGCCCTGATAGAATTAAATCTGGCCAGGGACATAAAGGACAACAAGAAAAGCTTCTGTAGATCATCAGTGATAAAAGGAAGACTAGGGAAATTGTGGGCCATTTCAGGTAAGAAACAGGAGACTTGGTTACTTGGGATATACACTAGGCTGAGGTATTCAAAGACTTTTTCACCCCAGTCTTCACCTGCAAGTGTTTTAGCCACAATGCCCAAAACCCAGAAGGCAAAGTTGGGGACTGGGAAAATAAAGAACTTCTTACTGTAGGAGAAGATCAAGACCATCCAAGGAACCTGAATGCGAACAAGTCCATGGGACTTGATGAGCTGCATCCACAGGCCCTAAGAGAACTGGCAGATGACCTTGCTAATCCTCCATTCCTCATATTTGAGAAGTCTTGGCAGTATGGTGAAGTTCTTGTTGACTGGAAGAGGGGAAACATAACCCCCATAAACCCCATTTTCAAAAGAGAAAAAAAGGAAGGCCTGGAGAACAAGCCAGTCAGTCTCACCTCTGTGCCCAGCAAGATCATGGAGCAGATCCTGGAAACTATGCTAAGGCACATGGAAAACAAAGAGGTAATTGGTGACAGCCAATATAGCTTCACTAATGGCAAATTGTGCCTGACAAGCCTTTCACAATGGAGTTACAGCACTGGTGGATAAGGGAGGAGCAACTGACTTCTACCTGGACTTGTGTAAACATTTGACACTGTCCCACATGATATTCTTGTCTCTAAATTGGAGAGACATAGATTTGATGGATGGACCACTCAGTGGGTACGGAATTGGCTGGATGGTCACACTCAAAGAGTTAGTTGCAGTCTATATAGCACGATGTAGAAATGAACACCAATGATACATGGCATTCCTCAGGGGTCAGTAATGGGACTGATGCTGTTTAACACACTTGTTGGTGACACGTACAGTGGGATCAAGTGCACCCTCAGAAAAGCTGTGTGCTACAGTCAACACACTGGAGGGAAGGGATGCCATCCATAGGGACCTAAGAGGTGGGCCAGTGTGAGCCTCATGAAGTTCAACAAGGCCAAGTACAAGGTCCTGCACCTGAACTGGGGTAACGCCAAGCACAAATACAGGCTGAGTGATGAGTGGACTTAGAGTAACTCTGAGAAGAAGGACTTGGAGGTACTGGTTGACAAGAAGCTCAACAAGAGTCAGCAATGTGCTCCTGCAGCCCAGAAGGCCATCTGTATCCTGGGCTGCATAAACAAAGCGTGACCAGCAGGTCGAGGAAAGTGATTATCCCTCTTTAATCTGCTCTCATGAGACCCCACCTAGAGTACTGCATTCAGCTCTGGGGCCCCCCAAAATAAGAAGCACATGGAGCTACATTGCACTAAAGGGGAAATAAGTTTGGCAGGACTTAAACACCCTTTCATCCCAGCTTGTCCTCAGATACCACATCCGGGGGGGGGGCTGGGCTTAGATTCTGATGGATACCCAATCCAGCACTAAAGTCTGCTCACATTCAATATTAGCATGATCACAGATGTACAAATAGTGTGATACACAGTCAGTCTAGTAGATTAATGACTGATGTAGTTTATTGAAGCAACAGAAGTACAAGTTATTTTGGATTGCTGGTGATAAATATATAGTCTGCAAAGCACTTGTAATATAAGAATATGATTAACATAACTGACTACATAAAAGTTAACAACTCTATGGAGAAAGTTAGGTTTCCTAGGAAAGCACTAGGTATAACTGGGGTTTCAGATGTCACCCAATAGCTGTCCATATGGGAAGGGGCAGAGAGGTTCAGCCCATCGACTGATCCCAGAAATCAGCAATGACCTCCTAACTTCTCTGTGATGGTATCTACTCTAATATTTTTCCTCTCTTGAACCTTTTTAATACTATTTTCTTACTTTTAGGTGGAGTGATTTTAGTCATACATACCTTTGTTACAATTGGGATAAAATTTTCTTGCTTGTGCTTTAAAAGTATAGGCTTAGAGAAATTCAAAGTGCATGCTCAATGAGGAGTGGTTGCACCTTGAAGGTGGGTAGCCTTTAGGATGAAGGTGTCCTTTGACATTATAATGAGACTATAATGAGCAAAGTTCACCCAGAGGACATGATTTGGTTATCAGTTCAGCACAGGGCTGGCCATGCAGTCCATCAGTTCCATAGTACATCAAGTTCTCCATTCCTGTGGTGGTATCACAGAGCCTGGCCGCAGTGTCTGCATTCCACTCCACCCTCTGTGCTGTTCTCAGCACACCAACCTCCCCTGGTGTTGCCAATATATAACGTTGCAGGTAATGTTGTCAAGCAGACTATCATGGAAAAGATTCCTTGCATACCTGCCTGTAGTGAGTTTATGTGACAAGGTTTTGGTAGTGGGGGGCTGCACCACGTGAGAAGAATCCAGAAGCTGCCCCATGTTAGATAAGGGCCGGTTTTTATCCGGCTCCAAAAGGGACCCTCTTCTGGCCAGAGCCAAGACAGTGTTGTTTGTGCCTCTGGAAGAGCATATTTTGAAATGGGAAAAGAAAACTGCTGTACAACAACAGTTGGGAGAGCGAGGAGTGAGAAACAGATCTGCAGGCCCCAAGGTGAGTGCAGAAGGAGGGCAGGAAGTGCACCAGGCATGCAGCAGAAGTTCCCCTGTGGCCTGTGGAGAGGCCCCCGGTGAAGCAGGCTGTCCCCGTGCAGCCCATGGGTCCCACACGGAGCAGATCTCCATGCTGCAGCCCATGGAGGAGCCCCGGGTGGAGCAGCTGGATGTGGCCTGGAGGAGGCTGCGGCCCATGGAGAGCCCCCGCAGGAGCAGGCCCCGGGCCGGAGCTGCAGCCCATGGAGAGGAGCCCACGCAGGAGCAGGGGGTCTGGGGGGAGCTGCCGCCCATGGGGGACCCATGCTGGAGCAGTTTGCTGCTGGGGGATGGACCCCGTCGTACGGAGCCGTGTGGGAGCAGTTCTTGAAGAGCTGCTGCCTGTGAATAGCCCATGCAGGCTCAGTTCAGGAAAGACGGCATCCCATGGAACAGGTGAAAAGAATGACTGTGAAGGAGTGGTGGACATGAACTGCTATAGACTGACCGCAGCCCCCATTCCCCATTCCCCAGTGCCACTCAGGGGGAGGAGGTGGAAGAGAGTGGATGGGGGGAAGCTGTTTGTAGTTTGTTTTCTTTGTTTCTCACTTCTCTAGCTTGTTAGCAATAGGTGATAAATTTCTCTAACTTCCCAATACTAAATCTGTTTTGCCCATCAGAATAATTATTGAGTGGTCTTCTTGTCCTTATCTCAACCCTTGAGCCCTTTTCATTGTATTTTCTCCCCTTTCCCTTTGAGAAGGGGGAGTGAGAGAGCAGTTGTTGTGGAGCTCAGTTGCTCATCTGGATAAAACCACCACTCTGCCACATCACCCTGCAAGTTTCCTCAACGGTGAACCTTCTCTTAAGGTATGGGCATACCTTTAGTTTTATTAAGTCATATCCAGCAATTATTGCACAGCCTATTGTAGTAAGTCAGAGGAGGGACACAAGGATGATCACTGGGCTGGAACACACCTTCTAAAAAGACTGGCTGAGGGAGCTGGGCTGGTTCGGCCTGAAGAAGAGAGGGCTCCAAGAAGACTTTATAGCAGTCTTCCAGTACTTAAAAGGGGTCTACAAGAAAGCTGGATAGGGGCATTTTAGAAGGGCATGTAGTGACAGGAAAAAAAGTAATGTCTTTAAACTAAAAAAAAAAAAAAAAAAAAGTAGATTTAGATTAGATATAAGGAAGAAATTATTGACTATGAGGGTAGTGAAGCACTGGAACAGGTTGCCCAGAGAAACTGTCTATTTCCAATTCATGGAAGTGTTCTAGACCAAGTTGGATGGGGTTTTGGGCAGCCTGGTCTGGTAGATGTCTCTGGCTATGGCAGGGATGTTTGAACTGCATAGTCTTTAGAGGTCCCTGACAACCCAAGCCATTCTGTGACCCTATGATTCTATGATTTTGTGACTGGTTAAATGCTATTTTGCTCTGTATTTTTAAGATTTTTTTAAAAGCATAATAGTTATTTTTAAGAGGAAATCCACTGGGAAGAGTTCACCAATATGAAAGATTCTGGTAGGTGTTTGGAATCTTCTGTTAAATAAGTATTGCTTAAGCCGTCACCATCACTGTAGACTTACTTATTTTGACTATACTGAAAAAGTGTATGTTGGTTTTTTTTTTCCTTTTTTTCCCCCAGTGATTTTTCATGATCTGAGGGTCTTCATTCTTAAGGTGAAACCATGTAATTTAAATGTCTTGTTTATTTAAATGTCTTTCAGCAATTCTGCACTTGCAGGGAGAAGATGAATACTGTATTTGATGGTATTTTTCAAATCAATGTTAGAAGTAGGATTTATGGAAACAATCTTTAATTCTCTTGTTACTATTTTAGATTAGGAAAAAAAAAAAAAAAAAAAAAAAAAAAAGAATATAAATACATAGAAAGTCCAGTTAATATATCTGGTATTCACAAGGCATTATACAACAGAGCTTCAACATTTTTAACCCCTTTGTTACATAATTATGTGCTTTTCCTTGATCCCAAACAAGCAACACTTGTTCTGCTATCAGGGACGTTGTTTCATTATTATCTTTGGAAATGCACAAGTAACTTCTGGGCATTACACCTACACCATCTACAACCTGCTAGTGGTGACCAGTGATTACAATTATTAAATGTCTGCTTAAAAAAATTAACTGTGACTATATTTGTAAGTGACCACTGGATACAAAGTCAGGGTTTTATGCAAGAACATTCAAAACAAGATAAAATGACTGGAGACAACATAAATACCTTGATACAACTGTCATCATCTTTCTAACAATGTCAAGATGAAGCAATATCAAGTAGATAAAGCATTCTCCTGGAAAGGCAATGAAATTTTAGGCAAGTTTAGAAATCCAGGGAAGATATGCAGAGACTATTAATTGCTTTGGTAAAAATTTAATTAATTTTGAGTATTATGTTCTTTTCTCCTTACTGCATTGGGGGAAGATGGTGGGGAGACTTTGCAGTACTTGAAAAGGTAAAGGAAGTCAACAAGGCTAATCCAGGATTAAAGAAAATGAGCTCTGAAGACAGTCAGAGATATCATTAGGCCATATGGCCCAAAGGGAAGATATTTAAAGTGGGAATCCCTTGGAAGTGTACATACTGCTAACTCAGGTTATTTTATGGATTTGTAAACAAGCTATATATATATAAATATAAATAGGAAAATAGGAAAATTGTGTTTAAGGGAATCATAAAAATGTAGTGTGACAAGGATCACCAATGTTTCACAGTAAAATAAACTGAAGTATAGGATTCAAAACAGGTCTTTGCTAAAGAAGGCCAGACCAGAGTTACAAAAGCTTGACAAAAAAAAAAAAAAAAAAAAAATTCTTCCCATCTTCCCTTGACTCACTTTGCAAATACTATGAAATCATCACAATTTTATTTACAGGATGGTCTTAAAAGCATCTTGTGAGATACTGTTGACTTACAAACTATTTTCTGTCTAGAAAGAATGGTTCTATAATTTAATTTAAACTAATGTTTAACTTGGCTGAATTAGTAAATGCATTATTAAAATATTTTTTCAGCACTGTATCTTTGTTTTCTAACAAGCATTCACTGTTTTGTCCATACTCTGTTTCATCTATTGTCTCTTTCGCTAGAACAATAACATCTACTTCAAGGAGATCTTGCATGAATGCTTTTTCCAAGCCTTCAAAGTAGTTATTGCCAGAGAAATGTCACTGAAAGTGCCATCTCTGAGCCGCAAAAGTCCTTTTCAGTAAAAAGGAACAAGCATCAGAGACTGTGGGCAAAGTTGCTTTCACATGTTGTATGATTACTTGGAGTGGAACAGCAACAAGAGAAAAAGAATCCTTCTCTGTATAATGTCAGGGAATAAAGGGAGTCTAAGATGAGATAGCAGACTATTTTTTTCACAGAAATTCTGAATAAAGTGTAGTCATGTGAATTTGAGCAGTTAACAGATGGATTAGAGACATCTATGAACTCCAGTAAAGTTACTGTGAAAGAGGCAGCCTGCTCCCTAGCAGATCTGCCAAGATTCCAGGAAAATGGGCCACTGGTCTTTATTTGAGCCCTGGGACACAAACGGTATAGTAGTTGTTGAACTAGTAGTAATGCTGGTGATAATAAAATGAGCTTTTGAAAAGATCTTCAAAAGAATGTTTCCCTTTGACTGGCTGTACTGTGAATCTGGATACAGTGCAAGCATTTCACAAAGAAGTTTTGAATTAGCTGATTTAACAGCCCAATTCAGTCAGGTCTCTTGCCTGCTCCTCCATTTGACTCCTCAGAAGCCTGAATGGCAGTGTAATGGGGGATCTACAGCCTAAATTCCCAGGATCTTCAGCTCCTGCAGCACTTGGCAAATGGTTTTGTGTTGTGATACTCAAAGACTTCCAAAGAACTTAAAGTGGAGCTCCCAACACAGTTTTCCCTGTTCTCAGTCAGTAGTAGCTTTCTAAATCACAGAAATCACTTTCCAAATTGATTGTAGGGTTGAAAAGCTAGCTTGCACATGACCAGTAGTGAAAGTCCATTAAGAGATTATAACATTTTTTGTTTGTTTTGTTTTGTTTTTTATGTAAAACTGCCTAGAATAAATCTTGAGGGAAAACAAACAAAATGACAACAAAACAAACAACAACAACCACTTTTTTTCAAAACTATTTTTCCTTTAATATTTTGAGGCAGTTAGGGTGTTGAGGAGAATTAGTGAATGCCTATATATAAATGAGATTGGGAATTCATACTGAAACAGAAATGTCAGTTATAAACAAAATTCCAGAACTGTCATGTTTTTATGGGTAATAATGTGACAATGAAAATTATCAGGTATTTAGACAGCTAATTGTTACAAGTTTGATCCAGTTGAAATACTTTATGCATCCTCAGCTAGACTCATATCCCACAAATGAACAAACCATATCTCCAGTCATGGAGGCAGAGATGCTTAATAGTTTTCCTACAAAACTTCGTTAATGCTAGAGCTCAGACAAGCTCTGTGCTCAATGGCTTGCCAGG
>CM021766.1:91870521-91881230 GCA_011076525.1 Nettapus auritus | reverse complement strand
TTCATAATCAAAATAAAGAAAAAAAAAAAAACACAAACAATAAGACATGGCAGCTGATTATTTGTCTGCATTACACTGAAATTTCTCTTCAGCAACTTTAAAAGGTCACTTTTGTGCAGAAGAGGGGAAAGCTGCCTATTTGCAGCATTCTGGGTAAAAGGAAACTTCTGAAATTGAAAGCAAGGAACAGAATTTTTAAGGGGGACATACGGAAAGAGAGAAGAATCATACCTGATGCATACATACACCTTAGAGGTGTTGGAAGGGCAGGGAAGACTTTTCATAAGGACTAAAGGAAAATGAACAGTTTTGGTTGCAATTTTGAACTCCATTGAAATGCTGCTAGAATCAGACCAAACACTAAGAAGAGGAGATGTTTTGGAAAGCTACGACAGACAGAGGGAGAGATTCCTTCATAAGTCTCATGTGGTTTCTCTTTTGTGCCCACCCAGTCTACATTTCTGTATGCTTTTATTACCAATTTTTCGGTGTTTTACTTTTTATTCTGACAAAATCTAGTTCTAGCTCTTACAAATCCCATTTTTGTGTGTTTACTTTACTCAGTGCTGTGGTCAGACCCAAACAAACTTCTAGATGATGTAAGATCCTGATATAAATAGCAAAATTTGAGAGAATTAGTGGAGACACTTAGCTGTTAACATCCACCAATCAATGAAAGTATTACACTTCAGTCACTGAAGCAGGTACTAGAACCATATTATCTTCTGTAACCACTGTTCTGTAGAATTACACCCCATAAGGATTTATTACTTTATGCAAAGTGGAACAGATGGGAAATGTTAAAATATACAAATCAAACCTCTAGAGTATCTCCTTTAGGGTAGTTAAATCATGTATATGAGAGTTCAAAATGAGCTCAAATGCTTTCAAGACCAAATTGACTGCCTGCTTTTCATACACTAGGTGACAGCTTTCACCAGTGGTCTATTGATTGATAGTCTCTGACCACCACCTCCATTGCCAGCTGTGATTCACAAGGGGAAGATGAGTCCAAAGTCAGAAGACACCACAATAATACCACGGAGATGTTTTGGCCTAACAGGCAAGACAAGTTGAGAAACACATAGTTTTCACTAAAGCTTAAAGACAAGATCCAAAAGTTAAATAAGGGGTTGGATGATCTTGACATCGCTTCCTTTAACTTTAAAACTTCTGGACCTGAGAGCTAGGTACTAGGGGCTTGTCTCTCATGTTCAGTTTTAACCCAATTGCCTTGTGTTAAATTTGCAACTGAAAGTACTATTACTCTATAAACTCAGTGCTGCCTTGCTCCAGATGTATTAACTCATTTCCTGGTGTGAGATCATCCAATTATCGGCTATTCTACCACAAAAAAATACTGTTCCTCCCTTACGCCACCTACATAGTTGAGAGGAAGACAAACTTCCTCATGCTGTCAAGCTTAATTTTCATGGCAGACTAAATGTCTTCATATTCAGCCTTCATAAACTCTTGCAGGCACCTGCATGGAACTCTCATGCTGATCAGAACAGAGAGGCACAATTTGCCACCTGTTGTCCCTGTCATGGGAATGTCGCAGGCCTCCATAGCTTAAGGCCATCAGGAAACCAAACCAGAGAAAGGTGATACCTCCAACAGGGAACATTCAGATCCACTGGGAAAAAGTCAAGGAGATGAAATGAAAATTTAGAAAAAAGTATCTCTCTGCACTGTCTTTTAGCAAAACTGACTTTTCCCTCCAATTTCTTTTTTTTTTTTTTTTTTTTTTTTTTTGGCTTCTTTAACTACAACAGTCCCTTATCGTCTCTAGGGAGGCCTCTTGCCATGTGTCACCTTTGAGCCTTTGGGCTGTGAACTTGGTCTGTGTTGCATTCAGGATTCCTGTTCTATTCGGAAGCCTCCCTACCGGTTTTCTTGCTGCAAGCACCCAGTTTGCTGCCTGTCTCAGAACATGAGTACAAGATATATTGACTTTGGCAGCAAAGACAAATTAAAAGGCTCTTTCTCCCAAGCAGTTGTTCTCACACATTAGTTGACTGCCTATTCCACAGTGCTGGGACAGCACTTTCAGAGGCCACACTGTAAATCAGTTCTCTGCAGTTATTTGAGTTATAAATAATCTTTTTAAGGTTATTTTTAACTTGCATCAGTTTGGTGTATATTGATTTGCAACACATAAAAATAATTGAACAGAGCCATCATATACAACATGGCATCAGGGTAGAGGCTGAGGAAGTAAATGCTCTGGAGCTGGCTTTTCTGAGTAACTGAATGGTGCATTCTGTGAAACTAACCTCTCACCTTGTTCCACATAGCATTTTCAAAGCATCCTTGTCAGAGCAGACTTTCTTCTCATGAAGGAACTCTCCTTCCTGCTCCTGTGAAGACTCAAGGAGAAGTAAAGCACACCAGGATAAAACAACAGCCAGCCTCTTTTTTGACCTGCCACACCATTTCACACCATTTTTGAAGAATGGGTACTCTTAAAGCTAAATCAAAGTAGACAAATTGCAGAGCTTTCCTCTCCATCATAAACTCAGAAATGTAAATACATTCCAGCAGTAAGAATGACTTTTTTTTTTTTTTTTTTTTTTTTAAATAGTAGAAGCACAGTAAATATTTGTGCCTGCTGCATAAATAATTTGATAGGGTTCTAAGTATTGAGAATGTAGCAGTGTCTTTCAAAGTTGATGTGAAGCACTGGCTGTTCAGCAATAATGAAATTTTAAAAGGTGATAAATGTGGATTTTGGTAGCCAAATAGGTGACTTCTGTTTCCTAAACAAACCAAAACTATGAAACTGGGGCAGACAGACAGATGCATTTCCCTTTTTTTCATCTTAATGAGAGCTGATACTGTTCTTTAACCACCTATTTGGATGGTAGAAAAAAAAAAATATATAAAAAAACTAAAAAGCTAAAAAGCTGTGAATTATGTCTCAAAGCCAAAGGAAAGGCAGGAAAAACATGCCTTTGCAAGAATTTGAAAAATATGATGATATCAATCTTCACTGAAGAAATCATGTTGTTAACGTTACTGTGTCATCAAGAACTCGCATACAGGTGGCAGGACAGTTTACCATGTTTGAGCCTCGTTATTATTCTTTCTCCTTTTTTCTCCCTCCAGTACTTGCCTTCATCTGTCTAAAATTTTCTGTTCCCCTCAATACTTCAGTGTTTTTCCACTTGCACATGAAATGTATGGCTGCCGTTTTTGAAAGTAAACCGAGTCTAGGGATTATCCTGACCTGAAACACCAACAGCAGCTCTCTCAGTCACAGTCCATTGAACATTATTAATTTATGAT
Organism: Nettapus auritus; assembly: GCA_011076525.1. NCBI lineage: Eukaryota > Metazoa > Chordata > Aves > Anseriformes > Anatidae > Nettapus > Nettapus auritus. The sequence goes on along the minus strand of CM021766.1, from coordinate 91,877,942 downwards.
CACATCTTGCTGTGCCTTAGCCACTTTCACTCTTTCTCTGAATTACCCTACAACAGAAAGCCTGCCTGCTGAACAAAATACTACAAAGTAGGATAACATCCTGAGACACTATTTGTAAGGTAATGGGAAAGTATGCCACCTCAGAGGGATTGTAATCTTTTGTTTCTGACTCTTGTTTTTTTATTATTTTTATTTTGCAGTAAGTAAAAGTAAAGAAGCAACAGAGATGATTTATTTTAGCATTTAGATATCCAAGTGTTATCATTCCCCTTTGAAATAATTTTGGTTTATAATGTTCCAATATAATAATAATAAGCCTCTGGTCTTCAGATAAGGAAGTATCAGCACAAAAGGCATTTGCAAATCTACCTCTTGTACCTGAAAGTCAAAAGTAACATTCAGGCTCTTAAAATAGCCAAATCAATGAATTTTCAATGCATTTAAGATTGAAAATCCACACAGCTGTATGGTATTTTCAGCATTGCTTTTCAGATTTGCAAAACCCTTAAATAAGAAGCAACATAGGAAAAGGGCTACTTGATCATTTGTTAAACAAATATCAAAGATATGCATACTAATGCCAGAAGGAGTGCTTTTGGGTGTTCTATTTACAGAATTGTAATTACATTTGCTGTTTGAATTGGCCCTCCAAAGAATTAAAAATAAGCAGCTATGGCTTTTTATTGCTATCTAGTGTTCCCTGGTGGCTTCACTCACTGTTCTGACTGGCAATTGTTCCAGGCTCGCTTCTGCCAGTAATGCATTTGTTAATTAGGCTAAGAGTACTACAAAAACCACAACACAAGCCTCTTGTCAGCATATGCTGATCTAACCTCTTGAAAAGATGGTTATTTAAATAAATGCCTTTTCAGTTTTTGCTATTGTTTTTTCTAAAATGTAAATATTCCCCTAAATATTATCTATGTTGGTTTAAATTTTCATGGGATCAAATATTTGTTTAATTATTGTTGTCCGTGTTCCCTTTTCCACTTCAGCATGCTCTTCTCCCCTAATATCCTGCATGTACAAGAGTGAAGTCTTTAAAACAAAGCTTTTTGACAGTTTAGTCCAAATAGCTTTCAGCACCTATATTTATAAGTAATGTCGGGCTGGAGTTCTGCAAAAAGTGGATTGGACCACCACTAAGAACATGAGAACAACCTCAAAGACACAGTGGAGAGTAAAAGGACAATCTATGGTGGAAGCTCACTTTCTTTAATAAATAAATAAATAAATATTTACATGTAATGCTACTCTGAATCTTTTCTTCAGCCATTCAGGTGTAAAAAGAGGTGAACTTAATTGGACTGTAACTTCATTACTGGTTTGAGAATGATCTGGCCATAATCCCTCACTGTGCAGTTCATCAGTTCTTTTTAAAAATTTTCACCTGTCAAAAGACTCCTGCCAACTTTTTAATCTACAAACCTATTTTCAAACCATTTTCTACAGTCCTTTTTGGGTAAAAGCTGTAAGTTATGGGGATATAGCTTGACAAAACAAAAATAGGGAGCTCAGGCCAAGAGGAAATCTGCAGAAGCTAGAAGCACCACTGGCTTTCACTTTTGGGACTAGACCCAAATACCATTTACATTTTAAAGAAAAAATCATTCAGGGAATACCTTTAATTTTCTTATTAGAAGATAAAATGCCAAAGGTTTAGTAAATGGAAAGGAAATTTAGACTGACTGTGATTCTTATCTATACTTTATGTGGACTTCTTAAAATGAAAGAACCTTTCTCTTTTCATTTCATGCAATACAGCACTCAGCATTTAATCAGAAGATTCCCTCAAGTAGTTTCTATCATCTCAGACAATAGTACTCATTACTACACAGGTAGACAAAAGTTAGTAATCTTGATTTGGTATACAACAAAATATTTGAAATAAAAAGACGTCCATCTGCCCAACAGAAATAACATGATTCACTTGGAAGTCATGCAACTGTTTTTAGGAAGGTTCTCTGTTTTGCTTCTCTGCCTGAGTAGGTACTCAGGGCTGGGGTTAAAACTTGATTTTCTCTAACTGTCTGCTTTGCCTCGCGATAAAAAGAATAAATATCTGAAATATTGGCTGAAAATGGAGGAAAATAAAGAAAAATATACTCTAAACATTCATTTTACTCTAAGGATCATGGTCCACAGATGTACCTTTTTTTTTCAGTGATATACCAGATGCATTACAAAAATATTTCAGATAAGAAGTGGTCAATTGCTAACACTGGATACTGGAGCCTCTCAAATTGTAACATACATGAAGCAATGGAAGTAGAATTTCCGAATGTAAATTTTCAGTTTGATTCCCCCAGATCCATTTTGAAATTAAAAAGACTTAAATTTCAGAATGCTTTCCTTGGGGTGAAGAGGGAAGAACAGTTCAGCTGTGTTCTCGTGGGACACATTGCTGACACAGTAGGAGTGAACTTGAGGAGTCTATTTTGTGTGGAAAATTAGATTAGTATTGCAAAGACTATAACTTTAGAATAAAGAATTTGTGTGCAATAGATTTAAATGTATAAAAGGGACTGAGCAGGACTGACAGGCCTGTAAAATCTATTGGTAAAAATCTCTAGGAAGAATTTAAGAGAGCAAGGAAAACAAGAGCCAACATATTCAGAAGAAAATATTTTTATAGCATTGCAGCACTGCTCATTTAATATCGGAAATAACTGAAGAAGGATGTCACCATCAAGATCCCCTGTCATTGTCATTTCTCAGTGTCCCAGCAGAAGGTGATTCATTTTAGGACAGCATAGAGGAGAGTTTGCCTGTACTGCAGATAAACCCATGACAGGCAGATTGCTGCTATATCCAAGCTAGTTGGGAGAGAGATGGAAAACATACCAGCATCACTCCTCCAGCCCTGATACAGCTCAGCATTTGCATGGTAGCTGAGCCCATGTTTTACCTAGAACCAATGGCCCTGATTTAAGTTAGCTCAGGAGGTACTACATTTCACTGCACTACAGAAGCTGAAGAGGAGGCACTCTAAAATGTACTCGGTGTGGAAAATATGTGGAGGAAGCCCACGTCCAGGCCTCACAAGACCTATCCTCTGATAAATTCACAAAATGACATAGATGACCAGGAACTGAGATTCTGAACTACAATGAAACCTAACACATTGAACATCAAAGTGCCAGCTAACTCATTATCTTGTGCTGTGAAACATGAAGCAGAAATACAGAAAATATTTGCCTTTGCTGAAAATACGTGGTGAACATTTCATTCCAGAAAGGAGAGTTATAAATGTTTGCTCAATTCACTTGCATGTTTTAGTGCTTATGAACAAGCAGCGTAGCAACATTACTAACTCTCTGAATATGTCTTTGATACTTGTTTTTTCCTTAAAGTTTAATTGTGGTATGAACTGAGTTTCCAGATTTTTTTCCCCCTTGCTTTAAGCAGGGACTTTAGGTGTCTGTCAAACAGGAATGTCTGGGGAAAAAAAAAAAAAAAAAAAAAAAAAAAAAAAAAAAAAAGATTGGTCAAAGAAACTCCAGGGACCATCTTTTAACTTGTTTTAAACATTGTTGCCATCCAAACTTCATGGTGATCATTTCAGTCCAAAGCAGTCATTCCACTAGTCAATCAGACTCACCTTGTTTCCTGGCAAATTCACCGCTACTTGATGATAAATTCTGGTATTTACTTCTGTTTCTTCCACAGAATGTTATTTTTTGTTCTAAGGAAAGTAACAGGATTTAACATCAGCACCTGTGGAAGCACAAAAGGTTTTTTTTTTCCCCACTGCATGATTTTTTATTTTTATTTTTTTTTCTAAGAGGAATCCTACAATAATATAGAAACCTAACCAGTAGGACAAATTGGAAAATCGCCTTTGAAAACCTCAGAAAGACTGAGTAAGGCCAACATAATATGACACTTGCAAATGATAACATTGTAGGTTTGTGGGAGGCATTTACCACAACTACTTGTCAATATTTTTAATATGTCACATTTTACAATGTTTCTTTCTGTCCTGACTGTTTCCTATAGCAAATCTTTCAATATCTTCATAAATTAAATGAAAATATTTAGTAGTAACATGGTGCTATTCAGGACATTAAAACTATAGTTGGTTGAGTATATGGAGAAAGCAGTAGCAATACCAAGTAAGGAAAAAATAAAATGGCAAACAAAATTCAGTCTTGAAAAAAATGCAAAATAACTAAGATGAGGAGGAATATTATTCTATGTATACATATGTTTAATGATGGGTTTTCAATTATCTATTTAAATTTAGAAAAGTAATCATGGAGTCTTCAGGGACTGTTCTCAAGAACATGAGCTCAGTGCTCAGTAACAGGCAAAAAGACAAGTAGAATATAAGGAATTATTTGGAAAAGAACAGAGAACAAAATAACAAGCATTACACCTCTACCTTATGCTTAAAACCACAAAGAACCTGTATCTTTATTATTGGCCACAATGTCGGCCACTCAATCTGAATAATTATGTAGCAGAACAAGAAATACAGATAAGGAAAAACAAAGATTCAGAGTTACCTCTGTATGGTTGAATACTCAGATTGAATACTCATGGATTCTGCAATATGAAGGAAAAAAAAAAAAAAAAAAAGCCAGACAGAAAATCAGTTGATATATAAAATATTCAAAAATGCCAGCAACACAAGTAGGGAAAAGTTGTTTACAGTTTCTAATAAACAAACAAACTAGGGGGCTCACAATGCAGCATCAGGGAGAATACTCAAAAGCAAAATTGAATGTTCCTCTCCAAAGACTGTATAGTTATTTTATATAAAATAGCACACACAATAGTGCAAGGAATTCATTGCCACTGCATGTTGCAGATGCCAAAAGGATGTATGACTTCAAAACCAAAGATATGTAATTATGTCTCAGGAAGTTCCCGACTCACTGGTCCTCAAAAATATTCTGAAGGAAAGAGCCAGCTTAGTTTCTTCTTCATTTACCCAGCATCTACTACTGTTACTGAGACTGAAAACAGACAGTCTTTTGATGCCTTTGTGGGTTTTGCAACCGTGAGTGTTAATCCTTTAATCTTTTTGGTTCATTCTGTCCTCTTAAGCATATTTAATTTTATATTTTGGGGCCTAATTGAAAGTTGGTGAATAAAGCCTAGTTTCTTTTGAAGTCAGTAGGAATAGTAGACTCACCTTTTCCCCTTTATGTTGCAGAAACCACTTCTATTTCTCAGATCTAAATTTACATCACATGAAGTGATGTGAGTAATTCAGATTTCTAAATACATCTTACACTCCCTTCAGTCTCTTGATAATGCTTCTATCAGGGAGGATCTCCATTCCTCATGATCATGTTTGAAACACAGCCAAATAGCACCATATACTTTAAGACTCAAAGGTTCTTTTCTAGCTTGATCACTTCAGAAGAGACCCAAGACAAATTTATTTCTATAGCAACCATGACAGGATATTTGAGATATAAGGAGTATGACTCCTTTGTACTGGGGTTAGTGGGTTGTAACACTTAAGAGTTTGGGGTTTGAGCAGGAATAGTCCAAAGAGCACTCCTGATTTTCTGGATTTGCAGAGCAGCCTATTGAGAAAATTTCATGACTTCCTCATCAATCAAGATGTTCCATATTTTTATAACTTTAATTATACAGATAATTAGTTCAGTCTAACTCTGCTAGAGATATTCTTATCATTAGAGATGACAGATGACAGACACTGGGCAGGTTTTTATTTGAATATCCTATGAAGATGGTTTTCAATTTAGAAAATTTTTTGTATTTGCTTTCAAGTTAAAAATAACCTTCAGGTTTTGCTGAACTATTAAATGCATTCTTTGTATTTTGGTTTAAACATGTCTTGCAAAACGTATATTCAGTGCATATTTTAGGAACATTTAGGAAGTTGCAGTTTGTTTTGTGTCAAGCTGAACAGAACTCCTACAAGACAACACACCTAAGAACAATTTGACTGACCAGCAGAAATTACAGCAAACTATTCTAATTTATGGCTCAACTGAAACTTCTTTTACTGCTTTCAACCCTTTCCTCACAGTTTCCTTCTCTTTATTCTGGAAAATCACAGGAGATCTTACAAGCAAAGGCACAAAATGTAGTTTACTAAACACAACTTTCTCTATTAGATATATCCTTTTGTTGCTGTTTTGCATTCTTAGACCCTAAATCTATCTATCTGTCTATATATAATATTAGGAAAAAAAAAAAAAAAAAAAAAAAAAAAAGCGTATTTCCTAAATGATTGAGGACGTCTTTTAGGAAATTTTCTTCAGATCAAAGTATTTGTTTTTAATATTCCTCACCTGAATGTGGATCTGTGTTTCTTGCTTAGAGGCATGAGTGCCATCTATGGAACAGTGACTAGTAGATATTTACTTGAATGTTGAGAAACAAGAAGGAGTTTTGTCCCTGCTGTCCCAAGAGACTGCTCTGTCCCTTTAGCAAAAATTGCTCTTGCTATTCAGTTTATGTATCACAACAAATTCAGTAATTTTCCACAAGTGGAGGTTTAACATAAGTAAACAAGTGTCATTAGAGTTTTAAGCAGAGAACACAGAGGTAATGATATTGATATTTGTTCAAAGACTGTGATGATGTTTTAATTTAAAATTAACTGTATATGCCTGATGTTTCAGCAGTAATACAAGTATTCGATATGCATTCCATTATTTTTTCCATTGTGCATTAAATCATAAATAAAAAGGAATGAAAAAACAAACTGAAAACTTCCTTATTATCCTCCCCCACCTCCCCCCCTCCCCGGTAATTCCCACCCTCTAAATAAGAATATTTCATGATGGGCTATTTATGTAATTATTTTTCTTTGATCTTCCAGTCTAGTCTTTAATAAGACATATAAATGTATTGAATATTTCAGTTCCATCTCTATCATAAAAGCTTTCCTCTCCATTCCATTCCTTTCCTTGTTTCCTTTTTGTCTGATGGTAACCACTTTCTGATGATGAAAAGGATTTTAATTGAGGAACTAGGAGTAAATTTGTAATCCTTTATGTGAAGTCTTTCTTCCAGTTATGTGTCTTTAAGTTGCAAATATATCCAGCTCATAATTTAAAATAGAATTGTACTTTGTATGGAAAATACAGGCATGGAAAGCAGAGGGCACCCTATCACATGCTAACTCTTCTAGAATAAAAAGAAAGGAAAAAAAAAAAAAAGAAAAAAAAAAAAAGAGAGAGAGAGAGAATAAATAAGAGAAGAAAATATTAGAGAAGAAAAAAAGGAAAAATGAAAATAATTAATAAGAAAAATAGAGAAATAGAAGAGAAGAGAAGAGAAGAGAAGAGAAGAGAAGAGAAGAGAAGAGAAGAGAAGAGAAGAGAAGAGAAGAGAGAAAAGAAAAGAAAAGAAAAGAAAAGAAAAGAAAAGAAAAGAAAAGAAAAGAAAAGAAAAGAAAAGAAAAGAAAAGAAAAGAAAAGAAAAGAAAAGAA